>JANIIA010000009.1:20309063-20322642 GCA_027478495.1 Erythroxylum alaternifolium
TGTTAAGTGATGTGACACGCCACCCTCGCGGGGCACGAATTTGGGTATCACTGTCGATATCGGGTTCGGGTTCGGCGGGAGTGGGGTGTTACATTTTTCCAATTTAGTCCGCCTATTTTTTAAAATTACAATTATTACTTAGTAGATACCAAGATTTTGTGCGTCAATTCATAATGACTGATAATGAATGAAATAGCCGGTACCAATGAATGAAATAGCTAATACCAATCGATATTTGTTTTTAGTATAGTACTAGCATTCAGGATACCATTTTTAGGTTAGTACGAAACATATCAACCTATACTACTCAATACAAAATGATATTCTAAACTCTAATAGAAATATATAATCTTTTTCTTCTTTCTTCTATAAACATTTATATGTTTTTTTTTCTTTCTTTCACAAAACTCTATAACCTTCCTTATCTTTTGATAAAACCAACAAAATTATTATCTTTGCTTGCCTTTATCTTATAAACTTTTTACTTTATAATAATAAGAGTTATCCTATTCACTTATTATTATCTTTCATTTATTTTTATTTCTAATGCAATTATTATAATTTGGAATGAATTGACTTTATTGCCCATTGAATTATCATATTTCATATTTTATTTTATACTTTACATTTCTACATATTAACAAACTAACTTTTATTTTTTATGCTTTACATTTGTTCTCCTAACACATGACACTTATATTTCAATATTTATTATTGCTAGTATTATCTTTAACAATTATTAAAACACTATTCTATACTTTAATTATTGTTTTAGTTTATTTTATAATTGAAATTATTATTCTACTTATATTGCATTATTAGCTTTGTTATTTTAATGCTTATTTTTATTAGGCTTCAAGATATTTACTAAAACGTAAAATGAAATATATGAGTAGTGAATATATTGGGTTGGAAGCATACTATTAACATTTTAGGCAATTAATATTACAACATGAAAACAACCATAATCTAATATTACAAAAAATAAAGACTAATGAAATGATATATAAAGTAATTAAGAAAAATTAAAATAATGTATATATAATTAAAAATATTATATAGATCTTGAAAAGTTTATACTTTCTCCTTTACAAAGAAAATTCTTAAGAATTTTAATAAAAGATTCGAACAAAGAATTAGATAATCTTAGACAAGAATACATCTAATTGAAAATATTATCACAACTATAATCAATAATAATAATTAACCAAATTTTAGAAAGAATAGATCTTATTACAAAAGTAAGAGCTACTAAGTATTAGTTAATAAATTTTTGTTTAGCAAAGTTAGAAATATTCTCGAGACCCTAAACTAAAAGTATCAAAACTCTTCTCTTATCACTAACTCTTTTTTGATATTTCTCTAGATCATTTACCTCTAATGCAAATGATAGAACTATTAATAATCAAGAAACTTACAACAAAAAATTTTAAAAATATAAGTAATTAAAAAATCTATAAAAATACAAATTTATTAATAAATAATTTAAAAAAAATTTTAATTACCATCGAAAACTAAAGGAAGAGATACTCTCATATCTAAACCATTTGAAATAATATACTATATTCTTAAAAAAATTAATTACTAATCACATACCTTTGTAATAACCTTGTTTCCTTTCAATGTTTACTACAAGAGTTAAGACATTTAGTGACAATTTTTTGTGACTAATAATTATTTTGTCACAAATATGAGATTTTTTGTGACAAGACAATTGATTGACACTATTGTTTGGATTAACTGTGATGATTTATTTTTATCACTAATACAATCGTAATTGTAACAATTTAGTATCTTTCACAATTAAGTTGTCACTATTAATATATTAATAGTATGAAAATTTCTTTTATCACTAAGTTTTGTCATTAAAAGCCTATGCAATTTGGCGACAAAATAATTTTGGTAAGAATATATTGTAATTGTGACAGAACATATGTTAGTAACTAATATTTTCTATTTGTTGTGACAAAACATAGTTTGGTTACTAATATTTTTTTTCTTTTTGTTACAACACAGTTAATCGTCACATAATATTTTACTTGTTGTGACCAAAAATTTTGTCAATAAATATTCAATTAATTAGTGTCTACTTCATATTGTCACAATAACCGAACTATAACTATTGTCACAACTATTCATAATTTAGTGACAATTTGTTTGTGACTAGCTATTTTTGTCATCACAAATATAAGATTTTTTAATGCCAAGATAATTGATTGACATTATTGTTTGGATTATCTGTGATTATTTATATTTTTGTCACTAATATAGTGGTAATTGTGGCAATTTAGTATCTTTCATAGTTAAATTGTCACTATTAATATATTAATAGTGTTAAAATTTATTTCATCACTAAGTTTTACCACTAAAAGCCTATGAAATTTGACGCTAAAATAATTTTGATGGGAATTAATTGTAATTGTGAAAAAGCATATATTGGTAACTAATTTTTTCTATTTGTTGTGACAAAATATAGTTTGGTCACTAATATTTTTCTTTTGTTGTGACTAAACAGCTTACCGTTACATGATATTTTACTTTTTTTTATGAAAAATTTTGTCAGTAAAAATTCAATTAGTTAGTGTCTACTTAATATTGTCACAAAAACTTAAGTATCAATATGGTCACTATTATTCATAATCTTTTTGGCAAGAAGTTTTGTTGTCACTTGATCATCAACTTTTTGTTACAATAGTTATTGTCAATATAAACGTAACAAATTAAGGATAACTATTTCTTGTTATAAAAACATATTAAAATGATTAATTTTGTCATTATTGTACAAATTTTAGGAACTAGAAACTACTTGTCACGGTTTTTTTAATATTATTAGTTGCAAACAAATTTAAATATTTTCTTATAAAATAGTCAAACTACATATATTGATAATCCAAAAGTAATATTTTACATATCAATAGATTTTTTCTAAACATAACTTTGAAATTTCATCCAAATAAAAATCAAAATAAATAAATGTTTAAATATAATGAAAATCTTGTTCCAAAATATTTAGCAAAACTCTTAACCTATTCAAAATTTAAAAACAAATTTCTTGCCAATGCTCGATCATTGTCACCGTCGCCTTCCTCATTTTCACTTACTGAATCTGTCTCATCATCATTCATAAAAATAAATAATTAAAATAATATCGATTTAATTCAAGCTTTGATTATACCACAATTGGACTATCAAGTCAAGCCCTGATCATCTTTCAATTAAGCATGGTTTTAAATTCGTCGTATCATGTTTAGGTTTAAGTTATATTATATTGTGAATGTGGTTTCTTTATTATAAATATAATCATAATTATAATTGTATTGTTCATAATAATAATTACTATTATTTGTAATTGGAATATAATTTACATTTCATAATTTAAAATTATTTCGTATGATAGCAGACTAAGTTCTTTTTCTTTTAATATAGAAATAATTTTATAAAAAATAAAATGGCAAGCTTTGGAGATGCTATCCTTTTGAAAGGGGAAAATACATTATAATTTAAAGAATATATTTATTGAATTTATTTTTAAGATATTTATTTTAAATATGTAATAAATTAAATGTATATTAAATATGTGATTCATAAAATCTTAAAGAAAAGTTCCTGAACAATCCAGCATTAATGTACTCTTAAAATTGTGGACACCTATCACGAAAAGCCATAGAAGCTCGATCAAAATTTTAAATTTGAAGTTGACCAATTGAAAGCTGATATCACCAAAAAAAAAGATGATTGGAAATGACAATACAGAACCTAATTAAATAATAACAATACAATCCAACCATTTAATTATAGTTAGATGTAATTAAATAATAACAATACAATCCAATTATTTAATTATAGTTAGATCTTGTTAAATATGGAGCCAAGGTCTAACTATATCGGTGCATTTGAAGGGGAATTGAAAAAAGTAGGTAATTGTGGTCCAGAATCAATTCACTAATCCTACCTCACATAAGTGTTGACTTATACAAAAGTTGGAAGAGATAGGGAACCTCTCTTACTAGTTTCAGGGTTCAATTAATGAGAATAACAACAATACACTTTATGTTTTCGCAGTATATGTATTTGTACTTGTGCATATTTATGAAACAAGTATGTGGAAAAGCTTCCAAGTGCGGATGTTACAAGTATGGATTGGGTTAAATTTTGAATTTCAAATCTAAGACTAAATGCAGGTTTTCTTTTAGTCTTTCATTTCAAATTTCACCCTCTCGAGATGATGGAGCAAGTGACGGGAATGGAGGTGGAGACGATTGTCGGTAATAATATAATCAGGAAGGTGTGAGAAGAAGAAGATGAAGGATGGTTGGATCTTGAGACAGAGTTCCTTGCGTCCAAACGAGAGACTTGGAAACAAGTGGGAACTGTTCAAGGAAAATGTCAGGCCACCGAAGAGAGGTTGAAACGCTCATGTCTTAAATCAAACTTTCTTTTTTTCTTTCATGCTATACTTGCTTTGATTCTTTGGACTTTTAGGACTGCAGTGCAATATTAAATATGGGCTTTCTTGTTTTGATTTATTAAAAGTGAATTGTGTTGTGATTTAGGATTTTGTTCTAAAAGTTATAGGCTTTCTGTATGATGTGCATGTATTGGGAGTTGTATTAGATTGATTTTTGTTTATGCTTGTCGCTATGACTTTTTATTTAATTGCTAATCTTTAAACTGATTGTTCTTTTCTTTCTTTCTCATTTTCTTGGGTTAGTGATGCATCATTTTAATTCTATTCATACCCACGTGCAGTTTATATCGTGTTGGGTGTTGATTTCTAGAATATGGATATTGTGTTCATCAGTCTGTTTATGATATGTGTGCGTTTTATTCCATTGGTTGTGCGTTATCGTTAAAGAGATTTGTTGGAATCTTCGTGACAATTTGTTCTATCTTTTAACTTACTTCAAGTTTGTCCTTGTATTGTCGTGACTAGCGCATATATCAGACAAAATTTTGTATCTTTCCGACTTAAGGTCTTTTATATTGTGCTCACTGTCTCACTTTTGCAGTGGTACATGTACATTGTTGCCTTAGACAAGCCAATAGAACCTCCGAGCCTTTAGCAACTTCTGGTTAAAAACTCTCCCCTCTACACTCTATGGTCCTTCTTCTGCTCTTCTTCTTCTTTGAGTTTGTTTAAGGATATAAATCTTATGATTTTCTTTAAGGATAAAAATATTTTAGATACTCGATTATTGCACATAAAAACTCGTAATACAAAATAAATGTAAGTTCATCATCTCTTGTATTAATTTACAAATTTTATTACAAATTTATGAATATATATGTTTTAAAAGTCCTACTAAATAGTTAAATAAGTGAAACCATCTTCTGTAAATTTATTTAATAAAATTTAATAAGTTGATTATAAAAATCTCAAACTTTACTCAATTTAATAATATTAGCTTGAACATTAAAAAATGAAACTAAAATACCCTAACTTTTAATTTTTTCTAAAAACGATCTCACTGTTAAACCCTTTTTTATTATATTGGTAACACGTGTATTTATTAATTACCATGTGTGAAATTAATAATTTAAATAAAAATTTAAATACTAAGATAATTAATTCCAAACCCTTAAACCACTTAGTTTCCCGTACGGAAAATATTTTCCATCAACAAATTCGTTGCCCACTACGCCCTCGATCACATGCTCCACCAAGTCCCGTTCGTTTGTATATTAGTTGCCACAACAAAAAGTAGTTCCCTTCTGCCTCCTTTGTCCTCTATTACTAGAAGAATACATTATTTTTGGACACAAATATAAATTCACTTGATGTGTGCGTGAGAGAAACTGGAATTAATGTTCAGTAACATTCACAAGAAAGCATCAGTCCTCAGTAAGAGAAGATTACATAGGAGAACTATGTGCTTTAGAGTCCGGTAAGAAGATAAAGGTTACATTCATTCTAAGGTTACAGTAACTTGATTGAAGATTTCCAAGAAAATGACTACTACTAACATCATTCACCGAAATTAGAGACACATAGCTGCTACAGCTACCTACCACTTGAATAACCAATTCCATTGATAGTCTAGAGACCTGATCCTCTGTCCCTCCAACTCTGTCCCAACCCTGTCCCAATGTATTCAGGTTGGATGCATTGGAATAGGGTTGGGACAGAGTTGGGGGGACAGAGAATTTGAGGGGCTTTCAATATGAGACTCATGAGTGCAAAACCAAACAATTCTCGCAAGATTAACACCGTCCTACTCGAGGAATCTATCCTAGAGATTGAGATCAATATACGCTCGGAATCTTTACGCCTCTACTCCAACGTAAACCAAGTTTGAGACTTCTCATTTTCCAAAGACAACCTAGAACATAATCACCCCAAAGGCATACACATCACTCTTTTCTATAAATTCGCCAATGATTTCATACTCAGGTGCTAGGTAGCCCATCACAACGTTCGGTTTAACTGTTGAGAATATAATGTAATTGGTAAGAAGATTCTACAATCCAGAATAAGCTGGCAATGGATTACATCAATGGTCTATCAGTATGAACGAGACGTGTGGTGGAGTCAGGTAAAGCGGGGGACTTGGGTGAGCGGACCATTTATTGGTGGAAAAGTTTTGTAGGGAGGAAGTGATTTAGGAATTTTGATCTTTTTAGTTTTAAATATTTAAATTTTAATTATTAATTTCATACTTGGCAATTAATAATGCACATGTCATCAATATAATTAAAAGGTGGTTAACGTGATTGGTCAACATCGGCAACAATGATAGGGGTGTAACAATAAATTTTTTGTCAAAAGTTAAAAATTAGAATATTTTAATGCTACTTTTTAAAGTTTAGACTAGTATTATCAAATTAAGAAAATTTTAATTAACCCAATCTAATGTTGTAGTCTATATAAATATGAGAATATTTCAAGCTGAACATTATCCTTATACCCAAAGTTTGTCAAGTCTATTTTTTTTAACTTTATCAATTGATTTTATGTAGAACTGAATCTGAAACTTTTTAACATCGTTTATTTTAAGTCATGTTTGTACAACTTTCCAGAATTTCATATATAATTTTGTATTAACATGTCTTAATATGAGAAATGAAAATTGTCAGTTCAATGATAAATCAAAGTGCGTAATCATGAAATTGTTAATTCAATGGTAAGAACAAGTGTACATTAACAGGTAATCATAATATCTTGGTGAGCAATGTTTAAATGTTTTGGATATATGAAATCATGAATGTTGCAACTTGATGAGCTCAAAAGGTTTGTTATAATTAGAATTAATCACATATAAAAAGATTTTGATCCTTTGAATTTGAATACTTTGTGAAAAAGAGAAGGAAAAAGAAAAGAGTTTCGGATGTTTGTATATGGGAGTGCAAATTTGGGGGTATTAATTGTTAAAAGAGTCTTAAGACTCTTGCTATAAATTTCTCTCTCCTCGACAGTTGTAGTGTCTAAAGATTTTTTAGCTTGTCAATGAAACTTTGCATATTTTCGTACAAAATTCTACAGGAATAATTTTGTAGCTTCCTTTGGAAGCTTTGTAATTTTTAGTGTTAATTTTCCTAACCCAACAACACTTATGGCTATAAATAGTAGGCAACAGGTTTGCTTGTAGAAAGAGAAAAGAAAGATTGAGTGAATGCTTGAGTGAAAACAAATGCTTGGCTGAGTAGTGTGAGTGAGTGACATAAGGAGGGAGAGAGTAGTTGTGAGTGTTCCCTTTATACATCTTTTAAAGCAACAAAGGTCATCCTTTCAGTAAACTTTTGATCTAAAGATGGTGTTCACTCTTTTACACCTTACAAGCGGTATCAGAGCAAGGTTTAATTTGTGGCTATTGTAGGTTTGAGACTATTGTGTGGATCACTAAGGAGTCACTTGATAAATCACTATATGCATGATCAAGTCTTTAATATACTTGGTTAAGTGTTGTGTAAGTCACATTGCACTGGATTTTACTACTTTGGGCAATAACATTGAGAAATTAAATTACAAAAATTATAACACCTTGTGTACTTGGATTAAATACTACCTATGTAGACAAGAACTGTAGGAGATTGTCCAAGGAAGTGAGGCCATATCACTTATAGAAGTCGAGGCATTAAAAAAGTGAAAAGTGAAGGCCAATAAAGACATTTTAGGAGTTCCAATCATATGATTAGGGATAAAAAGTAATTATCAACCATATCATAATACAAGGGCGATCAGGTACGAGTCACAACAAATAACTATTGACTACCAATAAGCCACATTTGAGAGACATTTATTATGTCTCGATAGAATCAGAACCAACTATAATTATGCAATTTTTATCATGTCCCTTACATGAAAAAGAAATTGTTGTCAATGTCACAACTGGAAAAAAAATAGAAATCATATGGTGTTTAGGCCTAAAGAAACTGTAGTATGTAAGAGTGTCAAGATAATTAGTCCTTTAATCCTAAAGGGACAAAGGTTAGAGTCTATCTACATAATGTCAACATAAATTGCTTATATAGATAAGACAAGAAAGAATGAAATTGTAGACTTATGGCATGCATGTCTTAGGTATCTTAGTTATCACAATCTGAAGGTCATGATGAACAAGTTTAATTTGCAGGGTATTCATCAATTAAAGGTTTGAGATGTCATTGTTTATGCAGGATGACAATATAGTAAGGCACATCAACTGTTGTACGAGGACTCTAAAGTTCAAGGCCAAGGAACCATTGAAGTTAGTAGACTCAGACATATTTGGAAGCTTAAGCAACCATCAATCGAAGGTATGTAGTACATGATAATCTGCATCGATGACTTCTCAAAGCTCATTTGGGTTTGCTTTATGAAAGCAAAATCTAAAGATTTAGTGGAGTTTAAGAGTCTGTTTGGTTGAATGTTAATTAATAGAATGAAATAGAATGGAATAGAACAGAAACGGAATAGTTTATAATAGAATGTAATGTAATATAGTGAAAAGTTGTTTGGGAAGGATGGAAGGGTTCATAATGTAATGTAGTGAAATGTTGTTTGAAAGATGGATGGAATGTAATGTAATGTATAATAAATGACTATTATATACCTGATATTAAAATGGTTGTTACAATGATCAATTGAAATAAATTAACTCCGTCACTATAATGAATAGAACAATATTACAGTACACTATAACATATATAGTTTGTTGCAATTCCTCCACCATGAATAAGCATCCAACGTCTCGTGCTAATGATGAAGTCTTCATCACCATGACACGCAGTCATTAGAGCATCTCATGGCGTATGACGTCATGATTTGTCGTCGCGATAGACACTATCTACATCGCCAGTGACAACTATGGAATGAGTTAAACCATGACAACAACTCCACTCTCAGCCACAACAACTCATGTTACTCATCATGCTCATCAGCTTTAAAGCATTACAAACTCAAAATGCTCAAAATTTCCAGCAACGTTAATAAACCAATGATAGGCCATAACTTTCTTTTTCTTTCTATTGTTCTGCTTTTAGCAACCAATTTAAAAGTTTCCCTTTTTTTTCTTTTTATGTCCAATGGAAGTAAGTATTGGAAATAGGCATTATAAGAAAATGGCTTTGTTTCAACAGAGACAACATTTTTGTATTGTTGTCCTAACAAAAATGTCAGTAGTCATGTAAAAGGGAGTTAAGGTTAGAAGAAATAATTGGTATTAAGAAAAATTATTGATGGTATATTAGGTAGTATGTATTTATTAGTTTAAGTTCCATCCTAAACCCCCCAAATCTGAGGTTTCTTATTTTCACTATTTAGGATGGAATGAAACGTAACATGAAACTCTCCACTTCTATCTCATTCTGTTCTATTTCATTATGAAACCCTTAACCAAGTGATAGAAGTTTGTTACATTCCATCACATTCTATTACTAACCCCTCATCCAAACAGGGCCTAAGGAGTTCAAAAAAGAAGTGGAAAAAGAGGTTGGCCAAAAGATACGGTCCTATGCACGAACAATGGGGAAGAATATACATATACCAAATTTATAAGATACTTATAATTGTGTAATATTCAGTGCCAACTAACATATCATAATAAACTGTAGCAAAATGGTGTTTTAGAAAGGAATAATAGACATATGGTAGAAATATGTAGGGGCATGTTACATGTCAAAAATGTACCACAAAGATTTTGGGTAAATTGCATGAAAATTATTGTCTATACGAAAAATAGGCTACCATAGGTTAAGTTGGTCTTCATCTCACCACATCTAAAGTGATGGAAGGAGAAGTCCATTATAAGCCACCATTGAGATTTTGGATGCGTCTGTTATGTCTTTGTGCATGGCCACCTTCGCAATAAGCTTAATAAGAAGGCTATCCACTATTTCTTTACAAGATATGACAACTAAAGGAAAGGTTAAAGGTGTTGCGACCCTAAAACTAGTTTCTGTGATGTCTTTTAAAATGTAGTTTTTGACAAAGCCTCATTATGGTGGACACTTAAAAGAATGGTGTTGCACGACACCAAAGTTATTAAAGAAAAGCTCTAAAGGAAGACATAATATGATGACTAGGATTAATCTAACCCCAACAAAGGAGAGTCTTTACAAGAAGAGGTTAGACACAACTTACCTAACAAGACTAAAAGTCCATACATAATAAGAGGTCACCATGAAACACTAAAGGAGCTTTGGACCAATCTATAGTCCAATCAAAAAGAAAGGGAGAATGAAGATGAAGAGTCAAGGGTAAATTTGAGATGGTCCAAAAAGAATAGGCGATCAAATCCTAGGTATGCTAACATTGTCCATATTGATAGCATTGAGCCCATTACATTTAAAAAAGTCGTAGAGAGTAATGATTGGAGGCAAGCTATGGAAGGAGAAGTAGGAGCAATGAAACAAAATAAGATTTTGAACTTGGTGCCTAAACTTAAAGATGTACAATTATTATTTTGTAAATGGATTTCCAAGATAAATACTCGTCATAATGGTCAATTGAAAGATACAAGACATGAATGGTAGCTCAAGAATTCTTAAGTATCAACTGGACTATGATGAGACCTTTAATCTAGTAGTAAAAATCACTATAGTATAAGTTCTACTTGTACTTATAGTAAGCAAGATATGGAGACTTCGACAGTTGGACATGAAGAACATTTTTTGATATGGAGAATTGGATCATGATATCTGTATATAGCAGCCTAAGGGATTTTAGAGTAAATAATACCTTGAGTACGTGTACAAGTTGAAGGAAGTACTTTATGGCTTAAAGTAGACACTCAGAGCCTAGTATAGGAAGATTGGAGAATTTTTAACTCAAAGTGGATATTCATATGGCACTAGCAAATTCAAACTTATTTGTCAAGGTGTATAGATAAGATTTCTATCATACTAATCTATATTGATCATCTTATCATCACTAGACATGATGAACAAGAGGTTTAATAAATTTGAGCCAATCTAGAAGTACATTTGCAAATGGAATAACTTAGAGAGGTAAAACATTTTCTTGGGCTCGAAGTTGAACTAAGTCAACATAAATATGCCATTAATTTACTACATAAGTTTGGAATGATTAATTTACACGTCATTCGACCACTGTCTATATGTTTAGCTTAGCTCAACGACGATCTTATGGTACAATAAGAGCCAACCAACAGCATCATTCTTCAGTGCTGAAGCATAGTATAGAGCAGCTTCTGTTGGATCGCCTATGGCCGGGGAATTCACAATACACAGTGGAATGGACTATAGGATTTCGTGTCTTGTGCCTTGGTTAACCGAAACTACACAACAAGAAGTGTAACCGAAATTACCTCTTGAAGTGCGGGGTTTGGATTCTTTTCATATATGGTGACGTTGCAGCTTGCGAACATCCTCTACCAGTATCCACACGAGGATGAACGATCCAGGCAGCGGCTAATTCTCACAGTTTTCTCTCGGAAAAGGAACAAGTGGCTTAGGTTTTTCGTGTGTCTTCTAATGAGACGTAAGTTCTCTATTTATAGAGAAACCCTAATCCTTATTCCTATTAGAAATAAGAATATCATAATCCTAAACTCATTAGGATTATGAAAGACCAATAAGTTTCGACCCATATTATATCTCATATAATAAAAGTCCGACAGCTTTATTCAATCTAACCCAATAAATATATCCACATATATTTATTCAGTGCTTAATAAATTAGGCCCAAGAGAATAAACCCAAATTACATCACTCTTTGTGTGCGACCATGAAGGCTCATTTGATGTTAGTAATGCGCTTGATCACACTTCAAGGCCCATAAGTCATAAGCGGCCTCTAGCAAGAAATTATGACTACCTAAATCAAATGAGGATCGATAATCTGATTTAACCTGTAACCATGGTTACAAACTCAGTCTCTTTGTAACACGATATCAAGATTAATCATAAGACATGATACATGTCAACCTTTAATTAATCATAGTTTCTTGATTCTCAAGTTGACTGACTATAACAAATGACAATGATGACTTTTCATCAATTCATTTGAGCATAGCCATGCTTTTCTTCAGTCAAACTTGTCAAGAGGCCCAAATGATATATCTCTCATTTAAGAGAGGTACGAATCCCATCTACGTCATTCACATCCCTCCGCATGACTCATTTAATGTCCAACATAAGACTACTTGTTATCCGGTTAAAGATAACTTAGTCTAATGGCAAATTACTGAATCCCTCATGTAGAGAACCATGATGACTTTAGGTCAAATGACTAAATTCAAACCATATTGAGAATCACTAATGACATGAAACCATGTAGTGTTCTCTCTGTGGATCGGTCCAATATATGTTCTCTAACATATATCAATGTATTTGATTTGATAACTCATATCCATAATCAGTAAAACGTGATCATCAATCAAAACACATACTAGCCCTAATTCATTATTGTTTCACCAATAATGATCTACCAAAGACAATTTAGAATAGTATTATAATGCTTATGGTTTTACTATCAAGTCACATATTTGATGACATAAGTACAAAAGTCACATATGACCATTGGCCTAGGGCACACTACTAGCAGCTTCCATAGCTGCAGAAGAGTTTACATGGCTGAAGCAGCTTATGGAAGATCACAAACAACCTACTGACTACCTAGTGCAACTACATTGCGATAATTAGTCAGTAATATGCTTAGCAGAAAATTTGGTCTTCCACACAAGAAGCAAGCACGTGGTAGTACATTATCACTTTGTAGATGAAAAGGTGCTTAACGGAGGCATTGAAATAAAATATCGAATTATTGTTGACATATTTATCAAAAAGACCCAATGAAGGAACATTTGAAGAATTTCGAAGCCTACTGGGCATGACTTCTCGAACAATAATGTGAGAGAGTAGTCATTAATGCTGCGTTTGGTTACTGTCTCCTGGGTGTAGAGACGGAACGAGACAAAAATTTGGAGGCGGAATAGAACAAAAATTGGAGACAGTAAAGTGTTTGGTTGTGATGGACAAAACAGAAAAAATTGTCTCCGTCTCGAGGATAGAAATGTGTTTGGTTGCAGTGGATAGAACATAAAAACAGTGTCAATGACGAAAATGCCCCTACAGTATAATATGCTTTGAAATATGTAATTCATTGATTAATTTATAATTGTATCAATATTTATTTTAAGTGT
>JANIIA010000009.1:20389959-20404551 GCA_027478495.1 Erythroxylum alaternifolium
AGTTAGGTTTATTGGCCAAAATTTTATTAAAACTGAAGTGAAAGGATTGTTTGGTTTGAAGGAACAGGTTGGCAATTTTATTAGGGGTATGGTTTAAAAATAAAGGCTTTTGAAAGAGTGCAAAACTATCAGGGATTTGAGCCAACCAATTGGCATTGACAAGGGCTCTATCTAACTTCTTCTTGATAAACCATCTATTTCTTTGCTTGTTTGTCCATATGAAAGTGTAGCCCATCTGTTTCAAGTCAGAAACCCCATAAGGCTCTTCTCTGAATCCCGAAGTTGCTAGCATATATCACAAACATGTTAGTATCCATTTGCTGCTAAATAAACCAAATCCGTAGGTGTATAGCTTGGTTTGTTGTGTGAAGGGTGTCAACTCTTTTAGCATTCGCATTGTAGCAAACAATTATTCTACCAAAATCATACTGAGAGTGATTGGAGAGAAACCTCTATTGAGTTCCTAACATCTTCAGTTTATCCATATTCTCGGCCCTTATTTTGATTTCCAAAAGTCCTAAAATTTGAGTTTTTTCCCTCATGAAAAAATCCTATAAAGTTGTTTGCTTTGTCGAGCAATTTAAACCTCTAACATTCAATACAATGATGGACATCAATGACTATATCTGGAATTTTTCTTCTTGCACCGTTATGAGTGACGCCTCTCAATTGTTTGGAATTAATCAGGTGTAGTGGCAACATGGTTATTGTCAATGGAGTCCACCGTAGCTGTAGGAGATTGGAATCCTATATCCTTACCCAATCCAATAACATTTAGAGAGTTAATATCATCAAATTGGGGTAAGGGGGGCTCACAATCTGTTAGTAGAGGAGAATCCACTGTAGTACCAGAAGAGGAAATGGAATCCTCGTTTTATGATCATAACAGGGGGCAATTTTTCTTAGGTAGTTGAATGTGGTCACAGGTGTCCCATATATGTGAAGTGAGAGCAAGATGAGGATCGGATGGATTAATAGTCTCCTGATAGATACCATGTGGCTCTCATAAGAATTAATCCCAGGCTCAACGCCATCTGGAAAAAGAAAGCTCTCTTAGACCACAGGAGGATGAACCTCAGTTCCAGTTTGCACTTGATTCATTAGCTCATGGTAAGTGCCTGTTTGGAAACGTTTTCCAGTGGCTTTCCAGACTTTGCTATGGGATGAAATAGGGGCTTTTAGTGATAAGAAATTGTAACGCAATCCTCTCTTAACCTGTTGCCTTCATCAAGCCTTATGATGGGAATCTCATTCAGGAGCTCTTTTAAGAATTCTACGTTAACACAAATTTGCGCATACCCAATCCTCGTTTTCATGTTTGTGTTTTCATCAAAGCACATAGGCTTCCTAATAAAGCTAGCAAGGGAGCTATGCCCCTATGTAGCCCAGTACTCAAGGGGCACATTGCGGAAGTTTATCTAAAAGAGGACACTCTGAAATTTTATGATTTCCAAGTTGAGACTAGGCTGTCATTGTTGTAGGAAAAAGGATTTATTGCCACAATGTCATGGCCCTTCCTCAAGAATTTTGTGAGCTTCACATTTGGTGGAAAATTGAACAAAGTGAGGTTATCTTCAGACAAAAGCACATCATTCAAACCCGTACCTTTCCAGTGACGATGAGCCCAACGATGTATTAGTAGAAAGGGAGGTCTTTGCTTAAAGAAAAAACCAACAAGAGTGGCTTCCCAACTTTTAGCTCCCTCCTTAAGAATTCCTATATCTAGACATACAATGAGCTTACTGTCAATCTTGTAGGGTGGTTAGTACGTGAGGCTAGTATCCAGGTGGTCACCCACCACCTACTTCCAGCTTCTTTTGAGAGATGCAGGGGAGGCTAGATGGTTAGGAACAGTTGGGGGCAAAGGTGGAGCTGAGGTAAGGGAGATGGAGGAGGGTGGGGGAGGGGGTGGCGAAGGAGGAAAATCAAAACTAGTACTGCGTACAGGTGTCGACATCTGGGAATGAGATAACTAGATAAAGTTAAAAAAACAATTTTTGACAAAGGAAGCAGAGTGAAAAGGTAGGTACAAAAACAATAAGAAAAAGAAGGCAGGAGAAAGAAGGACAAGGAGAAAGGCCAAAATGCCCTTGGGTATGAGGGTGGTTCACTCTCTCACATCGTTCAATCATCGACCAATGTTCCAGTATTGAGGTTATTTTGACTTAACCCATAGCAATGATATATTATTTAATTTTAAAAAAATAATACATAAGATGATTAATATGTTATAATAATGTGTAACTATTTTATTTTATTTATTTCTTATACTCATTCATAATTTTATATAATTTATTAATAGTTGTAATTATTTAACACTAAGATTCAGTCTAACGAAACAGTGAGATATGAAAAATTACTTGGTACATGCATCGAATCTAGATAGATGTTATGATAAAATGTAAAAATTAATCAACATTGTATTGAGGTTAATAGGCCAGTATAACATAAAAAGTTAATAACCTTTATACAAAATATAACTGTTAATATAATAAGAAAAATTAATTAATTAACAATAAAATTAAATAATAAATTTTTACATACTTAAAAATATAAAAATTGATTATCTCACTTATTAGTATTATTGGATAAAAATTCAAAATTTGATAAATTATGGAATTGATGTTGTATAGATATATTGGTAATTATTAATAAAAATGGTAAATTAATATAATTGATAAAATCACATGAAAATTAATATCTTTTATCTCAAAATTAAAAGATCAATGAAAGTAACACCTAATTTAAGTGTTTTCATCAAATGTACAGATTAGGTATTGATGTGTAAATTCTCATCTATCTTCTAATCTTCTATTTGAATCAATAATAAAATTTTACATATAAAATTATTAGAGTTATGAAGAATTCTTAAATATTTATCATTTTATGTATTAAAAAAATGTCGTTCGAATTAGACAAAATGAGTGTGAAAGATTAGATTTGCAAATCATAGAAACTGAGTAAGTCAATGTTATGAATACCGTATCGGTATTGGTACTAAATTGAGTTATGGTACAGTACTGTATCTGTACTTATACCAGTTAATACCGAATATCATTTAAGGTAATTTTTTAAATTTATGAGATAGTCCCTCAATTTTTTTAAAATTATAAAATAGTTTATTAGTATATTATACTCTATACTTTATAATTATATATCAATTATACCTCCAAAAATCATAATAACAAGAATTTAAAATAACAATAATTTAGTTATTTTTATTAACATTAATTTTCACATATTTTATGTATAAATAATAACTACAATTAATATACAAAAGATCATTTAATCATCATTCAAGTGTAAAATTAAGAAGAATACAAAGTATTTGAAATATTATAATTTCATCATATAATAAATAATAATTACATCAAAACATTAAATAAAAAGAACAATAAAGATCTTATTATAATTTACAACAAGAGTTCGTGTTGAGGAAATGACCAACTAGAAGTAAAATCTGAAGTAAAAACATATATTATTTAATTGACTACTAATTAAATATATTTATTATTAATAAGAATTTAAACAATTTAATATGATATTATATAATTAATTAATTAATTAAGATTAATTGTTACTAAAATTATAAATAACCTATTTTAATTTAAAATTTAATTTGATTTATAAAATTAATTTAATAATTATTAACAAATATAATTATTTTAAAATTATTTTTAAAATTACAGATTTTAAATAAAATTTGATTTAATAATTAAAAATATATAAATAAATATTAGTTTATAAATAATAAATTATTTATTTTAAAAATTAAATATTTTATTAATAATTTATTAATAAATATTATATAAAAGATTAAAATAAATTTAAATAAAAATAATTTATTTTTAATTTTTATTTTTTATAATTATTATTAATCATAAAAATATAAATTAAAATATCAAAATAAAATTCAAACTAAATAAGTAAATAGCTAATTAATAAAAGCTTTGAAAAAGGGGGCGGGGGAGGCCGGAAGAATTTTTTAAAAATTGGAATTTTTGTTAAATAGTCCCTTGTTTGTCAAAGTTTTCGACATCATCTAATATTTAGTAGGTATTTTAAATACTAATTAATATTGATCACTACTATACAAAATTATTGGTACCAACTAATATTAACGATTGATACCTTTAAGTATAAATTTGTACTGTTTTTTTTTGTTGTCTTGTACGGTACGAAATTCTAGACGCAACTACCAACCTTTAAATTTGACAACTTTGTCGACCACTATTTTTTAAGATGGCCGCGGCTTGCCTATTTTTGGGTGTGGAATATGATGTCATTGTTGACGTTTGCCTTTGATAAAGCAGCAATGGAAGAAGTGCATAAAAGATTTTCACAAAGTTTTAATTTGGTTTGATCGAATAAGATGACTTTTCATAGTCTAATAGGAATGGCGGTTACATAGTTTTGGTGGTGTTTCCACCTTATGAACGACGGGTCGGATGATCTTTCCTTACAAAATATGGTCAAATCAGTTCTCTCATTTCTCACCAACCCAACAAATCATAAGGAAATTATCGAAGTTTTTATTGTCACGGGACTAAAATTTTACCTATCTACAAGTTAAACAGATTATTGTTTGTAAAATAAACTTCAACTTCGTCCTTATATTTTATTAAAATATTTTGATTTTTTAAAATTTTAATCGATTTTATCTTTTTTGATTAAATTAAAACATAAAAGTTATGAGATTAATGCGAACTAACTTACAATAATATAAAAATAGAAATTATTAATAAAGAAGTTAAAGTTAAAGTTTAAAAATAAAATTATTATTTGTAACAAAATCTTAAATAATTCATACTAATATTAAACAAAGATTAAATTAGGCAGGAGGAAGAATAGCTTAGGAAACACCCATTTTTACCTCGACTTGTAAACCTCTCACTTTTCGCATCGTGATATTGAGCTCTTTTTTCTCAATCAATGATCCACAATTAATTGACCCTTGGTGAGGAAAAATAAACGCGACGATGATTCTATTATATAATTTTACGGGGCGTTTAGTTTGATAGTAGAGTTGGCTGCGAATATGAGTATAATAGTAAAAAAGGATGAGAATGGATATAAAAAATAAAAAAATAATGTTTAATTTATAACTTAAGTTTTTGTATTAATACCAATAATGTTATTTGGTTTGTTGCATTAATAAGAACGAAAGATAATATAATACTATTTTTATCCTCAATAAAATTGAAAATAATTTGCTCTTCATATATTTATTGGAGCTATCTCCATATGTTTAACTTACAGTAAAAAAATAATCAATTTTGTCAAGAAATTTTATCGCAATTTTCTTTGTTGATGAGACGCGATAAGGCACGATGAGAGATCGTAAGAAATTGAGAGGCTATAAGGAAGTAAAGAAGATGGTAAGACAAAGGCTGGGGATAAAAGAGTAAAAAATAAACGTGATAAAAATTTAGATTGGAATGAAAACTCGATATCGACTCCCTTTGGTAGGTTTAGTAAATTTCTAAATTTAATTGGATAAATCAATTCCCCTAGAATTGAAAACTTCAAAGCAAATACTATATTTTACTATTATTCCATTATTTCATTCGCAAATTCTTGAACCAAACGTCCTCTTAATGTTATCATTGACATTAACTTCTTTAAGTAAAAGTAGTTATTATTATTATTATTATTATTATTATTATTATTATTAAAACAATTAATTTTTGTTATATATTATTATTATTATTAAAACACTTAATTTTATCTTATATAATTTAATCCAAACGCAGTCTAATTGGTTTTATGGGGTTTATACTTTACATAATGTAACACCATCTTAACAAAGATACTTCTATCGCCAAGAAAACAAATGCAATTTTCATGCCCGTTTCCTGTAATTTCCAGTGAAAAAACGACACAGGCAATGCCAACTAGTTATTAGTTTACTATATATTACAGGGGACTCGGTTACCTACCCCACGCTACTTTTCTCCGTCTAAACTAGTCGACTCTCACCTAACAACTAATCTCTCTACTTCTCTTCCAAGACCCAGATCCTTATTTTTGCTGGGTTGGCCTGAATTCTGTCCATCAGAGCAAACTGTAGCCTTCACCAAGCAAAGGTGGGTGCTTTCTTCCTGTACGTTCTATTGATTTTCTTAACGTTGTCTCTTTTTTGATTGGTTCGAGATATCAGTGGCGGATATAAAATTGTCAGTTTTGTTTAACCATAGGCTACCACTTGTTTGCCAACTCATCTTTCTGTCCGAAATTTTGATTTTTTAGCAGACAGGGTGATTTATCTGGGATTTGTTTTAGAACTGTTGATCTGGATTTTGTTGTTTTGGTTATTTTTCCTTTGACTGGACAAGTTGAAAGGTATCATGATCAAATTCAGATTCTTGTAGTCAAAAACTTGATTTTTTACTGACCGAGAAGAAAAAGAAGATTTCTTTCACATTTAACTGACGATTCATTTAAGGCCGTCTTGGAATAACTTGATGTTCTTATCATTGCGTTTGAACTTGTGACGGGTTTTAAGTAAATGGAAATTACTGTCCTTATGAGGAGTCTGTTCCCTTTCTTGGAATGAATCCTGGAACAGTAGGAAATGACTGATTTCTTTCTGGAACAACAATAAACTTTCAATCAAGATCTGCTCTAACTCATTTAGTTTAGAGCGGGCAAGAAGTCTTTTGTTTTATTAGTTAGCCAAGTAGCTCAATAGCTTGCTTGTATGCATGTCATGGCTCGTGTTTTGTAGTGGTATAAAAAAGAAAATCCTTGACGGTTGCGTATAGCTTCTAGTCGGGGATTTGTGTAGAAAAGGCCACAAGTCTTCTCTATGAAAGTGGGCTTCAACGGCTTGATGGAAGTATTATTGGTCTCAATATCGGTGAGCGGTAGTGGTTAAAAAGGGTTAGAGTAGGTTTTCAATTTCTTCCTCGTCTTTAATGGTCAGTGAAGGGCGGAGAAATACTGAGGGAGGTTGTCTCGAGGGATTGTGTAAAGTTATGCAGATTGGATTTATCACCACAAATGTTGTGTTAAAATTTGAAAAGAAAATTCTTTGACATCCTGTCATTTGAAGCATCAATACGTGTTACGTAAAGGAAAATTAACATTGTCAGAAGGACCATCAAGATATTGTAATTGCTTTTCATGACACTATTCGGTTTTCTGGTGTAGAAATGATTATTACTATTATGTGACCAATTCTCTATTTTTTTTCTTCCTCTTTTGAATTTTGTTTCAACCATTCTGGTTATTATCCAAGTTCCATTATCCGGGAAAATTTTCTTCAGGGTTTTTAACTTTTTCTTTTTAACTTTGCTGTTTTCAATTTTGATGATATAATTGAACAGGGAAAGTTATGGCTGCACCTGCAAAACCAACAAGAATAGGCCTTGCTGGTCTGGCTGTTATGGGACAAAATCTGGCCCTCAATATTGCGGAGAAGGGGTTCCCTATTTCTGTATATAATCGGACTACCTCCAAAGTTGATGAGACTGTTGAAAGAGCTAAGAAGGAGGGAAATCTACCCCTTTATGGCTTTCATGATCCAGAATCGTTTGTGCAGTCAATCCAAAAGCCTCGGGTTATAATCATGCTTGTTAAGGCTGGAGCACCTGTTGATGCAACCATAAAGACACTCTCAGCATACCTGGAAAATGGTGATTGTATCATTGATGGTGGTAATGAATGGTATGAGAACACTGAAAGGAGGCAAAAAGCCATGGCTGAACTGGGATTGCTTTATCTTGGAATGGGAGTTTCAGGTGGTGAAGAGGGTGCAAGAAATGGGCCTTCATTGATGCCTGGTGGGTCCTTTGAGGCATACAAGTACATTGAAGATATTCTTCTTAAAGTGGCAGCTCAAGTTCCTGACAGCGGCCCTTGTGTTACTTACGTTGGAAAAGGTGGATCAGGTAATTTTGTTAAAATGGTGCATAATGGAATTGAATATGGCGACATGCAGCTGATTGCAGAGGCGTATGATGTATTAAAATCAGTTGGAAAGTTGTCAAATGAGGAATTACGAATTGTTTTCTCAGAATGGAATAAGGGTGAGCTGTTGAGTTTCTTGATTGAAATCACCGCTGATATATTTGGAATTAAGGATGATAAAGGAGATGGATACTTGGTTGACAAGGTTTTGGACAAAACTGGGATGAAGGGTACTGGTAAATGGACTGTTCAACAAGCTGCTGATCTATCAGTTGCAGCTCCAACCATTGCAGCTTCTTTGGATGGAAGGTTCCTTAGTGGTTTGAAGGAAGAACGTGTTGAAGCTGCCAAAGTCTTTAAAGAAGGTGGATTTGGGGATATATTGACTGACCAACTGGTTGACAAACAGAAGTTAATTGATGATGTGAGACAAGCTCTTTATGCCTCCAAGATTTGTAGTTATGCACAGGGGATGAATCTGATTCGTGCTAAGAGTGTTGAGAAGGGATGGGACTTGAAATTGGGGGAACTGGCCAGGATTTGGAAGGGAGGTTGCATCATCCGAGCTATATTTCTTGACAGAATCAAGAGAGCTTATGATAGGAATCCCGATCTTGCTAACCTTCTAGTGGATCCAGAGTTTGCAAAGGAAATCATGGAGCGTCAGTCTGCCTGGCGAAGGGTTGTGTGCCTTGCCATCAATGCTGGTATTAGCACTCCTGGTATGTCTACTAGTCTTGCTTATTTTGACACCTACAGGAGAGAGAGGCTGCCAGCTAATTTGGTCCAAGCTCAGCGAGACTATTTTGGTGCTCATACTTATGAAAGGATTGATATGGAAGGTTCTTTCCACACTGAATGGTTTAAGATTGCTAAACAGTTGAAAAATTGAAAAAAACGAAAACCCTGCTGAAATCTTTCTCGGTATTCTCAATAAGTGTGATAATTGTTGGCCATTCTCTGGGACCGTATGAGCAGATCTAATGCAATATTTCAGTACTTCTGGGTGTTGCTATGTCAGTTTCAGTCTTTTGTATTTTGTCCAGAAACCTTCAAGTTTAAAGCTCTTTTTCTTTCAAAGTAGGCATTTGGTTGCTGCGGTTCAACTCAATATCTTGTTTGGGTTCCAAAATTTCTCCATTATGTCATTTATGTTAGAGAATGGTTCTATCCAAACTTCGCAGAGAATTACAGAAGTGAGGCATATCATGTTCGTGTATATAAGCATGAGCATTTAGAATGCATGTTAATTACAAATGCGAAATAGTTTTTCCGCCTTAATTTTGAAAGTCAGATGAACATTCAGCTTGATTGTGAACCACATGAGTTTCTGAAAAGCTCTTTTCCCTTGAGATTTTTAAGTATCTTCCTTTGATTTACGCTAGACGAGGAAGAATAGTCTTCCTCAGTGTATATATATACTGAGCTTGTTTTCTAGTTTGTGCCTGGTTGTTAATGGACGGCCAATAATTGCGTAGCTGTTGGCGGTAGAATTTGGTCCCACGAATAGTTGACATTCTGTTCCTAAAAATGTTGTTGCTTCTAACGGTTGGGATTTGTCTTTCTAGATCGTTACATTTTCTTCCCAGCACAACATATTTTGTCCATAAATTGCCACCACACGAGGACACAACTAAACAAATATACCATGCGCGAGTATCAAGGAGGTTTAGCTGATTGAAAACAATCATCATTGTCTTCTAGCCTGATCTGGAATCTCTTGACCTCCAAACTCGATCAACATAAATTATACTGTCATGTAATTTCCTACCGTGATTTGTATTCTCTTATCATGATGCCAGATCATAAGTTGCAATGTAATAAGGAATCTGAAAAGGTTCGTAATTAGTCACAATGTAAACTCCTTTAATGCATCAGGTAAAGACTAGCGAGATATAACGTCGCTTCTGAAAAAGAATAAAAACAATGAGTTTTGACCATGCAATTCAGCAAAATGAAAGTAATAATTTCCCCTTGGATCAGGAAAAATTGTGGAAGGATCTAACTATTTCCAGCAGGCACTACCCTGCCCTGGTCCTTGCGTTGCCTCTTGACTCCTTTCCTATTTTCCATTAACCTCACCCCAGATGCATGCGACATGGAGAAGTCAACTGCAAAATAATTAGATTGCAGCAGACAGGATTGTTGACTTTCATTGAGTAAACTGACCCAAAAAATCAACGGAAAATGACTGAAAATTGTATGGATCAGTTCAGCTCCGAATATTAAATGGAATCTGTGATTGGATATGTTTCCTCTTTGAAATTAGTAAGGACGAAAAAAATGGTTATGTTCTGTGCAGAGAACTCTACGAACCTTGCTCCACATGGACTGGACTACTTGCTGCATTTTCTCATAGTGGCAAATCTTCTGTCGTTAACAACATTTTCATCTCCCCCTTTATCATTCTTATTCTTCTTTGAGAACACAGAAAACCGCTTCAACTTATATTCCTTGCGGCGCTTAGAGCTTGTTCTTCCATGGCTACTTTGACCATCATCACGCTTACACTCACGATGGGGAACAGAGGAAGCGTCGGAAATCATGGAGTCGTCGCTGTCTTCTGTCTCATTGCCATGCTCGTCATTGCCAATGGCACCATCCTCATTGTAGTCCTGGTGTTCTTCATGATCATTGACGTCATAATCGTCTTCCTCCATGGCGGAGGCGATGTATGTTGTCCAACCAGATTCACTGCTGCCACATCCTTCCGTGCCAAATATTTGCTTGAAAGGATCCATCGTCCAAAATGAAGAGATAATGGAGATTCGGAGTTATCTTAGACTTATGAGATGCTGTTATGTTTGCCTTAAGGTGGTGTATGGGAAGTCAGAAATGGAGACACAGGCTCGTGTCAGAGTTTAAGAGTTTGCTACGAAACTCCTATTTACGGATGACGAATGACAGCTTGAATCAATTTATGCAACATGTCAATAAAAAAAAACGTAGTCTGCTTTTTTTTTTTTAATCCTAACGTAGTCTGCTTTTCATGCACAAAACGAGAAGTAACTTTGATTGTGAGAACATATTTGTTAAAATATTTTATTAATTATTTTAGACGTTATTTATAATTGAATATAGTTCAATATTAAAAAAAAGATAGAGCAAAAGATAAAATTTTAAAAAAGATAGGATTTATTTAAAATAAAATTATCGTGTCTTATTTAAAACGAGTTTTTTTTAATAATTTTAGAGCTAGCTATCATGAATTTAGAAGCCGGATCTTTAGATTATTTTATCAATCTTTGGTAGCTGCGCTGTAAGGCAATAACGTGACTTTTTTTTTTATTACATTAAGTATCTCATATTAGTCGGACTAATCTTAAGTTTCTAAGATCCTACTTCAAAAATTCTAGAGAATATAAATCTAGAACTCTAAGACTTCTCAAGTTCCTACGTAACCTGTACACTTCTGCGCACAAGGAGTCGTCAAATACTTGATTGGTTAACTGCTGATTGATCGCTGACCTCCTATTTAGCATCAGGTTTCCAGTAGCCTCAGGTTCCTTAGCAGCTTCAACTCCCACACTGCCGCTGGAAGCGAGACGTCCGTAATTGATCCGATCAAGGAGCCGTACCTAAGAGGTTAGAGGATCATCAATAGGACAAATTCCTATTTCTCCTCCTGTGACGTGACTCAAACTCAAGACCTCCTTTTAAAAGAGAGCCTTAAGTGAAGAGCTGAAAATATTAGATCACTTCTCGTTGTCAATAACGTGACTTTTTGGCCTGGTTGGACATTGTTTTGTGAGAGAAAAAATTGCAAAAATCTTGTGAGTGTGCGACTGTATTTTCAGATGTTTCAGCGACGAAACACGCGTATGTTTGCTGACTTATACAACTATTGTGACGCAGATGTTTCAGTAATTATTTTGACAGTCAACAATAGAATTTTTATTGGACAATTTCTCGCAATTTCGGGTTAATGAATAATGAAGTTGCAAGTTTAAAGGGATGTTTTCATCTCAAATGTTTTTTTCATTTATATTAATTTAAATTTAATTATTATTTTTATTATTAATCATTATTATAAAAACTTTTTATTAAAATTAGTACGAGATAATCGTAATATTAAAAGTGAAATGTTTTGACATAGTATAAAAACAAGTAGATAGTATCAAGAAGTAAATAATGTCAGCTCAATAAAATCTTGTATAAAACTATTGTTTTCTGATAAAAGTGATTAAGTTAGGTTAAAACTTTATAGATGTAGGTTAAATGTATCAAACTATATTACTAAATTTTAGTTATAAATTTGATTATTTCGAGTTTAATTTTTTGTTCACATTTTAAAAAAAAATTACAATTATTAATATAATTGCTTTATGTTATCCAATTCAAAGTAACTGAATACATCTTTCGGGGCGTTCAGATTTAACAAGGAAATCACAAACCAATTGCAAGTGTGAACGGAAAATGTAAACTGAAAAGCAATTGAAATTCATTGAAGATTTCTTTCTTGATTCTGTAAAATGGATGGCTCATCGACTTCAACCTTGTCAATATCATCATAAATGTGAAACAGCAGCTTTTTTGGTTCAGAGAAGCCCATGTCGCCAGACATGAGAATATCTATCTCCTCTACACTCTGGATTCTGCTTTGTAATCCTGGAGAATCCAGACCTAAAAGCTTTTCAGAAGCTACAGTGAACCTTTTGGGACAAAAAGTGCAGCAGACCTTGCTGGTTATTAATGTTCCGTATTCAAAAAACTTGAACTTAGGATCTACACAAGATGCATTGCTGGTTTCTACTTTCTCATGTCTGTTTCACAATCAAGCTGGCTAGTTTTGTCGCCTATTGGGATCAGAGTGACAGGTAACTGGAACATAATTAAAAGAGGGATTTTGGTTTAATATATGAAAAATATTGACATTTAAAGGCTTCGTTTAGTTCTAATTTTTAATCTAATTAAGTTTTTAATTTCAATTTTTAATTTATGAAAACTTACAAAACTATAAAATTAATAAAAACATATATTATTTAATTATTAATTATTAATTATTAATTAATAAAATATAATTTAGTAACTCATTTAAAGTTTTTAAAATAAAAATATTTTCAAGTATTTTTAAATTTTAATTTAAAAATAATTATTTATGGAATAAATTTTTAAAATTTTCATATTTAATTCTAAATAATAAACTATTATAATAATTAAAATACATTAATAAAAAGATATTAGTTTATGACTGAAATTTACATATTTATTTGTTGATATATATTTAAACATAATATAATAAAAATTTCATTAATATTTACTTATAAATATTATATAATAAATTTATTTATTTAATCAATTCATCAAATTAATCTCTAATTTTATTTAATATTTAATAATTATCAGTAATAAACCACATTGATATTAACAATCAAATAATTATTTATTTTAAAAAATAGAAATATAAATATAAATATAAATAAAATCTACTGACTTTTAGCCTAATCAAATTGCAGTATTTCCTATTAAAAACCATCTTGAACTATTGAAAAATACTGATATGAAAGAGTCCGAATAAAGGGAGTTTCTTTACCGTGTTGGCATGTAAAATAGATAAATATAACATATGATACATAAGATAATTAATAAATTAATGTCTCTTCTTTATCATGTGGCTATATCATTAATAATATAGTACATGTATTAAAGTTGGTGTTACGAGAATAAGGAAATATTAACAGGTTTTAGTATATGTTTAGGAATTTTTTTAAGTCGATGAGATAATAGTTTCTTTGATAATATTTTCCCTTCTTCTTTTCACGATTGAGTTAATTCTTACATTATAGCTAGTAATAAACAATAAACATAAAAACTAACAAATAATTTTAGCTTTAGTCAACTATGTCCATTATTTATATTATTGAACTAAGAGAGTTTTTAATCCATATTTTGATGATAAATAAAACATAATTACTATTAGTAAAATAAAGTAATATAAAATGAAGTAAAGTAACTTGTAATCTATCGAGGTAAACGATAAAACAAGATTAAGAAAGATAAAGGCACAACAAGTCCACAAAGTTATTTGTAATTTTGTTGTATTTCCTACTTAGTTACTTTAATGCTTTAAGGGCTTTTAATCCATAAGGCCCTGTTTGGTTGAAGTATTGAGGATGAAACGAAATGGAACGTAATACATTTCCATCATTTGGAAGGAAGTTTTATAATAGAATTGGATGGAAGCGGAGAGTTTCATGTTACGTTCCATTCCTTCCTAAACAGTGAAAATAAGAAACCTCCGATTTGGGAGATTTAGGATGGAACGTAAACTAATAAATACACGCTACTTAATATACCCTCAATAATTTTTCATAATATCAACTTTGACCAAGTCATAATATTATATTAAATAGAATAGAATAATATTTAACATAATAAATTTTATTAAATAATTAATAATATTATTTTATATTATTAATGATAAATTGTATATAATTAATAATAAAATGAAAATTTTAATTAATGAAAATAGAAAATATAAAAAAATTATTTTTTAATTGTTTGCATATATTTCTATATAAATAAAAATAAAAATAAATTATTTTTAAATATAAATCACATAGAATATAATAAAATAAAATTTATTAAATAATTAATAATAATTTTATATAATTAACAATATAATAAAATATTAATAAAATTTTTATTAACAAAAAATAAAAATATTTTAAAAATTATTCT
>JANIIA010000009.1:20420457-20441108 GCA_027478495.1 Erythroxylum alaternifolium
AAGTTATTCATAAAGATTGGTATGATTTATTAAACAGCACACTATTTTTGTTAATTTTCATTAATATGAACCTAGCCATAAAATATCAAGTGTTGATCTCACAGGTACTACAATTACTAGTATTAACCATTTTCCTATTATGTAACTGACAAATTATGATGGTGGTGATTGATCAAATTAAAATATAAAGCAACAAATGAAAATAAATCAACATAATTAAATAACTAGAAGAAAGATTAAGACAAGAAACAATTAATAGAGACAATAATATCCAGATAGTGAATCCCTTTAAGGCTTTTCATATAAATAAGATTTTACACATCAATTTAACCTAAAGTTCATTTGACTATGAAAATTCTTCAATTATGCTAATATCTTTATCAAGATTATTAAAAACTAATCCTAGGTTGATTAACTGAACTCACTTTTTAGTTAAAACCACTAGAATTGTATTAACTAATTTATGAATTCCTCCATTAGGTTTGACCCTAATTTGGAAGATTTATGTCAACCTATATCTAAGATTACATGTCGTTCTTTTCAATTATGCTAGATCAGTTCATATAAAGGATTTCTTAATCTAAAATACATGAAATCAAATATGAATCAATATATTAGCATAAATAAATTGAAGAATGGTAAAGGACACGTAATTGAATCTCAATAAAAATAAATAACAAATTAAATTAAAAATCAGATTAAAATATAAAGGGTTCATCATATCCAAGTACCATAAAGGTTTAATTTTTAATTATGAAAGATATAGCATCAAAAATAAAGGAAAAACAAAAAACTGAAAGAAACATGATGAATCCTTTTTATTCTTCATAAAATCCACTTTAAATTGATAGAAATCTAATCTAAATGTGTTTTTTTACTTGTTCTTTATTCTCTTCGCAGCTTTAAGTCATATAATCTCAACTCTTGAACTTTTTTTTCTTTGCCCTTCAGTTTTGCCTTTTATAGTTTGAAATTTAGATTTTTTGTAAACACGAGTAAGCATATGACTGTATGCTTAAAGAATATGAGATCCTTGACTCCAAAAGAAACACATGTATAAATCAAAATGTGAACATGGGCTTATTAACATATAACACAATCATGCACCTTTTAAACTTAAGCATAAAATATCAATGCACGTCAAACTCTTCCAACATGACCATGTAAGCTAGAAGTATAGAAATAATAAAGAATATGGTAAGTACATGACTACGTATTAGGCTATGTTATTGCCCTACAATTGGATAACATGGTTAAAATAGCTCTGAACATTCCAAACTTGCCCAAATTCATTCTTTTTTCTCTAAATATGTGAATTGTAACTTGAAAATGAAATATGAATGAATTAAGTACAAAAACAATTAAAACACTCAAACAAACACGTGAAATGCAATTCATATAAAACTAAAAATATGAATGATTAAGCACTTATCAAACTTCCCCATACTTAGGCATTAACTTTTCCTCAAGAAAATAATACTTTAAATTTATCAACCTTTTCTAAATATACCTCTCTCCTCTATCTCAACCTTTCTATCCATACTTCAAATTAATATGCCTCAAAAATCAAACTAGAATACAATTAGAATTAAAAAATTATAAGATAAACCCCCCATAAACAAACATTATAAATGATATCTAGATAATATTTCTCAAATCAAATGTTATAGGATTTAACACCTTTACATAAAAGATTCTCTCAGTTCACTCATAGTGTTTAGGGTTTAAGTTATTATAGCTCTTCAATTAATGCATAGAAGGAATCTTAATAATATACTTGCTAACAAATTACATCTCCACCATTATAAAAAAAACTAGAGGCAAAAATTAAAAGGTATTTAAATTAAGGTATAATAGGGCTTAGTTAAAGGTATGAAAGGGGTAAATTTTAGGTTAATAAAAATGAAGGAATGTGAATGAACAAGATAATACAAAAATCTGATTCAATCCAGCACAAATCCTCCGAATGAAACACAAGGTACAAATAAGTCATAAGTAGCACAAGTATCTTCTCTTTCACCTTCTCATAATTAAAAAATTAAAAACAAATATTTTTCCTATTTTGAAACTAAACTCATTTTAAGATATTTCTAAATTGATTACTTTCGAGCTTATAAGGAGAATATGTGAAACATTGATAATTAACTAATAAGAAGATACAGTCTCAAATATATAAGCTTGCACCTTTCCTCATTCTTGATTTTTTTCACCTAATCAAATTCTCAAGTAAATACAATCCTTTAGGGTGTACAATTAAATGTTAGGCTAATAATAGCAAAGATTTATCGGATTATAATATGGTTAAAATAATTCAGAGAAAAGAATAAGGTTATAATTTGGTTACATTTAAGGGATAAAAATAAGTAGGGTAAAATCAAAGAAAAAGCTCAAACAACAGTTTAATCTAGGTGTTTTTTTCATCTTAATGCAGCTAATCTAAAGATGTGGTCTCAATATGCATAATAAAAGAAAGTTATAGAATCATCTATACATTATAAACACATAAAATAGAAAAATAAAGCACGATATAATAATGAAGATTGCTCATAGGCTTAAAAGCTCACAATTTAGGCTCATGTATGAATAAATCCTAAGAAATTTAATCCAAATTGTCAGTTAAATACACATTCATAATGTAGTAAATAAAAATCCATCTAATCATGCCTTTTTCCTCTCTTATTCTATCTCAACTTAATGATTCATAACTACTCAAGATGTTCTAAGACAAACATTGACATATATGAAAATTTCACAAAGAATAATCAATAAATAAGAAATAAAATATACTTGATATACGATCAAATTCATAATAAAATTGCAACACTCCTTCCGCAACTTAAAGATGTAGATTATTGCTAATATACATAATAAAACACAAAATAACAAAATATTATTAATATGAGGAAAGGTAAAATGAACTAGTACTCACCTAATTTATATACAAAATATTCAAATTCTTACTGTGAATTCTATCCAAATCATGTGTAATAATCCCTGCAAAAAGAAAATAAAAGGAATAAATTACTAAAAATGAAAATAGAATCCAAAAAATAAAAATGGACTATATATACGAAAACTATGGTTTAGTATAACAGTAATAGACAATAAAAAGAAAAGGAAAAATAACATCACTTTGTCAGGGCTAGTCCCTTATTAACTATCAAAATAAAATAAAATGGAAAGTAAGAAACATAAATATTAAAGAAAAGCTAAAAATGGCTTGTCACTCATATAAAAAATCTTGGATAATCTGAGTCATCATAGTAACCAAGAAATCCAAAATATAATCATCAATCTCCTTATGCTCAGTTTTACTAGTCATGGCCATTACACCAATTGGAACGGATGCCTTTGCTATAAGAACATCTGGTTGTTGAGGAGATGCCAGACGTGTTTACCTCTCATGGGTGGAGGCAAAGCTATAACTCCCAAATGATCAACAATATAGACGAGAACATCCTTTGCCCATTTATAATACACCTCTAATCTCGAAATTTGCTATGAAATATCTAATTGTCCATCTCTTATAATGCTTTAAACCCCTATTATCTGATCCACATTTGGTCCAATTAAACAATCCAAACTTGACTATACTACGGGGAGGTAGATTGCTAGATAGATGTGCTAACACTAACAAAAGGGTCACTGTGATGCTTTGGTTCAACTAGAGGTAGTGGCAGAGGAATATCATGGCTAGGCTACTACTCTGATACATCAGGATGATCCCTGTTAGCTATATCGGCAACCTCTGGCTTCTAAACTATAATTAGAACATAATGAGGTTCTTGCTAGCCCTGTCTCCTTTATATTATGGCTATGGCTCTCAGAGTATCAAGAATAATAGGTACCATATGTTGCACAATCTACATCTTAGCCCATCTTTAACAGACCCATTATTTAGATTAATCATATAGCATATGGCCTAATACAGATAGCTCCAATCATAGTATCATATACCTTATACCTGAAAAACCTAGCTAGTGCATGGCCAAGGTGGATAGGCACTTTCTCAACCATGTTATATAAATAGAAAATATCAAACTTACTTACCACTTTAGTAATATCCCCTCTTCCACTCATTGTAAGACTCATCAGAGGTGTATGTACCTCAATGCTAGGGATCACAGTGTAGATACTTTGATCGTGTGGAACCATAATGCCTATCTTTGCTGATAGTGCCTTAATATGTCCTTGCATTAATACCAATGGGAAATCCCACTTTAAAAGTTGAATATGCCTTAGAAGTAGCAAACTCAGTATATTAAAGTCTCATGTCTGTAGAAAAAAGAGCATAACACGTACTTTTCCTCTCCCCAACCATTTAAAATTGAATAGTGTTATCTAGGCTCAAGTTGAAATGTGTCTTCTCCAACATAAAGTTGGTAAGGTAACAAATTTGTACTCATAAGGATACATTCATCCTTGAACACACCATACATTTTAACATTAGACACATTATTCACTAACCACACATTGTTTAAGTAATTATCTCAATTATTAATTTATAACTACATTAACTTTTATTCATTCATCTAACATCATCTAGGTTCATTTACAACCTCAATTCAGTTCAGTTACACCATTATTAAGTACCTTAACCATATACAGTCCAACAAAGGTCAAATCTTTGATGATTCCATCATACATGATGTAGTTGCAAAAACTTCTAGATAGGTATCCTACATCTAGACTGAATTCTTTCTGATTAAAGAATCTCTTTCTAGTTGCTCTGAAACAATTAGGAGATTTTCTGGAAGAAATACATGGTTCTGCTTTTGGGGGTAACAATGTGTGAGTTCTTTTTATATGGGCTCCTTGATAACAAAGAAACAATCACAACCGCCAACACTCATAAATCCCAAATGTCATGTGTTAGTTTAACCTAATCAAACACTACCCAATCTATGCACCTGCTCTCACCAAATGACTTACTCGCCAATCTCTCAAATCTAATGGCTTGTATTGGTGTAATAAAGTGTAATGTGTTGAGTTAGAGTTGGAGGATATGGTGGCTCAGCCTATCTTAGTGATTGTTTAGATATGCCTTCACTTATTTATCTCTTTCTAGGTATTTTCATATCCTGACATTGATGTAGGGTGTTTGTTCTCTTTATTATTATGCCTTAAAATTGTTCTCTTTATTATTATGCCTTAAAATAGGAAAATGAACACAATGCTCAACACAGGAAGGAGAAATCCAATTTAATCTAATCATGATTAAAAAATAATCCACTTTAACATAATTCAATACTCACAGGTGAGTAAGAAATAAAAACACAATTGAATCATATACAACCCACTTTAATCCATACAATCTTCAAAGAAAATGGAGTTTAAAGGTGTAAACAAACCCAAAACATGACTAGATGTCAAAGATCACCTTATTATATTAAATAGAACAGTTAAAAATAAAAAATCCACCTTATCCCATTAATTAGACCTAAAAATGATTAAAAAAATAAAATCTCATATTAATTTGCGAATTAGACCTAAAAACATGATTAAAACACAAAAATCCCACCTTAATCCATTAATCAAACTAAAAAAACACCGTTAAACTATCCAAATTTACCCTAATTTGTTGAACATACCCTTAAAATATTATTTCACATTAAAAAGTCACCTTAATTAGTTTAACATAGCTAAAAAACATGAATTAGCCATAAAAATTAGCTTAATTGGTTTAATTTTCAAGGAAAATAGAGTTTGGGTGATCGAAAGTGTCATTAAAACTGAGGGAATGGGTCAACCAGATAAGAGAAAAATAAAAGAAGATGGAGAAATGGAGATTTTTTTTACTAGTGGGATGAATTTAAGCAGGTCTAATATAACAAAGGTAAGTACACACTTAAGTTGCCCAATTTTAGTTTAAAGCTCATATAAACACAAATGTGTATGGTTAAATAAAGGCATGTAGAGCAAAACATAAGTGTATATCTAAGCTTTAAAATAGGGGTAAACACAGGTTATAACATGACTACGTTGTTGCCTTTATTGTCCAATTAAATTTAAAAATTAAGAAACATAGGTGGGTAATTGACTATGTATTCTAAAGGAATGTTAAAAACTACATGGTCACTAATATTTAGTTAACATTTAACTTACTAAAGCTTTAAAAGTTTAAAGAAAAAGAAGTCAATAAGGTACATGATTAAGAATATGTGCATGTTCTAAGTCATGTAACTTATTAGAACTTAACGTACTTACTTGATATAAGTTTATGGAATTGCTTTCGCTCTTGTAAATCACTTATGTCAATATTTGTAAAACATTACCATCAATATAGGTGTGTTTAAAACTATGTAAAATTTTGAAAATTTAAAACAACTTTTCTTTGCATGAAACACTACCATGTTGCTTTTTCCATTGAACCTGTAGGGGAACATGACTATCAACACAGACATGTTTATAGTCGTGTAACTTACAAGAATTTTTATACTTAGCCAATTTTTTTTTGCTTTAAAATTTATGCACAAGTAAATATATCCAAGTCATAAAAGAAAAAAGTAACACCCAAATTATATAGAAACTAAGCAAAAAATTTTATAATAAACCATAAGAATAACACCTATATAAATTAAATTGAAAAAATCAAGAATTACGAATCCTAAGATGAAAACTAATTGAAACAAAATTGACAAGTAAACCTAGGTTTCCTTATAAGAAGTGCTTGTTTAACATCATTAGCTCGACATTTCCACTTCAACTCATAGTTCTTTGTATTAGAGGTTAAACTCCTCTTTGGCATGGTTTTCAAAATCACCTTTAAAATAATGCTTTAACAATGGCCATTCACTTTAAACATACCTTTTTCTAGATGGGTTACCTCCATTTATTTGACTATGAAAGGTCCAAACTATCTAGACTTTAGCTTAGTAGGAAAAAATTCAAGTCAAGAGTTATACAATAGAACTTGATCATCCTCATTGAATGATTTAGCTTTCTTAATCTGCATATCATATTACCTTTTGATTTTCTCCTTATGCAATTTCAAATTCTTATAAGTTTTTATGCACTACTCTTCTAACTTATTCACTTAGAGTTTCCTCTTCTCAACTCAAAAATTAAGATAAAATTGAATAAACTTGATCACTTAATATGTTTTATGCTTATGCCTAATGAGAAAGTGATATGCTTTTTTATACACTAACCTATAAGATGTAGTGCCTATCGGTGTCTTATATGTTATTTATAGGCCCAAAGAACATCATCTATTTTATAAGACTAATATTTTCTATAGTGCTCTACTATCTTCTCTAGAATATGTTTTAGCTCCCTATTAGCTATTTCCACTTAACCACAAGTTTATAGATGATAAGGGGTGATAACTTTATGTTTAAGTCCACACTTCTTAAGAATTTTATCAATTACATATTAAAAAAGTGTCGGCCCCTATCACTAATAATTGCTTTATGTGTTCCAAATTACAAAAACAACATTTTAAGAAACTTAACCACAACCTTAGCATCATTTATAAGTAAAGCCTGAGTTTCAACCTATTTAGGTATATAATTCATAGTGACTAGGATGTATTTATTTCCATTAAAAATTGGAAATAGACCCATAAAATCAATTCTCTAAATATTCAACACTTTGTAAACTAAAATAAAATTTTAAGAAGTTTCCTCTTCTTAACTAAAAAACTTAAGATAAAATTTAATAAACTTGACTCAATATGTTTTATGCTCATGCCCAATGAGAAAGACATATGCCTTTTTATACACTAACTTATAAGATGTAGTGCCTATTGGTGTCTTATATGTTGTTCTATAGGCCCCAAGAACATCATCTAACTTATAAGACTAATATTTTCTATAATGCTCTACTATCTTCTCTAGAATATGTTTTAGCTCCCTATTCGCTGCTTCCACTCAACCTCAAGTTTATATATGATAAGGGGTGACAACTCTGTGTGTAAGTCCATATTTTGTAAGAACTTTATCAAATTACATATTATGAAAGTCTTGACCCCTATCACTAATAATTGCATCATATGTTCCAAATTACAAAAACAACATTTTAGGAAACTTAACCACAACCCTAGCATCATTTGTAGGTAAAGCCTGAGCTTTTACCCATTTAGATACATAATCCATAGTGACTAGGATGTATTTATTTCAATTAAAAACTAGAAATAGACCTATAAAATCAATTCTCCAAATATTAAACACTCTGTAAACTAAAATAAAAAATTGAGACATTTCATCTCGACAAAAAAACCTATATGTTGGATATTATTACACAATTGTATATATCTTTGGATATGTTTAAATGGTATGATCCAATAAAAACATTACTGAGGAATTTTTACATAGCGGTGCTCTAAAATCTTTTATCCTTCTAATTAAGGAACACTTCTTATGACAAATTGGTCTACATAAATATTTAAAAAATAAGGATCCTCCCAAAGATAATCCTTTAAATCAGAAAAAGAATTTTTTTCGCTAATGAGAAAGCCTTTTGGGAAGAATCCTAGCATCCAGATAATTAGTAAAGTTATTAAACTGTAGAATTCTGAGCTCACTTACTTCTTCAAGATTGTAAAAGGGCTCATCATGAAACACATCATTAGTGTCATCTTCTTTAAGCTTCTCCAAATTTGTTTCTCTAAATGTGACAGATGACCTACTGCTAAGTTTCTAGCTCCCTTTCTATCTCTGATCTCTAAAGCAAATTCCTATAATAATAAAATCCATCTAATTGGTCTTGATTTAGCATTTGGTTTGTTCAATATATACCATAATGCAGAATGGTTAACGTAAACAATATATTTAGAAAAGATTAAATAAGATCTAAATTTATCGAATGCAAAAACCACTCATAAAAATTATTTTTCTATAGTTATATAATTCTCTTGATAATTCTTAAAGTCTTTCTAGTATAGTAAATGGTCTAAAAATGCTTGTCCTTCCTATTTCCTAAAACTGCGCCTAATCATTCACGTCATACATTAGTTTAAAAGGGAGTTTATGATTTGGAGTACCATAATCGAGGCATTAGTTAAATTCTTCTTAAGAATAGTGAATGCATATAAAAACTCTTAAGTAAACAAAAAAGGCACATCTTTCTCAATTAACTTGGTTAAAAGCCTAGAAATTTTAAAAAAGTCCTAAGTGATACTTTTTCAAGTCTAAAACTAAAACAGTCTCCTTATAATGTTTAAGAACTCTTTCTAAATTATGGAGGCACAAATCAAAAGAATCACCAAAATAGGAAAATCAGCTATAAATACCTCCACGATGTCCTCTCCTAAACCATTAAAAATGGTTATTATAAACCTATGAAACATAACAGGTGTATTGCATAACCCAAATGATATCCTCCTATAAGAAAGTGTATTGTAAGGACATGTGAATTTTTTTTTCTTTTGGTCCTCTGGGGCTATAGAAAAATGAAAATATCCTTAAAAACTATCTAAAAGTAATAATACATAAGGCCAATTTGTCGCTCAAGAATCTGGTCAATAGAAGGAGGGGAAAATGATCTTTTCAAGTGGCATCATTCAACTTTTTATAATCTATGAAGGCTCTCCACCTATTAATGGTCATCATAAGAATCAAATTGTTCTTCTCATTTGATACCACCATTATCCCTCTTTTATTTAGAACAACCTATACATGGCTTACCCAAACACTATTAGAAAAATACTAAATAACACCTACATCAAGAATTTTGATTACCTCATCTTTGATAACTTCCTTCATATTTGGATTAAGCCTTTTTTAGTGTTGCACAATTGTCTTAAAGTAATTTTCCTTAGAAAATCTTATGCATGCAAAAAAGGGGGTTAATTCCCTTAATATCTGAAATCTTCCAAGCTATCAACCTTTTATGCTCTCTAAGTACCTTTAGTAACCTTTTTTTGGTTTACCATTAAATTTGATGATATAATCACTTATAGCTTGAGATTTTCTCCAAAATTTTTACTGGATATGATCTGATAGCTTTTTTTGATTCCAAAATAGGTAGGTCATCAATGATGGATTTCATCATCTTCTCTTTACTCCTTTTAATCTCCTTAAAATCTTTCTTCTGTGCCATAGATTTGTTAGCCTCAAGATAGGCTATTTGTTTAACTCTTATAGGGTCAACTTTCTTTTCCTCCCCACCTTGAATAAGATATAAGTCTAGTGGATCATTATGGCCAATTTCTTGCACATAATTTTAAACTAAAACATTAATAGCATTAAGAAAATAACAAGTATCATCATGCTTAAGACAATGTCATATAGCATTAGATATTTTAAATATTATCTCTTCATCCCCAATCCTAAGTACCAACTTACCATCCCTAATATAAATTATAGTTCTAGTAATAGCTACAAAAGGTCAACCTAAAATTAAACGTATTTTAATATTCTCATCCATGTCTAATATTACAAAACCAAATGGAAAAATAAACTTGTCTACTTTATCTAACATACCCTCAATAATTCCTTAAAGGTATTTAACTGACCTATAATCTATTTAAATGCTTATTCTAATTGGTTTATGATATATAAACCCTAATTTTTAAAAATAAACCATAAGGTATCAAATTAATACTTACCCCTAAATCGATTAAAGCTTTTTTAATAAAAATACTAATTTAAACAAAGAATAGTAAAATTCCTTATATCCTTAAGCTTTTTGGGCAGCTTGTCTTGTAAAATGGTAGAACTCCTTGCTTAATGTCATAATAGATAGCCCCTCTGACTTCATCTTGTTTAATAGCAGCCCAATTTAGAATCCTTCAACATCCTCTTATTATCTAACTGATAAATTATGATGAATTGGTTAATCAAATTCAAATTTAAAGCAACAAACTAAGACAAATCAACATAATTGAATAACTGGAACAAAGATTACGCCAAGAAATAACCAATAAAGACAATAGTATTCGCATAATGAATCCCATTAGGACTTCTCATGTAAATAAGACCTTACACATAAATTTAACCTAAAGATTATTAGACCATGGAAATTCTTCAATTATGCTAATATCTATCTCAAGACTAGTAACAACTAATCCCAAGTTGAATAATCAAAATCTCTTTCCAATTAAAACCCTTATACTTGCATTAACCAATTCATGAATTCCTCTATTAGGTTTGACCTTAATATGGAAGATTTATGTCAACCTATCTTTTGGATTGCATGCAACTCTTTTCAATTATACTATATCATTTCATACAAATGATTTCTCAATATCAAATGCATGAAATAAAATATGAATCAATATACTGGAATAAGTTGATTCATAAATGGTAAAGGACATATAATTAAAACTCAATGAAGCTAAACGATAAATTGAATAAAAAATGGAATCAAACTAAAAGATATATCTTATTGTTCTTCACATCTATATACCATAAAGGTTTAGTTCCTAAAAATGGAAGACTTAACATCAAAATAAAAAGAAAAATAGAAATTTGAAAGAAACATAATGAAATCACTTTTAAGCTTCATGAAATATGAACAAGTTAAGCATTAGAAAAAATAAAAAAACTCTGATAAACAAGCAAAATGTACTGAATATAAACCTAAAAAGATGAATGGCTAAGCACTTATAAGTGAATAATGTAGGATTTTTTAAGGTTTTCTATATTCTATAAAGTTATCATCCCATAATATGTAAATAGTTATTCGTATAAATATTTTGGCACATGATATTTTTAATAACTTTTCATTTTGCGCTTCCATTTTCATGTTTAATTTTAAAAAGAGTGGCTATAACAAATTTTGTTTTGTAAGGTACTTTAATTCAATAAACGAGTGGTTTTCTGACTATACTTTTTCTACTAATGTATTACTTTTTCTACAAATGTATTTTTCGAAGTTTTTACTTTATTTTCATTACAAAGAATTTTAAAAGTATATTTTATTTTATTTTCTTAGGCATATATTTTAGACTAATCAAAGAAGAAAATATGTATTTCATAATTTTAAATTGGACAATGAAGAAATAGAATTGGTGTAACTCTGTCACGAGGACTTAAAAAAATGATAGAAGTTGTTAACTTTATAATGGACAAGATCTATTAAAGCTATAATAGATAGAAGTCTATAAAGCCTAAAAGATACCCTAATTAAAGCCTACAAGATGATCTACCTAAAGCCAACTTTGATATTGTAATTACTAAAATAAACATTAAAATGCCCATACAAATGCACTTATGTGATATTTTAATACCAATGGAAGAGATTGATAAGTGATTAAATAAAATAGAAAATTGAGAAAAGTTTTTAGGTTTTGGATAAAATTTCTAGATTTTCATTAACACTTATTAGTTATTTTAGGAGAGGTGATTGAGAAGAAAATGAGAAAGGATGTACCTATTTCGAAGAACCAATTTGGTTTCACATCAGGAAGGTCTATGATAGAAGCTATACATCCTTAAAAGATTAATGGAGGTGATAAAAAATGATATGACTCTGTTGGAACTTACCGAAGATATAACCCTCAATAGAAAACTTTGGCATACTATAATACAAGTAAAGCATCCCACAAAAAGAGATCCTTCTCTTTCTTATAAGTCTCTTAAGCCTTTTCCTTTGAATCTTATGTCTTATATTTAGCCTAAACATTTGGCATGTGGCACTGCTCTCTTAGTTATTAGCCTAAACATTTTCTTACCTAACCTAAATATTTTTCTTAAATTGGTGCTTATTTTATTTATTCCTTTATCGTCTTTTTGTATGTATATTTATTTACTTATTTTATCTTTTATTTTTATTCTTTACCTTGTTCTATAATTTTGCAATATTTATTTAATTAGTTACTTTTATATTTTATTTCTATGTATTTATTTATTTATTTATATTATCCTTTATGTCTATTTTTATTTTTATTATTAATTTCATTATTTTAATATTTATCTTGTATTATTCTTTATTTCTATTTCTATTTTATCTTTAATTTTTATTCTTTAGCTTATTCTGTCTTTATTGTATTATTTATTGCATTACTTTTTCATATTTTTATTTGTACATAATTATTTATATTCTATTATTAATGATACTATTTGATTTTTTCTTTTTTTTGTGAGTCTATCGAAAATAGTCTTTCTACTGGTTAAGGATAAGGCTACATACTTTTAGATCTCTTTAGACCTCACATCTTGGCAGGACTTTTACTAAAATGTTGCCATTGTCATTGTTATAGTAGTTCTTACTCACAATAAGATTTATTCTTTCTAATGTTTGTGTCATGACCCAGAACTACATCGGGCACATGATAATCGCCGAATACCCAGGCTAAGGATGGTCACGGTACCCTTAACCTAACTATGCAAGGCTAGCTGGAAATCTTTTAAAAAAATTTCGACAGCACAATAGCTGTAATTTGAAAATCCCAAAATGAAAAACACCTGTAAATCAGTTTCAAATGCACTTTTATATTCACATTAAAACTTTACCACAACTTCTAGACTTTAAAGTCCACTCAAGAGAAATCTCAACAACAATACTAAATGTTCACACATAAAGTTAGTTACAAACCATAAGACAGATAAGGGTTAATTTACAAAATTATAAAGCATATCAATATAATCATGAGTCACTATATAACAAAAGAACAAAATAGAGACTACCGACATGCGGTAATGCCTTAAATATGTCAAAAGACCGCACGAAACACTCAGAGCTTTAAGCTCACAAATTAACCTGCATGGTTGGGAAGCGGAGGGGGTGAGTACACTATGTACTAAGTGAGCAGAAGAAACATATATCGCAAATAGAACCCGGTACATACCAAAACAGTCTAAATAATCTAAGGACATTTTTACACATCTAACATACACATAACCACTTATGACGTGAATATGCATGACATAGAAATATATAGACCTAGTCTATGACTCATGTCATACTGGTTAGGAACCACATAGGCTTAACCTATTAATCACTTATTTATTGAACATAGGTTCTAATTCCAGTACACATGAGCAGAAAAACATTACATGTAAAATTCAAATTTCGTCAGGAAGCCAAAATAATTATGTGTGTCACCATTAGTCGACCAAACTAGTGTGCACACCCATCGAATCTCAATGTTAACTCGACTTTCATCTGTGGTGAGTCCAGACTATAGTTGAAAAGAGCGTCATGACCATAGGTGATGACCTCGTCAGTGACCACACCTCTAGGTATACAATCACCTAAAAGTACTGTAGAAAGGTGTCATTGCACGGACTTGACTTTTATGTACCAACGTCAAGGGTATAGGGGCTGCTTAATCTGTTGTGCCCAGCATACAATTGTCTAATCGTTTCCTCACCAATCCTAAAAAATCATATAGAAATATTGAATACTAAAATCAAGTAAGGCACTATGCCTTTATTTATCGGTCCAATTGATAAAATAGAATTGTGCTATGGCTCTAAGCCAAAAGAGAATACATGCATATAGCATATATGACCCAGTTATACATATGTAAGTTCCAAAACATTCTTTCATGCAAGAAAGTCATCTTTTGCACTCCAAGTGCAAAGTGGTTCAAAAATGTAGTTTTTAGAAGATAAAATGTTGTTATTTACACTTCAAGTGCAGGTTTGGTGAAAACAATATCATTTCTCAAAATACGTAATAAAAATATCAGTTACACTCCATGTGTAAAGAGTTATTCAAAATAATGTTGTTTATTAAATACACAAGTATACTACCATCTATTTGAGGATAAATTCTATGATGCATTACCTTGGTTCAAAATTCACATACAAGTCATTATGCATGTCTTGGGTTGTCCTAGTCCCATTTGAGAGACATGTTTTCCCCAACTCACCTCAAAAGAAGGTGTACACTCCTTTGACTTCAACAATCCTCTGTATGAGCTCCTTGATCCACAACTCCCGAGCCTTTATACGTGCAAATGTAATGTATTTACTACTCAAACATGTATCTCATATTTATACACCACAACATAAGTATATAAAACACAATATCACTATTTTTAAGCTATAGGATTCGGCCATTAAGCTTCTCACATGGTTAATTCCCTTATTATTCGCATAAGCTTTCTTTTACATTTTCCAAGGCATTTAATACCTTGTTACATGCAAATACCACTGTTAGTAACTCCTTCTCGATGGTGGTATAATTTAGATGGGGCCCAGTTAATGTTTTTCTTGCATAATAAACCATATGTAGCTTTTCATCCTTCTGTTATCCTAACACGTAACCCAGAACTTGGTCGTTAGCGTCGCACATGACTTTTAATGGTAATGACCAATCTGATGATGTTAAGATTGGTGTTGATATTAGTGCCTCCTTCAGTTGATTAAACGTAAATAAACAATTGTTCAAAATTAAAAGGCATGTCTTTTACTAATAGGTTTGTCAAAGGTTTTACAATCAGTGAGGATTCCTTAATAAAGTAGCTATAGAATCCTGGTGGACCTAGAAATGCTAGCACGCCTTTTACATTAACGGGTGGTGGAAGCTTCTCTATGCCCTCTATCTTAGATCTTTCTACTTCAATTCCTTAGCATGATATTTTATGTCCCAACACTACACGCTAGTGTACTGTGAAGTGACACTTCTCCCAATTCAAAACTTAATGTGATTGTTTACATATTTGGAGTATTCTGTCTAAATTTTCCAAGCACTGCTCAAAAGATTCCATAAAGATTGAACAATCATCCATGAAAACTTCTATAATGTCCTCTATCATATCTGCAAAGATAGACATCATGCATCTTTGAAAGGCATCTGTCTATACGTAAATGTTTCATAAGAACAAGTAAACATGGTGTTTTTTGGTCCTTTGGATAGATAAAATTTTAATTATAGCTTGAATATCAGTAAAATGAATGGCCAGCACCCTTTCTATCATTTGATCTACAAATGGAAGAGGAAAGTGATCCTTTTTAATCACTTTGTTAAGTTTACGATAGTTAATGCAGACTCTCCATCCTGTGACTGTTTTGTGAAAATAAGCTCTCCACTTTCACTCTCCGTTATAATTATTCCATCTTTCTTGATATGCATTATACCAGGCTGACTCATTCACTATCAAATATCGCGTATATGATACCCGTGTCTAAGAACTTTACTACTTCCTTTTTAACCACTTCCTTTATATGAGGTTTCAACCTATGCCCTTCATCCACTTTCTTATAATCTTTACCACCTGACTCTCTTGTTCCCCATCTAGCTGATTGGAAATAATGATGGGTAGAGTTTAGCTCTCATCTAGAAAGGTATATCTAAGTTGTGTGGGTAAAGGCTCTAACTCTATAGTTGGTGGTTTTTCAATTGAGGGTAGTATAGGCTCTCCGGTTCTTACTAATATGTCTTTATGAACTTGAACATCTTACTCGTCCATCTTAGCTTCTTCCTCAGACTCTACTTCGTTTACCTTCTCAGCTTCATCATTCGTCTTAACTTCCTCAAATTGAACTTCTTTAAAGCAACTTGCCTCTTGCTCTTTAATACATTCGTCCATAATATCTATCTTCATGCAAGAGTTGCTTTCTTTCAAATTTTGTAAAACTTTGTTCATGTTGAGCTCCACTTGATCCGTACCAATCCAAGGTATTAGTTTGCCTTCATGACTCTCTATCAATTATCTCCTAATATTCATGAATGATTCTCCCAGAATTAGTGGATAGTTCCTATCCTATTCAAAATCTAGCATTACAAAGTCCAAGAGGATAATGAACTTGCCCACCTTCACTATCACACCTTCCATTATGCCAAACAATCTCTTAATAGATTGCTCCATTAAATGAATAACCATCAAAGTTGGCTTTGCATCACCTAACCCCAATTTTCTAAAGATCGACAAAGGCATAAGATTTATATTTGCACTTGAGTCACATAAATGCTTTATAAACTCAAATTCACTAACCACACAGGATATTGTAAAGCTCCCTGGATCTTTCAGCTTGGAGGGCATGTGATTAGTGATTATGGAGCTACATCTCTCAGTTAATGGTAGCGTTTGGTTATCTTCCCAAGTTTGCTTATTTGATAATATATCTTTCAAGAACTTAGCATACATGGGCATGTGTTCCAATACCTCAATAAAAGATAAGTTAATTTGCAAAGTCTAAAACTTCTCCACAAACTTTGCAAATTGTGCATCCAGTTTGTTCTTCTATAATCATTAGGGGAATTGAATCTTTGGTAGGCATGGCGGAGGGGCAATGTAAGGAGGATCCTTACTCTTTTCTTCATCCTTTTTCTTCTTTTCTTAATCCTCTACTAGGTGGGATTCAGTTTGTTTCTCTGTTAGTTGCTCAAGATCTTTCCCATTTCTAAGTGTTATTTTCTTGAGTTGCTCCTTTGGATTTACTTCAGCATTATTTGAGAGACTCCCCACTCTCCTTGTAGAAAATGTGTTTACTAGTTGGCCCACTTGAACCTTCAAATTATGAATAGAAAAGGATTAATTTTTAGCTAATTGCTCAAACTTACCTTCCAGCCTCTTTTTAGCCTTGTCTATGCTCATAATCTTGTCAATAATTGTGTCCAATTATAAATCAATGGCATTGGATTTATATTCTTGAAATCTAAGTGGACTTTGATTTCTAAATTGATTTCCCACATTATGAGACCAAGAAAAATTCGAGTGGTTCCTCTACCCAGGATTGTATGTGTTATAGTAGGGTTCATTCCCTCCTCCTTAAACAAATTATTAGCCCATCTAGTTGAGTTGCTTCATATGGTTATTTTTCATCAATAAGCAATCAGCAGTAACATGATTATCTTGTCCACATAATTCACATCCATGTTGAATTTCTTTAATTAGAGCTGATGAGGAGGCTTTGAGGTTGTTAAGTTATTTTGTTAAATTGACCATCTCAGCTTATAGTGTTATCATTGAGTCGACAACAATGACTCCCTCCTGATATTAGAAAGTCGATTACTTTCTTCTTCTATTCGTTGTCTAAAGACAATTATTATTTGCCATGTCCTCTAATAGATCATCTACTTCCTTAACTATCTTTCCAATCAAAGATCCTCTAGAAGCCATGTCTATAGTGCCCCTCATAGATGGATTAACTTCATTGTAAAACATTTACAACAGGAACTCCTTTGGTAAATTATGATGAGGACATCTCCTTTGGAAATCCTTGTAATGCTCCCAAGCTTCATATAGTGACTCCTCCTCATTTTGTTAGAAATTATGAATCTCCTTTATCAACCTTGTCGTCTTTGTTAGAGGGAAGTACTTGTCTAGAAATGCATGCACCAGCTGCTTTTATGTCATGATGATGGTTGGGTTTAAGGAATGAAACCATGCCTTGGTTCTATCTTTTAGTATAAATGGAAAGAGCCTCATCCTAACAGTATCTTCTGACATATTATTTTATCGAAAGGTATCACATATTTCTAAAATGTTTACTAAATGAGCATTAGGATCCTCGTTAGCCAACCTGTAGAACTACAAGTTAGTCTGCAGCATATTTAGCAATGTGGTTTGATCCCAAATGAAATTTTCACCGATGGTTGAGTGATGCTTTGTTATGTAGTGTTGCACCCTGGCCTCATGAAATCCATAAGGGTTCTCTGCTAGTCTCCATGATTATATTCTTCCTTGATTGTTATTTCAATCTCTTATTAGCGTCTGCTCTTCAGATTTCTCTTTCTTGTCTTGTCATGTCAAGAGTTGGAATGTCTTTGATCTTGCTTAAACTCTGAGTAGTTCTTGTGTTCATGCAGTTGCAAAGAAACAAAAATGGTGAAAATTTCCTTCGATCAAAGGAATTCAAATAGTCCTAAAGCTAAATACCCAGCAACATTGCCAAAAACTTATTGATCAAGTTTTATATCTAATAAAACCCTCAATACACTGCAAGTATGCAAATTGTATCTTCTAATATACAAAGTTAGTATTCCTACGGGGATTATGCAAGGTTAACAATTTGAACCTAACTTTATCTAAGGTGTTTAGAATGCGATTTGAATAAAGATAAATAAATAAAATTGAAATAAATAATAAAAAAAAGAAAATAAATCAAATAACAAGTGAAACAGTGAGCTGCCAATTAATTTAAAGTTTTTATCAAGAATGAATACTTAGGACTTATTCTTTCCTTATTTTGTTTCCTTAACTGGTGTTAATTCAATTATATGTTTGATCTTAGATTTCCTAATATATTAATTACTCTCTCTCAAGATCTAATCAATTAGTCCTAATTGAATTTGAAGTTTCCAGATCTGCAATCTCTCAATTCATAAATCTATCCCTAACATTTTCAATTAGATCTGAAGTTATCTATTGGATAATTAATTTCTCAAACAAGATGTCTCTTTGAATGATTGTTAATTTGATAATTAAAGGTCTATTAAACTGCCAAATCTCATTCTACAATCTAATTTTGATTACTTTTGACTCACTCTCTCTATTTGATGTCAAGTATATGCATACATAATTATCACAAACATTTGAATATGTATTGAAATCAACAATAATCAAAGTCATAATATAAATCCAGAATAAATCATAGTATGAAACTTAGAACTTCGTGAACATGTTTAACATCTTAGAATTCAGATTATATATCAAGAACAATGAAAGAACTAAAAGGAAAGAAGAAAAACTTTATTAAGGACTTGATTTAGAAAGTTGGAATTCCTAGGTGTTCTTCTTGATCTCCCATAATTGATCCACTCTTTGATGTGACTGGTATTTTTTTGGTGAGTTTCAGGTTCTTAAATAGTGTATTAGGGTCTTGGGAGTGTAACTAAGATTTTTCTAATTTGATTAGTCCCAAAAATGCCCTCAAACCATAAAACAAATGAAAAAACTCTCACCTAGGAAATCTTTGTCACGATTGTGACATAAGAGTCACAATCGTACTCCTAGGAATTTCCTCTCTGTTACCATTGTGCTCTATAAGGCACAAGCATAATAGAGGCCATGTAGCCCTATGCACACCTATCACGATCATGATGCCCTTCATATGGCTTCCATCTTCATTGTTCTTCAGCTATCCGATTTCCAACACTCACAAACAGATCAAACACCTCATGAAACATAAAATTAAGATTGAAATCATGCTCTAAACCAAACAAACACTTAAAATATAAACAAACGCTTATAATAACACAATTTTAAGCCTATACATACGATAATCATCTAATAAACACTTACAACCACTAAAACACCTAAGAAAACATAGTACAAACCATACTTGTCACCCATTTGCTTCTAACTCCAGTTGTGATTGATTTTCTCTACTACATTTTATTCTTCCTTTTGTATCGAGTGTCCCATACTTAAGCAGTATAACATCCAGAGAATTAAAATTGTTAAATAGTACTGTAGAGTTTTCATGAATCTCCCAAGAAAGAAAGGTCTGTTGTGATTGGAATCTTGTTTGATGAGAAAAAGAGCTTTGGGTAAGAAATTGTGAATGATTTGTAGAAAAGAGTTTAAAGCTCCTCTTCTTTCCTTCACTACTCATTTAAGCTAAAAGATGTTATGTAACACCCTATATTAGGGGTTAGAATATTAAGAAAATTTAGTACATTTTATGCTTTGCATATTTGATTATTTGCTTATAGTGTATAAGCATTTTGGACACATACTACATGCATTCATGACATTTTTCCGGGTAAAATGGAATTATGAAATGCGAATAAATTATGGAAATTTTATTCGGAGACTATTAGTATTAATTTAAAATTTTTGGTAAATTTTTGGAAAAATATTAAAAGTTGGA
>JANIIA010000009.1:20441208-20461942 GCA_027478495.1 Erythroxylum alaternifolium
TACCGGTTGGAGAGGCGAACGAAGCACTCCTTATAAGGGTGTGGTTACCTCTCCCTTGTAGACGCGTTTTCCAGTTTCGGGGTGAGTCTGAAAGAACAAAACCGTGCGGGCCAAGCCCAAAGCGGACAATATCTGCAAGCGGGTGGTCTGGGCTGTTACATGTTATGTACTTAATAGACGTCTTATAAGACCTATTCTAAAAAAGATCTCCTATGAGCTGTGGAAAGGAAGAAAACCAAATGTTGCTTACTTTTGACCATTTGGCTGCAAGTGTTTCATTATAAACAATGGAAAAAACAACCTTGGAAAGTTTAATTTGAGATCAGACAAAGCTATTTTCTTGGGCTACAGTACCGTTAGTAAAGGATTTAGAGTATATAACAAAAGAACAAAGAAGATAGAAGAATCGATACATGTGGTATTTGATGAAAAACTATCTTCAACAACAACAACTAACTCAGATGGTGTAGAGCATTCATTGGTACCTAAAAATATACTAGAGAATCAAACAACACCTATAATACCTTCAGAATTACAAAATTAAAAAGCCCCTCTGAAGCTAGAATAGAGTAGGCTCCTTCATCTCAACATGAGCCTATACAAAGAAAAACACAGAGAGAATGGAGAGGTCTTGATACATCAATATATTATGGGCGATCCCTTTGAAAGTCTAGGAATAAGATAATCATTCAAGAACATCTTTATTGCTCTCATCTCACAAATAAAACCAAAGACAGTTGAAGAGTCCTTTACTAACAAAAACTAGATTTCATCAATGAAAGATGAACTGAATCAATTTGACAAAAACAAAGTCTAGAATCTAGTACCTCATCCTCAAAATAAATCAATCATTGGGACTCGCTGGGTATTTTGAAACAAACTTGACGAAAATTTTAAGGTGGTAAGGATCAAAGGTAGACTTATAGCTCAAGGTTACAATCAATAGGAAGGTATTGATTTTGATGAAACTTATGCACCTATTGCCAGATTGGAATTGATTAGAATTTTACTTGCCTTTGCATACTATAGAAACTTCAAGTTGTTCCAAATGGATGTTAAAAGTGCATTCTTAAATGGTTATATTAATGAAGAAGTATTTGTTAAGCAACCTCCAGGTTTAGAAGATGAAAATCATTCGGATTATGTGATGAAGTTAACCAAAGCTCTGTATGGTTTAAAGCAGGCTCCTCAAGCATGGTATGAGAGGTTAAGTAATTTTCTACTTTAGAATAACTTTGAAAGAGAATAGGTAGATAAAACCTTATTCATTAAGAGAAAGGAGAATGATTTACTCATACTGCAAATATATGTTCATGACATAATATTTAGTGCTACTAATTTATCCTTCTTTGAAGAATTCTCAGCATTAATGCAGGGGTAATTTGAAATGAGCATGATGAGAGAATTATTATTCTTTCTTGGATTACAAATCAGAAAAATAGAAAAATGAATCTTCATTAGCCAAGACAAATACACAAAGGAATTCATCAAGAAATATCATTTTGAGAATGCCAAATTGATGAGTACTCCCATGTACATTGGAACTAAACTTGATAAAGATGAAGAAGGCAAAGCTATAGATGAGACAAAGTATAGAGGAATGATTGGATCTCTATTATATCTTATAAGCTCAAGACCAGATATTACGCTTAGTGTGTGTCTCTGTGCACACTTTCAATCAAATCCAAAAGAAAGCCACCTTTAAGCAGTCAAAAGAATCTTTCGATATCTCTACAGAACAATGGATTTTGGACTATAGTATCTAAAAATTGATTCATTTGACATTGTGGGCTATTGTGATGCAGATTATGCAAGTAATAAAGTCGATCAAAAAAGCACAAGCGGTCACTGCTAATTTCTTAGAGGGTGTCTAGTATCTTGGTCAAGTAAAAAACAATATTACATAGCGCTTTCGATGACAGAAGTGAAATATGTAGTAGCTGCCATCTGTTATGCTCAAATTTTATGGATGAAGCATCAACTACAGGATTTTCTCTAAATTTTTATCATATTCCTATATTATGTGATAATACTAGTGCTATAAATATTTCTAAAAATCTTGTGTATCATTCTACGACTAAGCATATAGAAATCAAACGTCATTTTCTTAGAGATCATGTTTTAGAAGAAACCATTGATCTTTTGTATGTTAATACTAAGAATCAAGTAACTAACTTTTTCACCGTCTTTCTCTGAAGATAGATTTTGTATGTTAAGAAAAGAGCTTGGTATGTACAAACTCACTGATATTATTTCTGTATGAATATTCTCTGCTACTTGTCATTGCATTTCATTTAACAGGATCCTTCTATTTCGATTCCTTAGAAATTCTCTTTTAGTTTAGAAGGCTTCTTAGAGTTTATAAGGAACCTCTCAGTTTAGAAATCTCCTCTTAGGTTAGTAGGTTTCTTCTAGATTAACAGTCTCTTATTCTTTTTAGAAGGCTTATCTCGAGTTGACATTCTAAATGACACATGTCCTAAAAAAAAGGGAGTCATTTATGGCATCATTTTAGTTTTTATTAAAAAATGCACAAGCAACCTAACAAATCTATGTATTCGTCTATCAGAAGATACGTAACCGATTACACTTCCTCTTTTGTCCTATACGTCTACTCATCCTCTCATGAGATCAATGCTCAAGAATCACTTAATATACTCTAAGAAAACTTCTCTTGTCTTCTCTGTTATTCTCTTTGCACCCTAACTCTCTGCATTGTTATTGCCTCTTGTTTTCTTTCTCAAACTTCACAAAGCTTATATACAATGGCAAGAACAAAATCAAAAGGACAAAAAAATTTTTTGGCCTTAACTTCTAGCCATGGAGAAACACCTCGTCATGAACAACTCTTTACTTTTGATTCATTGTATTTGTCTCCTATAGTAGGTCCTCTAGACACTACTACCAAACCTGTCTCTGTCACCTCAAAGCTCCAAACTTTAGAAATACCTAATTAGGCGACCCCAGAAGATAGGAAAAGGAAGATTGTTTCTATGTTGTCTCTAAATTATCCTAATTCCTCTTCAGATGACAAAGCGGAAACAATCGAAAAACAATATGCTTCTGACTCAGAAGAAGAAGAAGAAGAAGAACGAAAAGAAAAGGGAGAAGAAAGTGAAGAAGAAGAATAAGAGAATTTTAATAAGGGGGAGTTACTAAAAAGGGTGAGATTCCATATGCCTATTTTCTCCCAACTATTCCCACTTCAAAAACTTTCGTAAATCCTAAACCTGGTTCTAAAAAAAAGAAAGTGCCTAAAGTGCACTAGGCAATAAATGACGATGGTTCAGATGAAGAACCTTCTCGATTGGAAAAAAGGCCACAGACCAGAGGAAATGTTACAAAACAAGCTCCACAAAAAGAAATTGTTGAGGCAGAAAAAAAGAAAAAGAAGAATCAAAGAAAAGAAAAAGGGAACAAATAAGAAAAGGCAAAGAACCTCTGGCCTAAGAAAATATTGAGGATGTCATTATAAGGAATGAGCAATTCCTCAAAGAGGCTTTATTCGAAGAAATCCCTAAGGCCAAAAGAACAAAATTAAAGAAACTAACCATTCTTTAGAAGGGAGAGGTTTCAGTACTAGTGAAATTATTCCAGTCAGTGGAGGCTAACGCAAGATACAAGATGTGCTACAATAAGAGAAAGATAGTAGATGGACGCATCTTACCTCCCCACCTGTTCAATATAGGTATTCCTATCACTCCCTCTTTTCTTGCTATTGGTTGGGAGAATTTCTTAAGCTAGGACAAAACTGTGTGTGGTGAACTGGTCAAATGTTTTTACACACATATAAGAAAGGAAGAAGTTAATGGGAAGCTGGCAGTCATCTCTTGGGCACACGATTGCGAGATTTTGGTTACAAAGAAAATCTTAAAAAACATTCTGAGTGTAATTCCTGAAGGTAGGACAAGCTTTCCTTGTCATAAGTGGGATATTGTTGACATTGATCTGGGAGAAGTAATGAACTTCATTTGTATGAATATTGAAAATGCCCATGAAGGGAGACCCTAGTGCAGACACTTATACCTTCTTCCATGATGCCTTGCATCCATTTCGGCTACCTTCATTTTTCCAAGGAGTAGTTTAGTAGAGAGGTATGTCTCCTAGACACGTATGTGGTTTACAATTTATTAAAAGGCAATAAGATGAATCTCCTGGCAATGATCCTAAAGTTCATAGTAGACAAAGGAAGTCACAAGAACATAATTGTTGGTCTAACTTATAGAATGCTATTGACTAAGATTTTTGCATATTTTGGAGTGTCGTTTGATAACCTTAATTAGTATGAGTCAGAAAAGTTTCATTAGTCCATTGCTTACCAATTTGGTTACAAGATGAAGGACAACATGTGGGTTAAAAAGAAGTCAGAAAGAGCTGCAGGCATCTTGAGTCTAACCATAAAAGCTAGCCCCTGCTCCACTCCAAAGCATGAAAGACCTGATCTTGCAATAATTAAGGGACATTCACTCTAATCAGGATCACATTTGGGAACAAATTGATAGCCTCCAAAACTAAATCCTAGATTTGCAAATTCTCCTTAGGAAAAATCGTCACTGGTTGTGTCAATTGATTTTTTTCTTATTTCATTCTATTTTATTTCACTTTCTCCCTATACTTTATTACTTTTGATAATGACAAAGGGGAGAGTTTATATAGATATTTTTTTTTCATTTTTGCATAGTGTTGCTTATATGATGATATATTTCACAATGCATGTTTCTCAATGTTGCCTCGATTATATATGTTATTGATTCTGCTATTGAACTTTTGAAAATCTGTGATATATAAGCGATAGGTTCCTTTCTTAAGAGACATGCTCCTTCCAAATGTTTGAACATATAAAAATCACAGGTATCTTTCAAAATAATCTATTATCTCTTTGAATTTTGAAAAATATATATGTTTTTGCTTGTCATCATAAAAAAAAGATAGATTATTAACTCAAGGTTTATGATTAATGATTTCGATGATAACTATTTAATATTTCAAAATTCAAATTAGATTTATTTCCGTGTATAATTAGCAGTCTAATTCTCAAAAGGAAATAAAATTATAAGAAATACATTTTCTTTCTAGGAGGAACCTTGTTAGAAATGGTTTATCTGAAAGGATCTTACTAATTATAAAGGTCATATATTAGCATTGTGATTACTGGAAGATTTTTGGCAAAGATGACAACGAAGTTATTCAGATTTAAATCCATCCAGTTAACTAAAGATACAGAGAGCAATAACACTTGTGAAATAATAAACATACACAGACTTTCAAAACATTCGAGCAACATCTATATTCTTGAGAGTCATATTATTCTTATTGTGCCTTAGAAAAGTGAAATCACTCTCTATCAAGAGAGAAATTGTTATTTTAAGAACTTTCTTTTGATTTTACATTTTATTCGTCTGTAAGCTTTTAGAAACTTGTTATACACTTCGAGCGTGGAAGGTTGGAGAACTTTAAAAAATATATACTCGTGAGCTTGAAGAGACTTATCAAATTACTACCAACTTTTTATAGTGAAAGTTAGATAATTGGGAGCTGGACGTATGCTTGGGTTGTAAGCCGAATCAGTATAAATCGACTGCGTTCTGCTCTCTCTTCTCTTAACTTTTAAATTTCCGCATTATATTGTGTGTGTGTTTATTTCAGCAAGAGGCCCTTCACTTTATAACAAGCTCTTTTTGTTTTCAACTTGCAAGAGATTCTTTTCAGTTTTAACAGGCACTTTCTGTTTTAAATTGTTTTTAATAAAACTTTTCGTTTAGTAGGTTCCTGTCATTTAATAAGCTTTTTATTGTTTAACAGGCTCCTTCCCTTTAAATAAGATCCTATCGTACAATAGGCTTCTACTGTTTTAATTATAAAAAGGCTCATATCATTTCTTTTTGAACTTAAAGTAACTTGCAAAATTTGTCAAGTCATACACAATTCACCTTCATCTTGCCTGTATTTGCTTTATCACACTCTTTCGGATTTTGGCACTTAAGAGACCTCAATTGCAATTGGAAGTAAAGTTTATGGAATTGTACTTTGCTTGGAGCAGTCTTGAAAGGAACAACATTTGGCATAAGGTCTCAAATATTAAATTTATCGGAACAAACTAGTTGATTTGTTGATGTGATTTCACTGTGTAAGAAAGAAGGGAAAAGGAAGAGCTTCATATTGGCAGTTCAGAAATGCATCAATAGACAACGGTTGGACAATACACAGGTACATTTTTTGTTCTACATCTTATTGTATTAGTCTAAAACTACTCTCTAGCGATAATTGCAATAGCACTGCTCTTCCCTTCCCGATTAAACAGAAACAAATTATCAATTTCTGTTTTACTTATTTTTCATTCTTTACCTATTCCTGATGCAATTAAAGCAACTGGCTTTCAACGATGTTTCGTATGTTTAGTAACCCCACTAGGCTTCTCAGTCGGTGTATATTATGTAATGGACGTGGCTTGGAATATCCTGAGTTTATGCTCACACATGGACATAGATTAACAAAAAGCTACAATAGACAGTAGTTCCCACTACGTACAGAGGTTCGCATGAAACAAATTTTCAACATGGCTAATCATATCGAACAGGGTCATCAAGATACCATCTTGCAACTCGCAAACAAGCTTTTTCGAGCCGTCGCATCCACTTACATCGATCGAGCAGCGTCGAAAGTGCAACCTTTCTGCTCAAGTAAACAAATATTTATACATGTGGAAGGACTAGCAAAGATAAAAAATGATTTCCATTCACATGGCAAGATTGCCTGTTGTCGAATGAACTTCCCTACATGTGTGCGCGGGTAGAGTAGAAAGAAATGAGAATTATGGTTTGTTTAACGACATACTTCACTATCAAGGGTCAATCTTGCTTCAAAGGAGCATTATTGTTGAACTTTCAGCTTTTGAAATACTTTCAGTGATCAAACTATGTCGATATATATGCTCAATGAACTCAAATGGACGGTAATCCGTATATATTGCATCGAATCATCACAAACGATATCAAAGATACGTTGAAAGTATTATTGTTTTATAGTTATGCAAGTGTAGAAAAATAAAAATTTTCTGTGAAATCATCAGAATTGATGTCAAAGAACCTTTAAAGTTTCTATCAAAATTAATTGGAAGAATGTGTTTGGAGTTAAATTACCAATAATATATGCTTATCCTAATGTAATTGTCTATGAAAGTACATCTAAACTTGGCAGATTTGATTTAATAACTTTGTTAGTATCCATACCAGGGCAAGTTATTAGAAAAGAAAAGAATGGTCAATATTAAATAAATTATCTTAGACACATTAAACCATTTGTTGTAGTGTAAGAGTACTTTATTAAATATAATGACCATAAAACTACTACGTATAACCAGCCATTAAAATTTTTTGATATTCATAAATTGTTGATGTGGCATTCTGGAGCAAATATCACATAAATAATTTTTCTTTCTTTTTGGGGTGTGTAATGCCCAGAATCCACTATGCCATCATTGTTTTAGGTTTTGTGATCCTGCTAACTATTTTTCAATTAGGCTACAAGTTTTACATGTAATCTTGCATTTTATTTTTGATTTAATCTACAAATTAATATGTAATTACAATTCAAATTTCACTTAGTACACAAAGTTAATGCGTAATTTTCTTCTTTTTGTGTGTGTGTGTGTGTGTGTATTTAACACCACAATGGCCATCAGAAAAACAAGTGTACCTTACGAATTTTTATTGACATTGAAATGCCTAGATTCATAACAAAATTACCTATTTGGTGTATAAATAGGAAGATCTAAATGCTTCTCTGTCATTAACTCAAATTTTGATATTTGATTTACACAATTAAACACATGTTTTGTAAAGAGGATTGTTATCCTTACATTTGGTTAGTTGAAGCATGACAAAGGCTGCATTTGGAACTTAAAAAGTGTCTAAATAATGTTTTTAATCATGTAAAACTTAAAGATGAATACAATCTTACCCAAGCAACTGGAGATTTATGTTTTATACGGCATTCAAATTGGAAACTGTATCTGAAAAAAGATTCATAAGTTGCTACGTAATCACATATTATAAGTGAACAGACATATATTTGTACACTGTACTTTTACCTTAACTAATTTTTAAAATTTAACCTTTCACGGTGCTTGGGTGGAAATAACAATGTAAATTACTTTTAATAAAGGATAGGATCTTTGTCTCTGATAACTACTAATAAAATTATAACATCTATTTTTCCTGAGAGTTTTTATACTTGGCAGTTAGCTTACCACCAAAAATTTACCATATCGAAAGAACCACACCTTCCCATATCAAAGGGAAACTTTTATCAAGAATTTGAAGTACCTTAAAGTACTTTAAGTTTTGGCATGGGAAGTAAAAAAAAGGGTCATAATAGAAGACATGTAACTAATAAGTTTGCTATTTACCTTTTTCATTGCTAAACTAAGATCCCAATAACTTCACTATCTTCTGGTTATGACCATAATGTAGTCACCATGTACAAATAACACAACCAACTATGATAGCTGAAAACTTTTGGCTCAAGAGGGAGATGGGGTGTTGTGACTTGGATTCTTTACTACTTTATCTTCAAATTTGAGGGTAGGTCACAATGTCACCTAAGGTAATTAGATGTTGAGAATTTTTCAACAAACTTCACAGTGTCACCCAAGGTAATTAGATGATGAGAATTTTTCAACAAATTAAACGTAACTTCTCGCCTTCAGCAGTAGTGAATATAAAATATGTTTTGGGAAGGCAAATTGATGTTTTTGTTGGTAAACTAAATATAGATTAAAACCTTATTAAGTCTAGTTTTAAATAGCAGAACTATTAGGTGTATTGGAGTTCCCTAAAGAAAGTTATAACTATTTTTATTAAAGGTTGCTTAGATATAATACATGTTGTTTAGAATTCTAATTTATATGTTTTTTATTAATAGCTAGTATTTATGCATAAAAAATCGTAATTAGTTATTATAAGATCAAGATAAGTGGAAATGTAGAAATAAAAAGTTTTTTTAGTTTATTTTTTTCTTCTTCCTCATATGTGTTAAGTATCCATACTTGTAACTCACTATAGCTTCCAATGGTATAAGAGCTTTGTTAAAATGATGATAAAAACTAACATCACCTTCCAATAACCCCAACTAACCAAAACAAACTATGATCAATGGGCGTTATGTATGAAGGCCATAATTGAGTCTCATGACTTATGGAAAATTGTCAAGAAGGGATATAAAGATCCCACAGATGAGGATACTGTATAAACTAGAAGCTTGACATCAAACAAAGAAGCGAGATCAAAGTACACTCTCAATTATTCATCAAAGGCTAGATGATGACATGTTTGAGAAGATAGTCAATATAATAAGAGCCAAGGATGGTTGGGAAATTCTAAAGAATTCCATGGTTAGAGTTGATAGGGTGAAGAAAGTGCATCTTCAAACTCTAAAGGCTAAGTTTGAGTCAATTTTGATGAAGGATAATGAGTCCATAGTAGATTATTAATGGTGAATCAAATGAAGTAGCTCGATGAAAAGATGAAAGGTGCAAGGGTAGTAGAGAAGCTTTTGTGCTCTATCAACATGAAATTCAATCATATAAAGGTGGAGATTGAAGAATCGAAGGACATAGAATCGTGAACATCGATGAGTTAAATGGATCATTGTTAGCTCATAAAGAAAAAATGAAAAGGACCTAACAGGAACCGGTAGAGCAAGTTTTGCGAGTAAAATTTTCCTTTAATTATAAAGGAAATGACGAAGGAGGAAGAGGGTTGAGGTTGAGGCCATGGTTAAGGCCAAGGTTATGGTCACGATCAAGGAAAAGTCCAGCAAAATTTATTTCATAAAGGTGGAAATAGGAGTTCTCAAAGAGGTCGTAAACGAGAAAGAAATAATAATTTGAGGAAGGATAAAAGCCAAGTAGAGTACTATGCATATAGGAAGAATAGCGACTATTCTTGGGAACATCAAACTAATAGTTGTAATAAGGAGGCAAACTTCATCAAGCATAAAGAGGTGGAAGGCAATACTCTTTTTTTGTCGAAAGGAAGGCTCCATAGAAAAAGATGTCACATGGTATCTTGATAGTGACACAAGTAATCATATGATAGGAGACAAGCACATTGGTGGAAATGACCAAAAATGTTCATTTTGGAGATGATAAAAAGTTAGAGATGAAGGAAAAAGGCTTTGTGATTTTAGTCACAAAGGATGGAGAGCGTAAAATTCTCCACAATGCCTACTACATCATAAAATGAAGAGCATTATTTTGAGCATCGACCAATTTTTAGAGAGCGGACACAAAGTGACAATGAAGAACAATTATTTGTGGCTTCAAAATTGAGTTGATAAATTTGTTACTAAAGTTTCCATGACAAAGAATTGTTTATGTTAAATGTGAAAATAGCGAAAGTGAAGTGTTTACAAGCAAGTGTTAGGGATCCTTCGTAGATTTGACACATGAGATTTGGGCACCTCAACTTTTAACGACTTAAAATGCTAGGAGCAAAGAATATGGTCAAAGGAGTTCCTAAAATTTACTACTCGAATCAATTGTGCAAGGAATGTTTATTTGGAAAATATACAAGAAAGAGCTTTCTAAAAGTGTCACTTTTGCGAGCAACCAAGTCTATACAACTTATGTATGCAAATGTATGTTGTCCTATCAAGCTGCAAACTTTAGTAAGTGCTCATATTTTATGCTCTTTATCGATGATTACATGAGGAAGACGTGGGTTTATTTTTTGAAGACTAAGAGTGAAGTTATTGAGACATTTAAAAAATTTAAACTTCTTGTTGAAAAGGAAAGTGGATACAAAATTAAAGCTCTAAGAACTAATAGAGGTGGAGAGTTCACTTCTAATAAATTCAAGGTCTTTTGTAAGGAAAATGATATTCGACTTCCTCTTACAGTCCCAAAAGTACCAAAACAAAATAAGGTTACAGAGAGAAAGAATAAGACAATCCTTAATATGGTGAGGACAATACTAAAAAGAAAGAATATGCTTAAAGAGTTTTAAGCCAATGCAGTTATATATGCGGTTTATCTCTTAAATAGTTCACCTAAAAGGAGTTTGGAGACAATAACCACTCAAGAAGCATATAATGGATGGAAGCCAAGTGTTAGGCACTAAAGAGTTTTCATATTTATCAGCTATGTTCATGTATTTGAACAAGAAAGGATAAAACTTGATGATAAGAGGAAGAAGATGGTGCTTACTGGCTATGCTAAGAACTTTAAAGGGTACAAATGTTTTTACCCTATTGATAAGAATGTTGTGATTAGTAAAGATGTGGAGTTTAAGGAAGATGCCTAATGGGATTGGAGTGTTCAACAAGAAGAGACATATAGTTTCCTTCCATATTTAGGAGAAGATGAGAATGAGGACGAAGAGACTAAAGGCGAGAGTTGAACTCCTTCCACACTAACTGTGTCCCTAACAAGTTCAAGTGAACAATCTTAAAGGTTTCGAAAATAGGAGATATCTATGATTATATTGAAAGAATAGAAGGTAAGAATCTCTTATGTCTATTTGCAGATAGTGAATCTTTAAGTTTTGAAGAGACTGTTAAAGAGAAGAAATTGGTACAAGCTATGGATAAAGAAATTCATTACATGAAGAAAAATAACCCTTGAGATTTTTTCACACTACTAAGTGGTCATCAAATAATTGAGACTAAATGGGTTTATAGAGGCGAGACTAGTTGCAAATAAAAACAAAAGCATAGCATGAATTATGAAGAGGTATTTGCTTTCATTACTTGTTAAGAGACAATACAGTTATTGGTAGCTCTTGTGGCCTAAAATAGTGGAAAATTCATCAAATGGAAGTGAAGTGAGCCTTTACAGTTATTGGTCACTCTTGTGGCCCAAAACGGTGGAAAATTCATCAAATGGATGTGAAGTGAGCCTTTCTAAATGACGCTCTTAAAGAGGAAGTATAAGTAAAACAAGCGAAAGGATTTATTACTAATGGACATCAATATAAGATGTTAAGGTTGAAGAAGGCTTTGTATGGCCTTAAACAAGTGCCACGAGCTTGGTAGTCACCTCGACAAATATCTTCATAAGAATAGTTTTCAAGATGCTTCATGAATATTTTATTTATGTTAAAAGAGAGAGATGATATTTTTTTATGTGCATTTATGTGGATGATCTCATTCTTACAAAAAAAATTCACAAGCGTATGATAATTTTAAGAATACGATTGCACTAGAATTTGAAATCAATGATATATGGCTTATGTCATACTATTTGGGGATATAAGTAAAATAATAGAGTGAACGAATATTTATTTCTCAAGAGTTGTATGCAAGAGAGATTATAGATTATAGAAAAGTTAAAGATGATAGATTGCAATCCTACGAATACTTCGATGGAGTGTAGGGTTAAATTCTCCAAAAAGGATGGAGTAAGGAAAGTTGACCTAACCACATTTTGAAGCCTTGTGGGAAGCCTAAGGTACTTGACTTGTACTATTCTTGATATATTATTTACCGTAATATTAGTGCATCGGCTTATGGAGAATCTAAGTGAAGAACACATGCAATTCGCAAAAAGAACTTTCTGATATTTAAAAGATGCTCTTAATTATGATTTTTTTATACTTCTTCTAATGAGGGCACTTAAAAGGATATTGTGATAGTGATATATCAATGATATTGATGACTAGAAGAGTACTATTGAGTTTATATTTTTCTTTGGAGAAAGTGCAAGTTCATGGTGTTCAAAGAAAGAATCAGTTGTAACACTCTCAACATGTGAATTGGAGTATGTTACTATAAATTTCGGTGCATGTCATGTGATATGGCTAAGGAGATTGCTAGGTGAACTTTAATTTTCTCATAAAAAAGTGACTAAAATTATGGTGGAAATCAAATTGCTCATTGCTCTTGTGAAAAATCTGGTATTTTATGATCGAAGCAAGCATATAGATGCAAGGTTTTATTTTATCCGGGATTGCATTACCATCAAGGAGGTTGAGGCAGAATACATTAAAACTCTTAATCAAATAGCTGATATTTTCAGAAAACCCCTAAAAAAAGACAGATTTTAGTAGCTTAGAGAGATGGTTGGAGTTGTGAAGAAGTCCATTTTATAAAGGGTATTGAGAAATTTTCAACAAATTAAACGTGACTTCTCGTCTTTAGTAGTGGTGAATGTAGGGGATGTTCTGGAAAGACGAATTGATGTTTTTGTTCATGAACCAAATATGGATTTAAAACTTATTAAGTCTAGTTTTAAATAGCACAAGTTTCAGGTTCATCATAGTTTTCGAAAGAAAGTTATGGTTATTTTATTAAAGACTACTCAAATATAGTTTCTGTTGTTTAGAATTTTATTATGTACCATTTTTTAATCAATAGCTAATATTTAGACCTATAAAAAGACTTGTAATCAGTTGTTATAAAATGGAGACAAGAAGTGAAAATATAGGAATAAAAAGTTTTTCAGATAACCTTTTCTTTTCTTCTTCTTCATCATTGTTAAGAATCCATATTTGTAACTCAATATATAGCTTCCGACATTAGATTCATTAAACTCAACAGTGGAGATAGTAAACCTTACATATGGAGAAATAACAAAAAATGGTATTAGAGAAATAGATCACTTGCCATATATAGCTGGAAATCTGAGAATACACGTTACTCAAATTGGTTGTCAACTGCCACTACGGAAAAGGACATCAAACTTTCGACTAAAAGACCAAGAGATAGCAGAATGGTTATGCTAATCATCTTTAAAAGCTATGATATGATCAAAATGTTCAGGGCTAGTTTTTGGACTACAGGTCATCAGTAAACATATACTTATGTATTACTGGAAATGGAAGAAGTGATTGATATTGCCAGATGTGTTGGCTTGCTGTCTCCAGCCATCACGACAAGAACTTTTGGCTCATCATCATCAACCACTGTGTTACTGCTAGACTTCACTGATTTTTCTTGATCCCCACTCCTTGAATTGGCAGCCCTTTTCAAGCAGGAGCATGCCAGAACGATCAGTGCAGTGGAAATTAGTGTAAGCATGAGCGCTAAGCTTCCGAAGAGGTAAGGTGTTGGAGAATGCCACACATTCATATTTGATGTAGAAGTTTGCAGGTCTTGTTTGTTCTTCTGACTCTTTCTTTTCTCTCTCTGTAGTTTAAAGACTCTTGGCTTTGCAGCTTTGCTTTGAAGGAGTTGTTGCGACTTGGGGGTTTTCATGGAGTTTATAGAGTTGAGTTTTGACTTTTCGGTTGATTTTGGATTATAACCATGACCGTGAATTCAAAAAGATTCTTTATGCCTTAACTAGATGCTCAACGTGTTCTATGGTTATTATATGAATTCTTCTAATGGCTAATTCAGTTAAATACTACTGCCCCTCATCATTTATTTTTATTCTTTATTTCAGTTGACAAGTTAGATATGTCCCAAAAGAGTCCTTATGTGCCAAGATAAATCCTTAACGGCTTATTTGATTCAACAAATAGAACAGATAAGGAATAGAATGGTTATTACAAGGAATAGAAAAGATAAGGAATAAAATGGAATAAGTATTACTTTGTTTGGTTTATTGTTAAAGAATTTCTATATCAATATTTAGTTTGAAAATATAAACTTAGAATGACAAAGGAATAACCAAAAAAATATTATTATTATTATTATTAAATTCCTTGTTGTTATTAACTTTCTTCTTCTTCTTCTTAATTTTAATATTATTATTATCGGTATTAATTTTTAATTATCATTATTAGTTTTATTATTCTTATTAATTTGATTATTCGTATTATTAATTATTATTATTATTAATTTTCTACTTATTATTAAATTTATTATTTGTATTAATTATATTAATTATATTATTTTTATTAAATTCGTTATTATTCTTCTTGTTATTATTTTTTATTTTTATTTATTATTATTATTAAATTCCTTATTATTAATAATATTTTTCTTCTTCTTCTTCTTAATTTAAATATTATTATAAATATTATTATTCTTGTTATTAATAAATTCCTTATTATCATTAATTTTCTTCTTATTAGATGACTTTCTAACATTTTGCAGTATTTAATTTTTTCTGGTCCGACTCATGTCAGTATTGATTATATATTTGTAGTTGCAATATAAAATAACAATAGAACGATATTGAAAATAAATATAACATAAGGCTTTAAATTACTAAAAAGTTATTTAGTTCAACAAAAAATAAGTTTCAGCCCTGTTTTAAATAATTAAACAAACTATTTAAACTTCAACATAATCTTTAATGTATGGCAAGAAACCTCCTCACCCACCCGAGTCTTCGCGAAGGCACAATAGTGAAAAAAATACAAGCATTTGTGTAAGATGATCAGGAATTTTACCTAAAGTAGTTTCTCTTTCATCATCTGTGAGTTCCTCTATCTCACCTAATATATTATGTACCTGTTCAACTTTTTGTTGAATATATATTTTAGTCCCAATACTCTTACACAATTTATCTCCAATCTGATTCATAGTATCACCCAACATCAAGGCAGCAACAATAAGTGAATCTGGACGGCTTGCTTCTCCTGTCTCATTCCTCCTTTTTCTCCTCCTTGCTGAAATATTTTCAGCTTGTCTTTCAAGATTTGAGGTTTGAGGTTGGGTAAATGACTCATCTATGTCATGCACAACATGCTCATATTGATCTTCACCACCTTCATTTAACCACCTACACCTTCTTCCCTTTCCATATCTTCAAGAATATCCGCAGCAGTTTGTGCGTCATTCCCAATTGCATGATCTTCTCCATAGATCCCAGTCAATTCATTATAGAAAGGAAAGCTCTTCTTTTGAAATTGAGCAGCATCTTTATGACTCTGAAAAGATGAAACAAAATACATCAACAATTTATATAAATTACAAGAAATTAGTTAAAGAAAATACTTCAAACAAGTTAAAAGTTCAATACTTAAGTAAGAATCTCATACATGATCTTCAGCAATAACGATCTTCCTTTCGGTATCCCATCTAAATCTACCAATATCTTTCCTTATCATATCATAAAAAATGCTCCACTCTTTCTTTAAAGTCTTAATCCTAGACTCTATATGAGGTCCGACTTTTAAGTTTGAATTAGGGAGCTTTATTGCTACCATTCTTTGTAATTCATTGAGATACCCAGCTTTAAATCTAGTATTTGCATTGTACATTTTCACATTATGCAAATCAAACATGAAGGAAACTTGCACAACATCCTCATCATAGTTCCACTTTCTTTTTTTTCCTGTTGAATTTTGAGCGTCAATAGCTGACGGGGAACTCATCGACATACTCATCTACCAAATTAAAGCAATATTGATAAATAAAAAAATAATCATCATAATAAAGGAAAAATAAAAGCGTTCATAACATTCTTCATACCAATTAACATTAAACATCAACAGCTTACAAGAACAATATAGTCTACAATAACAACGTACAACATAAACAACAAAGAGTACAACGACTTACATAAACAATAATATAAAACCTCCTAACACTCAAAACATAATAAAATACCTAAAAACTATCAATTCTCATTTTACCTAGATGTTCGCCATTCATTGAACATTTTACGTGCCAATTCAAGTCTCTAATTTGTCCAAGCATTAATTAGTTGGGTCAATAGCAGTTATACACTCCTCCTCAACAATTGAATTGGTGTGAAAATAATCCCTTAAATCAGTCTTCTTAGGATCATAACTCATCTCCTGCCTAATAAAATTATGCATCCAATAACAAGCTATAATAATTCAATTATGTGTCTTTATTGGAAAAATGATTGATTTTTAAGAATAGCCCACCTAATTTTTAGTAACCCAAAATACCTCTCAATTACATTCCGTGCAACCATGTTTCATATTAAACAACTCCTCTGCAATTCTTGGTTAGTAAACTTGACGCCATTCAAATGGTACCTTTGACCACTAAAAAGGGCAAGAAAGCCCTCACAATTTATATAACCTGAATCGACTAGGTAATAGCAAAATATATAACAAAAAACACTACATAAGTTATTCAATTTACATTATCTCATTTACAAAATTTAAACTACCTTCCTATATCATATAAGAAAGCTTACCATGAGGGAATTTTAGTCTATGTCTCCTAGTAATTGCATCATGAAGAACTCGACCATTAACTACTGACCCTTCCCACCTAGGAAGAACATAAACAAATTACATGTCAAGTGTGCACACACCTAACATATTTGTTGCAATATGCCCCTTATGAGTTTGAAATCTAGCCTTATCTTTAATTGGCACATTAACCTTGATATATGTCCCATCTAGAGCATGTAAGTAATTCTATAATTCAAATAAAATAAAAAATAATGAGGAACCTTAATCACAATCACTATATTTTCTTATAAAAAGTAATTGAGGGTGATTATCTACTTTAAACCACATCCACTGATAGTCCAAAGAGTTTGTTGGTATGGGCTTAGGTTTCCTAAACAAATGTTCTTGCAAATACATCCCTGCATTTACAACATTATGAAAACACCGACTAATTGTCTCACCTGACCTTCTAAAATTTTTCCTAATCACTCAATTTTTAACATGATGAGCAATAATATGTAAGAAAATTGCTACTTGTTCATCAATAAGCATGTTTTTTGTTGACTTTAATCCTCCTAGACTTTGTAGCATTTCACATAGTTTAAAAAATGCTTGTCTATTCATCCTAACCATTGAAATACATGACTCATCATTTTCATGTACAATTCACCTCACATAATCTCGATTTGCATAAAAATTTAGAAAATAACTTCTAACCCTTGGCCTATAATTATATAAAGAAGCCAACAAACTGAATAGCAAACTAACAACATTACACAACTACAACCATACAGTCATGACAGCCATAATCCTTTTTGTTCTTTCCGCATTTCTACGTAAACTCAAACTAAAACGAGCCATAACTGCAAAAAATAAAATTTCCAATGTAATTAAATATATTTGTTCAAACAATGTATAATGTAAGAGAACAACCATAAAATAATTCAAAATAGTTTAAGGCATAAAGTAGAGTAAGAGAGAAAAAAGAAGATAATATTTTCAGAGTTAAAAAGTGGGGATTATACAACATAAAAACCAAAACTTAAACAAACAGTTTAAATGAAACCTAACTCAAATAACCCAACACCAACTTAAAGAAGATAGCATAATGACCCTAGTAGCATAAGGAAGATATGAGGGCCACTAGGAAAAGGCTCTCATCTCTTACTTAAACTCACTATGTCTTTTGTAAGAAGATGCAGTCACATAGACATAGTGTGAAACTTGTTAACTGATGGTCTTACTTTTCAACTGTTCATTTTTTATGCCCACCACTAAACATCTTTTATTTCCTTTATTTATACGCAATGCACCTATGGAATGAATGAAAACCACATTAAAAGGTTGGTTGTGACATAAACTATAGAAAATCTTGTTCTTCTATAAAAAGTTAAGAAGAACAAAAATCCTCTTAAAATTAATTTGCTCATCCTTCATGCTTTAAAACCACTAACAAAAAGAAAATGGACCATTGTGTCTTTTATCATTACTTATTTTATTTATTTATGCTTTAACTAGTTTTTGGTTTAGGTGTTAGAAGGGGACTGGCATGGAGTGGCAGAATTTTGATTGAGAAGTCCCATTAATAGCTTCTGGTTAAACTTGATATGTATCACGGTGATTCTTGCATTCAATTAAGGTGTTCAATGAAGTTCGTAGAAGCAAAACAACACTTCTGCATAATAAAAATAGGCAAAAAATGCCACACTGAAGAAGCAATATGCAAAATGAACATATTCTACAGAACACAGTTGCGAAAAGTAATAAAATAAAACTGGAGTGTTTATGAAGATGGTGGCCACATGGAACCTAGAATGGAACTCAGCAGAATCAATGCAAACTTCCCTTTAGAAGAGGTCATAGTTACTGAAAATGGATTATTAGAATCTTCCACTGAAGGCCAAAAGGATCATATTTCTGGTGGCACTGTTGTAGAAATATTAATGCAACAGAAAGTGTTGAGGACCAATGTAAGGAGTGTAAACATTTTAGCATGCGTTGGGAAGATTTGGTTGAAGAAGAAGAAGATATATTGTTACATGGAGAAGATGGCTTTGACGATTGGGTTTACATAGAGAAGTTACTGTCATTACCCCAGGGAAGCATTAAACAACCCAAGTACTTGTTCGAGGCTTAACTATTATAATGAATGCTAAGACATTTCTTATAGCCGAAATAGCTCTATGGTTATTGATTATGAACATGGTAACAAATTAAAACAAAGGATTTAAAGTATGATTGAAGTAAATGAATTTCTCTAACTTGCATGTTTTATGACTTGTTTCAATTGCTAATAACACCGTTTATTCAATATTCAATTTGAAGTTCACTATAATTAAGTTAAGTTACAATATGCTATTCTAAAGAAGTTAAGTTATGCAATAGTGGTTTACATCTCAATAATTACTTATGTGTTCATCTAATATCCCTTTACATATATACTGCTATATATATTATTATGTATTGCTATATATACTGCAGTAATTGTTCCAACAAGTTTGTTAAGGATGAAATTCTTTGTTTTCATATCTAAAAACCAACAACATTTTATCAATGCTCCAACAAGTTTGTCAAGGATGGAATTCTAGTTTAAGACCATTAATAATCTTCTCTATGAAGATGATTAACAAATTTTCCTATCTTCAACAACATAAAGATAACGTAGGGAACTAATCTCTCCAACTACATTCATACCATATATAGCCTAATGAAGGAAATAAAAATTTTGTCAATTCATTCACAACCAGTTTCAACTACCCAGTGGTTTCCTCTTCTACATAACCCAGATAACATAGACACCCTACAATCCATGTTAACACCACATAGATAACGCATCTTCAACATGATCTTTAGCAATGACTCGCAGAGATATATGAAAGATAAATTCCAAACGAAAATCAAGTTGATTGGAAGAGAAGAGAAGGCTAAATAAGCATCACAAAAGCTATTTGGCTAATGAGGTAAGCCAAACAACCACATTGATAGCGAAAAAATTAACAAATTAGCGGCGAAGTTAAGTTTACAGGAAACATACCTAATTCGTGCAACTGACAGAGAAATGTTGGAGAAGACCGTGAAGAGTGAGAGAGACGAGAGCTTGAAGATGAGAGCGTAAAAATGAGAGCTAGGAGGAGAAGAGTGACGGAGACGAGAGCTAGGAGCGTAAAGACGATAGCTAGGGCGGAGGGTCTGACGAGGATAAAACTATTAGAGAGTTGGGTAAAGATTATTCCCATTTAGACAAAATATGGTGTTCTTTAGCTATTCCCTATAGTTCAGGAATAATAAAACCTAAGAATGCCTATTCTACTTCTTTTTTTCTAACTAAACACACGTAAACGTTTGGAATAGTGTAAGAATAAAATTTTTATTCCAATGAACCAAACATATCATAAGACTCCACCATGTTTTAAAAGCTTCCAAAGTCTTCCATAAGACCCCCACCACATTTTATAAGTTTCTAAAGCCTTATTTTCTGTTTTTTAGACTTTTGGGGAGAAATTTAGAAGACCTTTTTAGGCTAAAGCTCTTCTGGTGGGGTTTAAATTGATCGCGGGCAAGACGGAGTGAGATCGTCTGTTCCACTAACCTTGTGCCTATTCTGTGCCACAACTAATACGTCGACGTTTTAATTAAAAAGAACCATTCTCTTTCGCGCCAAGCCGCAACAAACTCCTCCTCTTCTTTTTAAT
>JANIIA010000009.1:20471040-20499072 GCA_027478495.1 Erythroxylum alaternifolium
CGTTTTTATTATCAATTAAGATATTTTAATTTTTAATCATTAATCAAAATTTCTATTTAACCAAATTAAATGTATATCATAAATATTTAATTATTAAAATTATGCATCAATTATAGTTTAAATATAATGAGAATATATATATTTTAAAATTAAGTAATAACTTTACCGACAGAAATAACCATCCATCAGTAACTTCCTAACTACTTTACCGACGGTAGAAGGAAATATTTCGTTGGTAATTAATAAAATATACCAACAGACGATAAATTATGTCGATAATTGTTAAGCAAATTTACGGACGAAAAACATGTTACCATCGGTACATTTATCGATGATTAGAGGACATTCCGTAGCTAAATTTACATACGGTTAAAGAACTTACTATCGGTAAATTTAGCTACAAAAAATTTTTAACCCATCGAAAATTTGCAGACGGAACAACTGTGACCGTCGGTACATTTTCGCTACATTTACTGACGGTAAATCATTCTTCAACGCTAAATTTATCGACGGAATGTTCTTGTATCCTCGGTAAATTTAGCTACGGATGAATCTACGACGTTTTTGTCTGTAGGTACATTCCGTCGGTAATATTTGATACTGACGGAATATTTATGTTTTTCGTCGATATTTTCCGTCGTGGAATGACAATTTTCTTGTAGTGATTCCTATTACCATTCCCTTATGTGAACCAACTGCCCCTAAGTCTTTTCTTGCAGCACTCAATGCTGGACAAGGGTATATATTTTTGGTTGCATCATTTTTTTAAGCATGCTATGGATTTAGGGAATTCATGTACCAAATAACCCTAATTTGATTCTAGAGTTAAATAGAAAGATCATTCATAAAAGGGTAACTGGGAATGAATGTTCTGGGTAATTTAAGGATCAAAGCGTCTTGTAGTCTCATAATTTAAATCGTAGGGTCAAACTTGGTTCTTGTTGTAATCAATATGATACTTCAAACCAATATTAGTAAAAGTATAAAGTAAGAATGCTTTTTTAGATGTAAAAAGTGAACACCCGTTTGTATGATATATGTTTTATTTAAATTTTCTTCATACCTTTTTCATTAGTTACACATAATTGTTACTCTTAAACTTGTTTGGTAGTAATTGTATACAAAAATTTCCAAATATTTATTCTAAATATGTATATATAAACATGCAATTTTCTTTATCCTTTTTTTTAGAGAAAGGCAACTAGCCTGGTGACTACTCCCCCTAGGATGAAATCTACTATAACACAACAATAATTCACCCAACCTAAGCATAGAGAGCAGAACATGAGGGCCATGCATAAGATAGCAAGCATACTTTGCAATAAAATCTGCACACCTGTTAGCCTCCCTTGGCATGTACTGGATGGTTACTTGTCAATCTTGACAGATGAGCTCTTTAATACTATGTATTAATTGCCCATTACTGTGAACATCTACCCCATTGAGGATTTGATTAATGGCTGACACTATGCAAACCACAGGCTTTGAAAAATACCTGTAAGCTCGGTTATAAGGATTGAGCCCCTGCTTATATTCATAGCAAAGCCCCTAATCTACGCACCATTATGCTCTCTCATCAACCCCTCCTGTAGATAACCCAGTAGTTGGGTTAATAGCTCCATCCACATTTAATTTCAGCCAACCACGCACTGGAGGCTGCCATGACTGCTCTTTATCATACTACATATTAATCAGCTGAATGGATCATTTCGTATAACCGAGTTTAATATTATAAACTATGGTTCTAAAGTCTTTGCCTTGTACAGACAGGATAGAGTCCTGTTGTTGGAAAAGGTTTAGGTTTTGCCAAGTCCATATATGCCAAACTGCAACTCCAAAATAATTATCCCAATTGTCATTCTCCCTAATGCCCCATTTATCATTTATTACTCAAGTTGTGTTGTAGCCAAGCTTGAAGAGGTAAAGAGAAAAATTTAGACCAGAAATCCATTGGCACTAATTGGTTCCACACCAATCTGGCCCATCGACAATCCTGTAAAGCATGAATTAATATATCCGCATCCTCCTCATAATATTGGCAATGCGTATCGGGAATCACTTGCCTATAAGCTAACTCCCATCATGTAAGGAGATTGCCTTGGTGTCTAACCAAAGAAAAAATTTGATCCGCTCTGGACCTTTCTACTTCTGAATTCGAGTTCACTTATTAGTCTTGAGGGGATTGTCATCCTCCATTAAGATGACATACGCTGATCTAATTGGGAACAGACCATTAACTAAATGTCATTAATAAAAATCATCCTTTCCGTCTAAGGAAAGCAGAGTCAAACCCGAAACTAGATTCATTAGGATCTCAGGAGGAAGTGATGCTTCAAACTGACACCAATGCCAGCTCCCATCCGATTGCATAAAAGCATTCACTGGCTCAATTAAAGTATTCTCTAGAATGTTACTAATCACATATTTCATCGGAGGACGCTTATTGATTGATCATCTGTTAGTCCAGAACTATCCATTTTTCCATTACTAATAGTCCAAGTGAGGCCAGTAGAAAGTTTACCCCACAAAGATCCTCCTCTTTAGTATTGATGGCACAGTGTCCTGCATTCCATAACTCGCCCTCAGCGCCTTAACCCATATCTTATTGGTGGAATGAATTAACTATTATCTGTTTTTCATAAGGAAAGCTTCATTCATCACTCGAAGCTTCCTGAACCCAAAACCTCCATTTTCTCTACAACGACACAAATCATCCCACACTATTAAGCTGAGCTTACAATTAGTAATGCATGAGCCGTACATTGAAGACTATGTTGTTAATTCTTGTCACAAAGATAATAAAGCAGTTTAATCGTTTGCATGGAAAAATAAGGAAGGCTCTATAGCACAGTATTTGTGAAAGTCAAACAACCTGCAAATGATAGGTTGGAAGCGGTCTAACCAGATAGTCGTTTATGCACTTTCTCCATAATTCCTTGATAGGCTCTCTTAGTGATCTACCCATGTAGAATCGACATTCCCAAGTATCAGCCTAGATCTTCTATGGCCTGAAAGCCTAGTCAGTGAGATAGTGTGGCTTTTGCCTATTTTGGCACATTTCTTGAAAAAAATATGATAGTTTTAGTAGCGTTGATTCTCAGCCTTGATTGAGTACAGAAATCCTCCACCGACTTTTGGGCAATTCGAACTTGTGCCTTTAAAGCTTCAGTAAAAAGTAACAAATCATCTTTAAAAAATAAATAAGAGATAGGAGGCCTCTTATTATTAAATCAAAAAGGATTCCATTGTCCATGCTCCACAGCTTGAACTATGTCTTGCATAAGTCGCTCAATACATATGACAAAGAGATATGGTGCTATAAGATCACCTTATCAAATACCTTTTACATGGACAAAAGAATATGAGGCTTCACCGCTAATTAAAAGGAACATATTGGATGACGTCACACACTCAGTGATCATATTTATCAAACCCGCTGGAATTCTCAATTGTCGTAAGATGTCACATAAAAAATCCCATAAAAGCATATCTTACGCTTTCTCCAAATCCACCTTGATTGCTAGAAAACCCTTATACCTAGTTTTTCACCAAATAGAATGAATAACTTATTAGGAAAGGATGATATTGTTTGTAATGTGTCGTCCAGGTACAAAGCACATTTATGTTGGGCCAATAATCGAGGGAAGGACGCCTTTTAAGCATTTGACTATCACCTTGGAAAGTGTCTTGTAAGTAACATTACATAGGCTGATAGGGCAAAACATCTTGATAGAGGTTGCATTTTCCATTTTCGGGATGAGCACAAGGAAAGTTTAGGTTAACTCTTTTAAAAGGGTTTAAGTTCTAAAAATGTCCCGCACAATGTTTCAAACAGAAGTGCTAATTACACTTCAACATTTTTGGAAAAAGATGGCAAAAATGACATATGGACTTGGAGCCTTCATCGGCTTCATACTGAAAATGACATTTCAAATTTCTGCATCTGCAGCTATGCCCACCAAACCTGCCATCGCCTGATCATCAATATGAGGAAAATGATTGACCTTATTCTTAGAAATGGAGATATTGTTAGGGCAAGTATAAATAGTGATAAAATATTCTACGATATGCCTTCTCAAAGCCTCACCATGAAGCACATTTCCCAGATCATCCTTAAGGCCCTCCACTATCATAGTTTGCTTTTCCAGATCATTGTACAATGAACGTAAGTCGTACTTTGATCACCTTTTGGCAAGCCAATCTAACCGAAATTTCTATTGCTAGTAAACTTCTTCTTGAGCCAAAAATAGATCTAAATCCCTTTTTAATTCTTCCTCCACCTTAGTAAGATTAAGCGTCCTGAGCCCATTCTCATTGAACGCTACCCAATCATTGCAATAAATTTATTTTCCGATTAAAAATATTGCCAAACTTATCCACATTCGACCTAGATATTTTGTTAATAAACTGAGTCATGTTAGGGGTAAAGTCGCCAGGTACATTCTAAACACTCCTCAGAACACTCATAAAGCCCATGTCCAGTAACCAGGGAGCTAGACACTGAAATCTCTTCATAGATTGATGTTGTTTCTATAGGGGAAAAGTTCGAGTGAGAATGGGACGAGGATCAGATCCCATTCTCGGAAGGTGGAATATAGTGGTATTGGAGAAGCTCTCATTAAATGACACATTGCTCATTGCTCTATCCATCCATTCCCGAACCTGACCCTCTATCTAGGCAAACTTTTGCCGTTGAAACCCAAGATCGAGCATTTGCGCATTGAAGATCCACTCCTGAAAAAAATTTGCAGGCTCCCTCTTCAATGAACTCCCTAATTTTTGGGAGTAACGCAATATATAATTAAAATCACCACTAACTAACCATGTGTCCATCAGTTGACTTCCTAACCCCAGAGGATTTGGCCAAAGACTCTTATAAGCCAGAGGACTTGAACTTATAGAAATAACAGTGAGAAAAAGCTTATGCTCCAACATCTCTATCTCTAAATGAACATATTGAAAAATATTTTCAAGAATTCTGATTCGCAATTTATTGTGCCAAAGAAGCTAGATGCCTCCACTAAAACCAACAACTTCAATACGATAAGACAAGGTGAAACCACCGCATCGAATGAATTCATCGGCTTTAGTCCCAGAAACACAAGTTTCCAACAAAGCTATAAGATTAGGCTAATACATTATGCAGAGATGAAGAAGATTCCGTCGAAAATTAGAGGATGTTGCCCCTTGACAAATCAACGTGATACAGCTAAAAGCTATATGGAGGAGAAATTATGACTATAGTTAGAGTCTCCTCATTTCCACGCGCAACCTCACTATACTGTTGTAATATCCAATTTTCAAAATATACTAAGGTTAGAACCCTAAACCATTGCATATGAGTAATAACATTGAGAGAATTTAATTCATATGCATACACACATGAATTATGAATTTGGTACATATTACAAAAAAATAGTATATGCACTCAATTGACATATTCTGGGATATGAAAGATGTAAAATGAACATGATATGAATTATAAATTATTGTGTCTAAAATTTTGGTTTGAATAGATTCCAATTTTTAAATTGGAATTAAATGTTATTAATTGGGAGAGTGATGAATTAATATGTACATTTGGACTAGTAAAATTGCTAAGTAGCAAGACAAATTAATACATGAAAAATTAGGGTGACCAAGAATAAAAATTGAGTGACATTTGGCATAGATAAATAAATGATAAATGGACTAGTAATTAATTGCCAAATGGATCAATTATTGAGTGACATGTGGAATAATTAATAGGTGGCATATGGCATCTTAATTATGGGACAAATAGAAGGCATGCCTAATGACATATGGAAGGGTTAAATGGAGACACCTTGCACCTTGTTAAGCCAAGCTAATGCAAAAAACGTTTATGCTATCTTCTTCTTATTTCATCATCGAAATTGCTTATGTCTTCTCTCTAAATTTTGGTGTAACCTTAGCTAAAATTACTACACCAAAGCCAGACTTTGAACTTTCACAAAACAATTAAGAAACTAGCTTAATATTACCTTCATCTTGCTACCGAAAACCAGTTCATTTTCACCTTAAAATTGTGTTGATCTTGCTTGCTTGGAGGGATAGGTTACCTTGATGTTTTGAGCTGAAATTGGAAACTTAATAAGTAAGTATAAATACGATCTTTATGGCATGCTTAATAGAATGAAAATGATGATTGAATCGGAATGAAATTTATATGAAGTTGATGATGAACATGCTGGAATATGTTGGAAGAACTTGGATGTTTTTCTACTTTGTTCTTGGTGTATGAAAACCATGGATTATAGGCTACTATATGGATGATCTAATTTAGGATTTGAGGTATAATTGATGAGGAATTCATGCTAAAGATAGGTTTTCTTAAGATGTTTTCAAATTTGGAAAAGTTAGGACTATATGTATGATGGTATAAAGTGAATGGTAATGAAACAATTGAGTAGATTTTTGTGAGATTTAATGTAACCAATATGGAAGCTAAACTAGCATGAAAAGAAGTAGCTTTACAGGATGTGAATTTTGGATAATTTTAAATGTTAATGATGTTTCTAAGTAATGTGAAATTCATGGAGAATTGAGGAAGAAGGACTGTGCATGATCGTGGCCCTCAGAGCATGATCATGGCCTGTTTGCTTGCCTTCTGTAACGATAATGGAAAAGTCCTCCATGATCATAGGCCTAGATTTGAAAAGCTAATTTTTGTTTTGCGTACATGTTGAACTAGTTAAGGAAAAGTCACTCTAAATTGGTGATTAGGGCTTGGAATGAACCTAGATTGTTACTTGATTAATTGGTTAAAAGCTTGACAAGTTTAGGTTGTTAATTGATGTCATAACTTAAAGAATGAACTGTTTTGATATCTATATATCTAAATCTGGACATTATGAGTTGTCAAAGGAATAAAGGTGTTCTTATGAATGCAAACATGATCATAAGGACATGAGTAATGTGCATTAGGAATGAATGAATAAGAATTGTGTTACTATGTCATTATGTGTAATACTAGAAAAGAGTTAGTGAATGTATGGTTGATCAATTTAGAATAATCAAGCTTACTTGAAGATATAAACCTAATTACAAATTGGTTATATCCAAGTAATGATGTATGATTGGTTAAGAAATGTGAATAAGGATACATACCCGAGAAAAGCCAATTAAGCAAGCATTGAACATGACATATGTATATATGTGCATGATTGAATATGTATTTGATTGATCACCTTAATAATGTGAATATATGTGTATTGCATGATTTTAGATGCACAAGTCAAACACCAGCATCCAAACGTTGTCTGATCATCCAGGAAATAGCTTATCTGGAGTATACTGTGAGTTAACCTAGATGTTTTCTCACTATGTTTGATTTGTTTCTGTTTCAATTTCAGTTATTATTCTATTATTATTATTATCATTGTAATAATTCTAAAAATTGATTGGTCTAAAAAGTTTGATATTTGGGATAGTATTAGGAGCATATTCTGATTGAATGTGAATTTGGAAAGTGTATACTCAATGAAAAGTTGAATGCCAGACTTAGATGTGATGAATATGTGAAAATGATTGTGCACAATGAATGAAAGCTTATTTGTGAAATGATGCATTGCGTTACATTGTTATGCATGATCAGATAAAGGAGTTGTGACTGGAGTGGCCAATCTAAAAAGAGCTTAAAGCTTATAAATGCATATAAAGAGCCAAAGGCTCAATGATCAATGAGCACGGTATCCACATTAGGTATGGGACAGAATGTGAAATGAGTCTGGTATCTACAGGGGATATAGGACAGTAAATAGGTGCTCGATTACAATAAAATAAAAATGAAAGTGGAGTCACATGTGCATTTTCAAATATATCTTTAAATGTATCATGTAAATGATTGTGAAAACATTACTAAATTGTGATGATATAGGGATATGCCATATTCTTGTATTTGTTGATAATATGATTGATTGAGATAAATGATTGAATTATTCTGAAATGAGTATTTGAAATGTTTGAAATTCATGATGTATTGTTGAGATAAGGTATATTGAGAATTTGGTTTATAATTGAGATGTTTTTGTTTCTGACATGAGTGAGCATATCAATGATGATTCACTCACTGAGTTCACAAACTCATCAAAATTGCAACGTTGATTTTCAGATACAAGGAAGATATAGCTTCTAAGGCAAACTAGTAGAAGTCTAGTTCTATTTATTTTGGAAAAAAAGAATGGCTCAAAGGTCTGGTCAGCTAATGTCTGAGGATTTGTAGATTGTGTTAATTTAGCTTTCTCTTTTCATGTGAAACATTTTGCAAAGGAGTAGTAAACACACAGATGCTTTTGATGAAGTAAATATATGGATTGTGTATTGTAATGCCTCAATGTAAACTATGTTTGTGAATGAAAAGGACAAAGTTTATCTTTTAACTATTTATGTTCTCTAAGATGCCACAACAAGTGAATGAGATTGCTCTAACATGCCGCTTTCATAGATTATATTCTCAAATGTCCTCCAGATATTCAAGCATATACTTTATGAAGGTGGGGTGCTACATTTATTGGTATCAGTGCATGGTTTGACAGCTATAGGGACATATATAACCATTTAATCCTAACATATAGTGAGAGACTCGTATAATGATCACACTTATTGTATGTTATAGGTCAACTACTATAGGAGATCAAGTTGTAGAGTCAGCTGACCTTGAGTCTATAGGAGCTAATAGAGAGTCTTCAGTACCTGAATTTGAACAAATGTCACAGGGAATTCCTGAGAGGTAAGAGAGGGGGTATGATAAGCTTAGAAAGTAGGGAGTTGTAGACTTCTATGAAAGTACAGACCCTACAGAAGCAGAACGATGGTTAGAAGGAATGGAGCAAGTGTTTGATCAGATGGAATATGGTTAGACGAGAGGTTTTACTATACGGTCTCACTTATGCAAAGTCCAGCATATCAGTGGTGGAAGACTATTCCCGGCACTACCACCCAACCTTATAGACTGACATGGTGAGATTTCCTAAGGGTTTTTAAGGAAAATTATATACCAAAGATTTATTTAAATAAAAATATGAAGGAATTCCTAGATTTAAAATAGGGTAGCCTCATTGTAGCTAAGTATGAGGTCCGATTTAATGAGTTAATGAGAGTATGCAACTGCTTTGATTTTAAATGAGGAGGATAAATATAGACGGTTTAAAGATGGATTAAATATGGAAATTATGATGAGGTTAGCCATTACTAATTTGGGTAGTTTTATGGAACTACGAGTTACCTCGATCTGAATTGAACAATTACTAAAAGATGGACAAGGAGAGTATAGGCAGGAGTTCAGAATGAAGAGACAGGGTGAGTCTCAAGCTGATTCTGGCTATAGATTCAGTAAACACCAAAATAGATCATTCCAATCACACACTAGATCAAAGCAGTCAGGGTTTAGACCGAGAGGTGGTTTTGTTCAGGCTGGTAGTGGTAGAGGTCAAGTACTAGAAGGGCAGTCACAACAGATGCCTAGTTGTGAACATTGTGGAAAGAAATATGGTGGGGAATGTTGGAAGTTATCAGGAGCTTGCTTTTGTTATGGCTCTTTTCGAGCATCAGATTAGAGATTGTCCCATGACTTTGGGACCACAGTTTGGAGTGAGAGGGGGAATAGTGACTGAGATGACTGTTTAGTATAGTAGAGCTAGTGGAGCAGGATAGAGAGGCAAAGGTAGAGGCATAACAAATTCTGCAAGTCCTAGTGTTAGGACTACGGTGTAAAATAATCAGCTGCAGTCTTAGGCCAAAATTTATATCATTACTAGATAGGAGGCATAAAACTCCCCAGATGTTATTGCAGGTGTGTTAAATGTCCTTAATTTTGAAGCATTTGCATTGTTAGATCTAGGACTTACACATTCATTCATCACACTACATCTGGCATCTAAACTGTATTATGAGAAAGAGATGTTGAATTGTGACTTAGAGGTGAGTACACCGGTAAGTAGTACTATAGTGATTGGAGAGGTATGTAAAGGGTGTATCATTCATATTAATTAGGCGGAGTTGAATAATATTGCAGTTGAAAGAGATAGACCTTATTTTAGGTATATATTTGCTTACTACACATAGGGCTATCTGTTACACTAAGGAGGTGATTATTGAATCTCCTAATCAGCCGAGAGTAATATTTCAAGGTGTTAGTCAAGCAGTGCCAACCAGATTGATTTCCTCAATGAGTGTTTTAAGATTGATTCAAGTTAGATGTGACGCTTACTTAGCCGATGTGACTGATATCCGGAATAAACAGACCATTTAGGATATTCCTATTGTTAGGAATTTTATGGATGTGTTCCCTACTAAATTATCCGGATTACCCCTAAAGAGGGAAACAGAGTTTACTATTGACCTTGTTCCAAGTACTGCTCCTATATCTATTCCTCCATATAGGATGGCACTTGTGGAACTTAAGGAACTTAAAACCTAGTTACAGGAGTTCTTAGATAAGGGTTTTCTTAAGCCTAGTGTGTCACCTTAAGGAACCGATTTTATTTGTGAAGAAGAAGGATGGGACTTTGAAATTGTGTATTGATTATAGACAGCTGAATCAGGAGATGGTGAAGAACAAGTATCCTCTACTGAGGATAGATGGTTTACTTGATCAATTATAGGGAGCTCAGGTGTTTACAAAACTATATTTGAGATTAGGGTATTATCAATTGAAGATAGCTGAAGCTAATGTACCTAAGAGTGCATCAGGACTAGATATGGGCACTTTGAGATTTTAGTGATGCCTTTTGGGTCAACTAATGCTCTGGTAGCTTTTATGGCATTGTTGAATAATGTATTTCAACCTTATTTAGATCATTTTGTGATTGTATTCACAGATAATATCTTGGTGTATTCAAAGTGTAGAGAGGAACATTCAGAGAATTTGAGGTTGGTCTTACAGACAATGAGAGAGAAACAATTATATGCCAAGTTCAGTAAGTACGAAATTTGGCTTGATCAAGTAGTATTCTTGGGTTATATAATAATTGGATAGGGCATATAGGTAGACCCAAAGAAAGTTAAGGCAGTGATGAAGTGGAAAGCTTCGAGAAATGTGTCTGAGATTCAGAATTTTCTTAGACTAGCAAGATACTATAAGAGATTTGATGATGGATTTTCATTGATCTTAGCTCCTTTGACAAAACTTCTAAGGAAGACTGTACCATTCAGATGGACTGATGAATGTCAAAAGAAGTTTTGAGGAATTAAAGCATCAGTTAACTATAACACCAGTGTTAGCTATTCCATCTGGATCTGGAGGTTATGTTATGTATAGTGATGCTTCACACCAAGGATTAGGATGTATTCTGATGCAGTATAGTAAAATGATTTCATATGCATCGAGACAGTTAAGGTCTCATGAGTTTAACTATACGGTTCATGATTTAGAGCTTGCTACAGTGGTATTTGCTTTAAAAATTTGGAGACATTATTTATATGGTGAAACATTTCAGATATTCATAGATCATAGAAGTTTCAGATATTTGTTGAGTTAGAAGTAGTTTAATATGAGACAAATATGATGGATTGAATTGCTGAAAGACTATAATTGCATGATTGAGTATCATCATGGTAAAGCTAATGTTGTGGCTGATGCATTAAGTAAGAAATCTAATAGCAATGTTGCACAAATTTAGATATCGAGGTTACCAAGCCTAGTGCAATCAAGAGCATTAAATGTTGAGCTAAATTTGGAGTAGAATGAAGCTTTGTTGGCTATATTAAAGCTTAAACTGATATTGCATGAAAGGATCAAAAAAGCTCAAAGCAAGGATTCAGACTTTGTGAAGCTTATTGAGAAGTTGAAACATAATATGAATTTTGAGTTTGAATTGAGGGATGATGCATTATGATTAAAGTAGAGATTATGTGTACCTGATCTAGATAATTTAAGAAAAGAAATTTTATAGGAAACATATAACAACTTATGCTATGCATCATGGTACTATTAAGATGTACAATAAATTGAAACAACATTTCTTGTGGCCAAGGATAAAAAAGTAAGTGGCTGAATATATTGCTAAATGTTTAACTTGTCAATAGATTAAGGTAGAGCATCAGGTTCTGGTTGAGAAGTTACAGTCCTTACCTAGTTTGGAGTGGAAATGGAAAAGGATTATTATGGATTTTATTATGAGTTTTTCAAGAACTTCGAGGCAACTTGATGCTATATGGTTCATTGTGGAACGATTGACAAAGTTGGCTCATTTCTTACCTGTGAGAGAGAACAATACACTGGATCAGTTAGCTCAGAGGTACGTAAATGAAGTAGCGTGGTTACATGGAGTCCCAGTGTCCATTATATTAGATCGAGACTCTAAATTTACTTCGAAATTTTGGGGTAGTTTACAGATAGCTTTGGGTATAAGGTTAAACTTTAGTATAACATTTCATCCTCAAACAGACAAACAGAGTGAGAGAATGATTAATACTATTGAGGATATGCTCAGAGCTTGTGTTTTGGAGTTCCAAGGAGTATGTGATCAATAAATAGCTCTTATCAAATTTACTTACAACAATTATTTTCACAGTCGTATCAGTATGGCACCATACTAGGCTTTATACGGTAGAAAGTGTCGTTCACCTTTATATTAGGATGAAAAAGGTCTAAAGATTGTTGAAGGCCCAAAACTGATTCAAGATACTGTTGATAAGATTAAACTAATCTGAACTAGAATTAAAGTAGCTCAAGACATACAAAAGATTTATATAGATCATTATTGGAGAGATATGGAGTATTTAGGAGATAAAGTGTTTTTGATAGTATCACCTTGGCGAGGAGTGCTAAGGTTTGGTCAAAAAGTTAAGTTAAGCCCTAAATACATTGGTCCATGTGAGATTATTGAGGGATACATGTCATACAAAATATTTAAGGCCAAAGAGGTTAGAGCCTAGATAATATTTCTAATCTTTTAAGTAATAATTTAACTATCTTCTTTACAAATGTACATAATATTTTATTAGTCTAAATTTTTCAATAAATGATTATTATTTTATATAATAATGATAGTAATTAAGTTTATTGTCCCTTTAGCCTAGAGTGCTTTATATTTAGTCTATTTATTTCTCATTTTAGTAAATATCTAAAAAGCATAGATAATGGTATGAATAAAGCATTAAAATATATTAAAACAATAAATAAAGTAAGAAATAAGAAAATAATAAAACATTATAAAATAAAAACTTCAATAATAAAGTATAAATTAAATGAATATGAATTTTATAACTTAAGGAGCAACAAATTCAATCCATTATAAATTACAATATTTATAGCAAAAAATAATAAGAATTAAGATTAAATAAGATAAGATACTTTTATTTCTTTCAAATATTGCATTTTATGAAAAGAAGAAGAGAAAAGATTTCATATGAAGGTCTTTAGGCTTTCAAAGACGGGAAAGAGATTTATATGTGTTTTTGAGGTAGGGAGAAAGTTATAGAGTTTTAATAATGTAGAAGGAATTTAAGAAGTCCCTTTTTGTAGATTTTCTAGTATGAAAGGCTTTAAGATGGGAGATTTTTGCTAGAGAAGGAAAGGTAGAGAGAGAGAGAGAGTGTGTGTGTGTGTGTGTTTGTGTGTATAGAGCAAACGAAGAGATGATGAGAAGGAAATTCTTCCTTCTTACATTAGGTGCCTTTTTATAGGCATCATTATACCTATTTTGGAGATAACATAAGAGAATCATATAGGAGATATAAGACCAAATTGTAGTCATACATAAATCAAGAGACATTTCATGTAGTTGTTAAGGAAAAGTTGAAGCTCAAATCATTCGAAGTGAAGATCAAAATGAAGGACATAAAAGATCAAGGCATTTCAAGGTTATAGCTAATTTGTAGTGTTTATTATACTTTCACTTGGTCATTTTGATGATCTTAAAGGCTTACCACACATAAACACATCATCGTTTTAATTAATTGTATGAGTTCATTTGTCAAAAGGGATTGAAGTTTTAATTTTAAAGAATAAACTCTTAAACTTGAAAACATTCTTCATTTTGAAAAGTATTTTCACTCAAATAATGAAGTTTAAGCATTTGAAGTTATTATAATCATGATTTTTAAGGGATTAAATCATGATTTTTAAGGGATTAGCTGACCTATATAGGGGCTTTGCTCGACCAATCTAGGTTAAAGTTGTCAAAATTGATGTATCGAGAGTTTGTAGCAATTTTAGATGACATATTGTTTGACTAATATGTTACATTGGATAACTAATATAACATATTGGTCAAAAAATGGTTCACATCTAGTAAATCTTAGTTATTTAATGACGTTGGTCGACTAATGTGCCATACTAGTTGATCAGTGCTTTATAACTAGTCGTTGTAACGTTTAGTTTTTGATTATAAAGGCAAGTTTAGATCTCAAAACCCAATAAATACAAAATTTTTCTTGTTATTTCTTGCATCTAATAGCATTTGAGTGTTTATATATATATATTTCAAAAAAAAATTGAAGCATTTAAGAATTCACCGTCTCATTTTGAGTGAGTGAGCCATTTATCCTTATCAAAGTGATTAAGTGACATCTTTTGAGTTTTAAATTCTTTTATGAGTGAGGCTAACTAAGGGAAAATATTGCAATAAGAGTTTCTCTTTACTCATGGAAAATAAGATAGTTGTAAAAAACTTCCTCTTTATGTTGTTAAAAGAAGAGACTTTATGTATATTCCAAGAAGTGTCTTAAAGAGTGTACATAGGCAAAGGTTGTTTATTAAAACACTATAAATTGATTTGCATTTCTTCTTTACTACACTCTTTAAATTATTACCATATAATGTACATAGGCAAGGGTTGTTTATAAAAACAATATAAATTGGCTTGCATTTCTTATTTTCTACAATCTTTAAGTTATTACTATATTATGCTATTAATTTAGATTAACGTTTATTACTCCTTGTCAAATCGCATTAACTAGTTCAAAATAATATTTAATTTTACAAATACCTAATTAACCACCTTCTTTGAGTATTATTAGGCTAATAATTAGTACAAATTGAGTCTTTTTCATTATAATTTCAAATAAAATTTGAGAAAAATATTATTCATGACATATCTAAAAGTATCTTCATCTAGTTAAGTGATAGTTGTAGTTTATGTTATGTTTTGGTAAGTGTTTTAGTGTGTTTTTAGGTGTTGATTAGATGATTTGTGAATGTTTAGGTTTAGAATTATGTTAATGTGATGGTGTGTTTATTTTTTAAAATGTTTTGTGGTTTAGAGCATGATATTGGACTTTAATTTTAAGTGCTTGAGGTGTTTTGATGTGGTTTTTAGTGTATAAACTCAGATGTAGAAGAATGAAGTTGGAGAAAGTTTGGATAAAAGGAAAAAGGTCACGATCGTGACATGCCTATCATGGTCATGATAGAAGGTCTCCCCCATAATCATGATAACAACACCCTTATCATGTTCGTGACAGAAGAGGATCACACTAGGTCACGATTGTGACACCTATGTCACAATCATGACAGAAGGAAAATTTCCCCTAGTGACGATCGTGACAGGCCCTCACTAGACGTGTGGATCTCCTATTTTGATATTTGGAGGGCTTTTTTGAATTTTTGGCTTGGGAAAGCTAGTTTTTACCCTAAATGACAAAAGAACTATATAAGAACATTAATGAACCTAAGGAGACCTAGCCTCCATTTGCCATTTTGAGAAAGAACACAAGGAAGAGAGAAGAAGGAGAGAAAAGGAAAGGAGTTTTAACCAACTGTTGTCCAGTCATTCCAACCAAGCCATCTCAAGTTATTTTTTATTTCCTCTTATTTATTTACTTCATCTTAATGTATGCCTTGGTTTTGAGGATGTTGAACATGTTGTTAATGGTGTTCTAAAATTCATTTTGGGATTGATTCTTAAATCATTCTGTGACTTATTTGCTTTTGATGCAATGAAATGTTTAGGTATTGTTATATTCATGGTTTTTACATACTTCGATAATAAATCGAGAGATTAAATCAATAGTAACATGATTTTGTTAGGTAATGAGAATTAACAACCTAATAGATCAAATAAATATCAAATCGATAATTATACGAAGAAAGATCTTGTGTGAGGACCCGACTGTCTAATAGATTGCTTAAGAACAAATTTGAGGCGTAGGTTGTTTTTATTAATTGAGAAATTGCAAAATCAATATTTTGGATTCAATTAGGGGTTATTAATTAAGGTTTAATGATTAGATCTTGAGAAAGAATAATCAACCCTTCAGAATTCTATGATCGATACTGATTAGATAAAAAACGATTAAGGTAGTAAAATGACGATAGAATGAATCCCATATTCTAATAATTGTTTGATCTTGCCTCATTAGTGCTTAATTTTGATTTACTTGTGTTAATTTTGGAATTTAAATTTCAATCAACCCATATTCAATTGCTTAATTTTCTTTTTGGTTTTATTTTCATTTTAATCATATTTTTTATAACCTTAGACAAAGTTAGGATTCAATTAATTTAGCTAATTCCTCGTGTGACTGACACCTCAACTACTATACTTTACAATCTGTGCGCTTGCAGAACATTGAGGGTTTTATATAAGTAAAACTTACTTAACATTAAGATGACCAAATATTAGTAGGGGTCTCTTTTTATGGAAATGAATCTCTATTGGAGAAAATTGAATTTTTTCTTACTAGATGAATATATTGACTTGTGGAAAATTATCTCAAGTGGTTCATTCATTCATAGTAAATTTATAGATGAAAGAAAAGTTCCCAAACTAAAAGTGGATTGGAATCATTAAGACAAAAGACTAATTTTCTTGATTAGTAAAGTTATTCATAATTTATTTTGTGCATTAAGAAGAAATGAAATCAACAAAATCTCTATGTATGAAATAACTCATGATATTTAGCATACTTTAAAAAGCTACACATGAGGGAACAAATTAAGTAAAAGAAAGAAGCAAGCATGTTAATACATCAATATGAAAATGTTTCAAATGAAGCATGATGAAAGCATATCTACCATGTACATTAGGTTTATTGATATTATGAATGCTCTCGAAGTAGACAAGATATATGCTAATATTGAAATGGTAAGAAAATTGCTTAGTTCTTTTCTAAATTCTTAAAAAGCCAAGGTGATGATAATCTAGGAAGTAAATACATAAATTTTCTATTATTGGATGAACTTATTTGATCACCATGCACCTATGAAATGGGGCTTGAGACCAACGAGAAGATATTATGGCTCTAAGGAGGAAGAACTTATCCTTCAAGCTTTTAAGGAAGAATCAAGAAAAGAAGAAGAGACATCAACTAGTGAAAGTGATAAGGAAGACATTACCATAATCACTAAAAAATTTGAGAAATTTTTTACGAAGAAGAAATTCTCAAAAAGAAAGGACTTCAACGGTGATAAGATATATTTAAAATTTGAATCAAAAAATATTATTTATTTTAAATGTAGGAAACTGACACATGAACTCTGAATGTCATCTTCTCAAGGAAAATGATAAATATAAGAGAAATGAAAAGGAAAAGGAAAGGGGAAAAATAAAAAAAGGCACTTAAATTCTTCATTTATGATGACACAATTGACTTTGAAAGTTAGTATTCGGATAGAGAAATAGCTCGATATGCTTTATGACTAAAGATGATAATGAGGTAATCTTTAACTATAAATCTTACAATAATGAAAGTGATGTTGAATTGTTGTATAATGAATTAGTTGAGAGCACTAGAATTATGAGTATGAAAAGGAAGGTGTTAGCTTTTAAACTCAATAAGGTTTTAAAGAATCTAGATGCATGCATGAGTGAAAATAAAAAAAATGAAGAGTGAATTGCATAACATTAAAATTTACAAAGAGAAGTGAGAAACTTGAAAGCTTGCTAATAGATCAAAAGAGTTCAAATAATAGGCATGATATTATATATATCTATTGGAGTGTATTCAATAAAAAAACTAAATTTGTCAAAGCGAAACATTTATATAGTGAATAACGATACCTAAAATGATAAATGAGCATAGAGAATCTATATCTAAGCATATACATAAATCATATACTTATTCTATATCCATTAGGGCCTACTCTAAGAGCAAGTCTTATAAACTTTGATAAGGTTCTCAATTTAGGCCTAAAACTTAACATGCTAAAGGAGATAATAGGGATAATATATATGCAAAGACACAGTATATCATGTAATATCACTCATACTCTTTTAGGCCTTAACATTAATTTAAAAGTAAGTATTAAGCTTTTACTTATAATAGGGCTCATAATAAGCATAATGTTATGGCATACGTTTGCACTTATAAGCTTCAATATAATTAAAGGAACATTCCTCATACATATAATGGCCTTTACATTACCAAAAAGAACAATCAATATCCAAAAGAGGAATCCCTTATCATGCATATATATATATAGAAGATGAAGCATAACATGTGTCCATTAGCATAAATATGGAATAAATTCATATCATTTATATAACCTGATACTCCATTTTTGTGGCAAATATGAACATATTGATAGATTTTGATTCCTCAAATAGTGACGAGTAAACCCTTGAAAATGTAGGTTGAAAAAAGGAGACTAAAAATAGATAACCTAAGTTCACTAGGGTAATTAAAAGATATTGAGTATCTTGTTTTATAGGTCTCTAAAAAAATAATTTCTCTACGTTACTCCTTAACTAGTAAAGCATGTATAGTAATTTAATAGGAAGACTATTGTGATTAAAGAGTCTATAATTTTTGATAAATCTAACCATTTTATCTCAAAAAAAGTCTTAAAGATCATGATATAGGTATAATTAAATATTTAGAAAATTTAGCCCTTTAAGAGGTCAAGAATAATCACCAAGACACCTTATAAGGGAAAATTATTAAACCAAGTAAGGTAGATAAGAAGGATGAGAAGCTTTTAATGAATTGGAAATTTAAGAAGAATCATCCTCCAATTCAAAACATAGGTAATATTCAATAAAAGGTAATGACTAAATCTCACTTTGTAAATATATCAAATCTGCTTCAATTTCTCAAATTAAGTCCAAGATTATAAAATAAGTTCTTAGTGATGAAACTTGGATTCACTCTTTGAATCAAGAATTTAAACTAATCTAAGAGAAGTAAGGTTTGGACTTTAGTAGCTAGACCTAATGACCATAAAATCATAGCTATAAAGTGAGTGTTTAAAAAACAAATTAGATGAATTAGGTACAATTGTGAGAAATAAAGCTAGATTAGTAGCTAAAGGGTATAATCAAGAGAAGGATATAAACTTAGAGGAAACTTTTGTACTTGTAGCTAGGTTAGAAGCTACTAAGTTATTATTTACATTTGCATCTTACATTTATTACTTGTATTTGCATCTTATATGAAGTTCAAATTGTTTCAAATGGATGTTACAAAATTGCTTTAAAATGGTTTTATTCAATAAGAAGTTTATTTTAATTATCCTCCCAGTTTTGAAAATCACGACATACCTAACCGTATTCATAAACTCTCTAAGCCTTTATATCATTTGAAACAAGCTCCTATAGCTTGGTATAATAGTTAATTGCATTTCTTTTAGAAAAAGTTAAGGTTAATATGACACTTTCTATCAAAAAACATAAGAACGACATTTTGATTATTTAAATTTATACTGATGATATTATCTTTGGTGCTACTAATGGAAGCATGTGTAAAGAATTTTCTAAGTGTATAAGTAAGGAATTTAAGATGAGCATGATAGGAGAGATCAACATCTTTCTTAGGCTTTAAATTAAACAAATAAAGGAAGGCACCTTCATTAATTAAGAAAAGTATGCCAAAAAACCAATAAAATGCTTCAGAATGGATTAAGTCAGGATACATATGAGCATAAAAATTAAGTTGAACAAGGATGAAGAGAATAAGCAGTTGATGTAAAGCTCTATCTAGGTATGTTTGGTAGTTTTATTTTTCTCACCACAAGCTAGATATTAAGTTTAGTATATGTTTATATGATGGATCTCACCTTCTAACAAAGCGTATAATTAGATACTTATATGGTACCTTATCATTAGGACTTTGATATCCTAACAACACTTTTCTTCACTTATTTGGATATTCAGATGCAGATAATATTGGTAGTCTTTTATATAGGAAGATAATATCTTATCCTTATTTCTAGGAAATGAATTAGTATTATGATTTAGTAAAAAACAAATTGGTTGCACTATTAACCATAAAAGTCAAATATATGGTAGCTAGAAGTTGTTACGCACAAATTCTTAGACTTATGTAATAACTTAGGAACTATGGTATGGATATTATGAAGATACCCATTAAATATGATAATACTAGTTCCATATACCTCACAAAGAACCTCATTCAATACTTTAGAACTAAGTCTATAGAAATTAAATATCACTTCAGTAGAGACCACGTGTAAAATAGGGATATTGAATTAGAAATTGTTAACACACTACACCAATTGGTTGATATTTTCACTGAACTAATGATGAGAATGGATTTTCATAATTAGGAGAGAATTTGGTATTTTTAATTTGAATTATATAAGATTAGGATATGTTTATTTGATGCAACTCATTCTTGATTAGTACTTAGTCTATATAATGTGTGTTTTAATATTTTAAATGATTGTTAAGTTTTCATATCACACTGGTCGACCTACATTATAGTGTAGTCAACTAATATCCTCACAATTCAACGTTTTTGTTTGATCAGTAAGTTTGCTCCTTGTTTAGTCACTTTGTTGGTTGACCACTAACTCATATTAGTCAATCAATATTGTTGAGTGATTAATCATTATCCCCTCATGTGTAAAAAAAATTTATTTAATAAGTTTGACTACAGATTGGTCGTTGAATTGGTTGACCACTTACTCATATTATTTGACGAATATCTTTTAGTAGTCGACCAATATAATGACTTCTAAAACTTTTCTTCTAGTGAGTTTGTTAACAATTTGGTCGATTATATTACTATTTCAAAGCAAAATCTTAGCCTCTATCTCTAATCTTTTCACCTTTGAAGATCTCCACTCTACTCAATCCTTTTAGAGTACTGTTAAAGCAGCAGAAACTCAATGCCTTCTCATGTGGTAAGCCCCTTATATCCAATGGCTCTTCTCTTCTCTAACATCTTTAAGAAACACTAGCAGTTCACGTGAACTCCTTTACACTTGCCAACTTCAATTTATCCAATTTCATTTGGGGTAAATCCTAACTCCTCTGATTTTGGGATTTTAAAAAATTCATTTTTTTCTTTCAATTGTTGATTAATTTACTTAGTTTCATGTTTTTAAACTTGTTTATTCATTCAATTTCACAAGGTTGCATTAAGCTTGAATCAAATTGCAAAATGGGGGTTTAGGATTTTAGAATTTGGGTTTCTTTCATTTCTTATGTATTTTATGTTCCCTTTTCAAATTGATGCTTTATTAGTGAAATTGAAGCTTGATTTAAGGTTTATAACTTTTAAATGCATCTTATTATGTTGAATTTTAATTGAATCTAAGTTTATAGGAATTTCTGACTAATAAAACTAATGAAGAATATTTCCAGATAATAAAGCAAATTTTGAAACACATTCCACTTCAACTTCAGAGAATGATAAAGAAGAAACATATTTATGCATGGATAATAAAGTAATAGAATTGGTGTAACCTCATCTTGGGGGCTTAGAAATGATGGAAGTTAGTAAATTCACAAAAGCTATTAAAGCTATAATAAATAGAAGTCAGCAAAGCCTGAAAGATATTTTGATTAAATTCTGTAAGATGCTCTACCTCAAGCTCGTGAGATTCTTTGACATTATAATTACTAAAATAGAAATAAAGATGTCTATAAAAAGGAACCTGATTTAACCATCTCCTTTTCTTCTTTATACTCCCTCTTAGCATCATCTCTTTTTATCTCTAATTAAACCTCCCATCTTAAAGCCTTTCATATGGAAAATTTTGCAAAAAGTTATTTCATTTTAAAGCCCTTTGACATTATTTAAACTATAGAATTTTCTTTCCTCCTAGAAAACACATATAAAGTTCTCTTTCCCTTCTTCAAAACCTTAAAGACCCTCACTTAAAAACTTTCTTCTTCTTCTTTTCACAAAAACTTTCCTATCATAATTCTTTGCAATATTTAAAGGAAAGAAAAGTGAGTTATCATATTTAATCTCAATCGTTGTTGTTATTTTTTTTGTAAATATTATAATTTGTAGCAAGCTAGTTTTGTCACCCATTAAATTATAATATTCATATTTATTTAATCTATGATTTTTATTGAAGTTTTTATTTTAATATTGCTTTATTATTTTCTTATTTCGTACTTTATTTACTGTTTTAATATATTTTAATGTTTTATTCATAACATTATTTATGCTTTCTTGATGTTTACTAATATTAGAAATAAATAGATTAAATAGAGAGCCCTCTAAGTTAAAGAAACAACACATTCAATTAATATCATTATTATTACAAAATTATAATAACCATATATTACAAGAAATTAAGGCTAATAAAATAGTGTGTAGAGTTATACAGAAGACAATTAAATTATTAGTTAATTAGAAATATTATCCAAGCCTAAGTTCATTGGACTTAAATATTTTATATGATACATAGCCCATAGCAAAAAGGTTTTTTAAATAGTTAGGAAAAGATTTAAATGAGGAACTAGCTCTTCCAAGGCAAGAATACAATAAACTAAGACAATTACTATCGTAACCTCAATAAAAATAACAATAATTCAAAACTTTGGAAATAATAGATCTTATTGTAATAATAGCAACCAGTAAGTGTTGATTAATAAATATTTTTAAATGCAAAACTAAAAATGCTATCCAAAGTTTTAAAGCTTCTCTCAATTATTTGTTTTAATTCACCACTTATCAACGTCTTCCGTTCGTATCAAGGTCATGTCGGTATAATTTTTGTATGTATTACTTAATATTGGATTAAAAATAAAGTATCAATAAAACTATAGTGATAAGTATTAAAAGTATAATAATTTTAAATTATGTATTTAAAATGTTAGATTAAAAAAAGTATTAACAAACTTATAGTAAAATGTTTTTAAAATGAAATTTGAAAAAATAAATATATTCCTCGTACTTTGTTAATATAAAATCATGCAACTCTTTTATTAATTTTTAAATTTTTGAAGAAATTGACAATGGCATATTTTGAAATATGTTATGTGCATATTTGTAAAAACATTAACAAAAAATTAACCAAACTTTATTTCATTTTATGTATTTAACAAAGTACCAAGATTTTCTTGAAAATGCTGAATTATAAAGAATTTTTCATAAATGAATCAAATCAGAAAACGAGTCTTTTATCATGTACTTTTTCCATTATTTATCTTTGGCTTGTTCAATTAGATTACATTATTAAATTAAAATTTTTTGATTTCTCTTTATAGCATTTACGACAACTAAAACCTTGACATATTCCAAATATTTTATAATAAAAATCTAGATATTATATAATGTTGAATCAAGGAAAGAAAAAAAAAAAGAAGAGATAACATATTTAAAAATATCTAATTTTTTAAGTTTTTAATTCATGCTCAATTTTTTTAAAATTTTAATTTAGTGATTAACTTTTCAAAACTCATAAAGTTCAAGTGAAGATATTATTTTTCTTGATGGCGCTAACGAATGGACACTGGTGTAGTATTTGATAAACACATCATATTAACATAAAGACCTTTTAGTTTGAGTTGTAAAAACTTTAAAAAGTTAATTACTAAATCTTAAAGTTTAAAAAATTTATCATTAAATTTTAAAAATTAGACATCATTAAGTTGGTTTTCCTTAAAAAATTATTAACTGTGCTAAAACATTGAGCACTCATCTCAACATTTGTAAATTCACAACATTTTTTCTTAGTTCTCGATAATGAAATAGAAAATGGTTCTTGGACATCATTTTCCTTTGCATTCCTTTATCATTTCAACTTATTTTCTCTTGAACCAAGGTAAAAATCAAAGACCATGGTTAATTTTCCTTCTCGGAGGACGTTTCATTGAAATTTCAAATTACATGAGGAAGAATAGAGCAAAATGTTTTAGAGACAAGTTGACACATGGCTTCTTCCCTTGCCATGCAAGAAGTTGTCTCTGAATAATACTTTGTTAGCTCAAGGTTTATGATTAATGATTTTGATAATAACTGTATAATATTTCAAAATTTAAATTAGATTTATTTCCTTGTATAATTAATTGTATAATTCTCAAAAGGAAATAAAATTATAAGAAATACACTTTCTTTCTTGCAAGAACACTATTAGAAATGATTTATCCGAAAGGATCCTACTAATTATGAAGGTTGTATATTAGTCTCGTGATTACTGGAAGATTTTTGGCAAAGATGACATCAAAATTATTTAGATTTAAATCCATCCAGTTGACTAAAGATGCAAATAAAGCAATGACTAGTTGAAGAAATTGACTATTTAAAGAAGAGCAACAACACTTATGAAACAACGAACATACACAGAATTTCGAAACATTTGAGCAGAATCTATATACTTGAGAGTTATATTATTCTTATTATGCCTTAGAAAATGAAATCACTCTATTAAGAGAGAAATTGTTATTGAGAACTTACTTTTGATTTTACATTTTATTCTTCTGTAAGCTTTTAGAAGTTTGTTATACACTTCAAGTGTGGAAGGTTAGAGAACCTTGAAAAAATGTACTCATGAGTTTGAAAAGGCTTGTCAAACTACTTGGTTTTATAATAAAACACTCAAGTTGGATACTTGAGGATTGGATGTAGTATAAATTGCTTGTGTTCTTCTCTCTCTTCTCTTAACTTTTAAATTTTCGTATTATATTGTATGTGTGTTTATTTCACCAAAAGGCTCCTTCGCTTTATAATATGCTCCTTCGGTTTTCAACTTGCAAGAGGTTCTTTTTAGTTTTAATAGGCGTCTTTTGTTTTAAATTGTTTTTAACAGAACTTTTTGTTTAATAGGTTCTTGTTGTTTAACAAGCTTTTTATCGCTTAATAGGCTCCTTCCGTTTAAATCGGATTATATCGCACAACAGGCTCCTACATTTTTAACTATAAATAGGCTCCTATCATTTCTTTTTGAACTGAAATTAAATTGCAAAATTTTTTAAGTCACACACAATTCACCCCCCTCTTGCGTGTGTTTCCTTTATCATCTAGTATCAAAGCAAGGTTTTACATTTATTGTGTTTTATAGTACGTGATAGATCATAGAAAATACTTTAAGAAGTTTTGAAGGACAATCTGTCTCAACAACTACTCATACTGAAAAGAGAAGATGACCATATATCTCCAATTTGTAGATATTGAAGTATGACAACAATTAAAGTTGGAGCTACAATTCCTACTTCCAATAACGTAGAAGTATGAACTGATGCTGACAGAAAAAATGCACAGCTAAACGCTAAAGCAAAACATCATCTGATCTGTGCATTCTCTCTAGAAGAATATGAGAAAATATTCTACTGTTCTATAGCAAAGGAAATGTGGGACAAACTACAAGTCACGTTTGAAGGAACAAATGAGGTAAAGAAGCATATAATAAGTCTTTTAGTGCATCAGTATGAAACTATTGGAATGAAACAGGGAGAGACCATATACGAATTCTTCAACAACATCATCACAGCTTTAAAGAAGTTGGGAAAGATATATCCAATGAAGAGCTCGTAATGAAGATTTTGAGGTCACTATCAAAGGAATGGAGACCTAAGGTGACAGCTCTAGAAACGGCAATAGATCTAGACACTATTTCACTCAACTGGCTATGAGAAAATCTGATGATCCATGAAACCGAGCTTAGGCAAGATGAATGATCCTCCTATAGAAAGGGGATGGCATTAAAAACAATTGATGAATCAAATAATGTTGAAAGTGACACTGAGTTAAAAATAGATGGAGATGATGATTTTAACTTTATGGTAAAAAAATATGCCCGTTTTTATAAAAAGAAGCTGGTGAAGAAAAGAGAAGGAAACAAGATAGGTGGAAACAACAGGTTCCTATCAAAAGGCAGCAGTAGCAATATAAATACATAAAACAATCAAAACATATTCTATCATTGCAAGAAGCCTAGAAACACAAAATTAGAATGTCTTCTTCTTCAAAAGGACAAGTTAGAGAATAGAAAATCCAAAAAGTAAGCATTGACTACAGCTTGGTCAGATGAGGATTCTGAAACCTTTGAAGAAGAAAAGCTTGAAGAATTTAACAATGTTTGCTCCATGGCTCAATCAAGAGATGATAAGGTATATTATTCTGACTCTAATATTGAAATTGATTAATTGAAAAATGTTTATCATGAATTATATGATTAGTACAAAAGGTTGATATTGAAGTATTTCAAAGAAGTCGAGAAGTCTAAGAGTAATGATGCATCTTTAAAGAGTAAGATTAAATCATTGGAATTTGCGAATGAGAATTTGGTAACCAAGAATATGTCTCATGAAGTTGACTATAAGCAAAAGGTTTCTAAAAAGAAGTTCTGTAAGAAAGGGTAGACAAATTGGAAAATAAGTTGCTAAAAAATGATTATGATAAGGTAAGACAGTTAGAAGAAAAAGTCGTCGTCTTAGAACTTGAAAAGGAGAAAAGTGCTAGAAATATCTTATTTCTAGAAAAGGATCTAGAAAATTTTGTTAATGGAAGGAAGAATCTTGATGCATTGCTTGGTAACGGTAAATGCATTTTTATAAGGCCAGAATAGGATACAATGAAAATAAAAATATCAGGCCATACAAAAACTTCTTTGTTAAATCCAGCAATAACTATAACCAAAATAACAGGAACCCGCTAAGTGGAAAAAATCATAACAACTATCATGTGTTATACGATTACTGTGGTAAACATGGTTACATTAGTTATTCTTGTTTTGTAAAAAAAATTATCTCAGATATATGTTTGGAGACTGATAAGTCAAACTACTAACTCGAAAGGACCCAGAAAAATTTGGGGACCGAAAATGAGATAATGTTTTTTGCAAATATATTTCAAAACAAAGACAAGGGAGAATCAATAGATAATTGGTAGTGGTTGTTCGAGACATATGACAGATAAAATATCACACTTCAACTACATTGAAAGAAAAGATAGAGGTAATGTTGTCTTTGCAGACAAAAATAAAGCAAAGTTTACCAAAATTGGTAATTCTGACTCTATCTCTATTGATAACATTCTCTTTTTCGATGGTTTGAAACATAACCTGTTAAGTGTGAGTCAGTTATATGCAAAAGGTTACAAAGTCATTTTCTATACATCTGATTGTGAAATTTTCGATATTCATAATGATAATATTGTGTTTGTTGGTCCTAAAATTCAAAATATATATTGTACTGAGCTAGAAGACATGTCCTCGTAAAGTGTTAAGTGTTTTATTTCTCTAGAAAAAGATTCATTTATCTGGCACAAAAGATTTATACATGCCAGGATGAGAATTCTATCAAAATTATCAAAAAATGAGTTGGTAAGAGGATTATCGACCTTAATGTTTGAAAGCAATCAGGTTTGTGAGGCTTGTTTAAAAGGTAAACAAGTTAGAAGTAGCTTTCCTCCTAAAAATATTGTGTCTACTACCAAACCACTTGAACTTGTGCACATGGATTTATTTGGTCCCATTAGGACTCAAATTTTTGGTGGTAAACATTACGGTTTTGTTCTAGTAGATGATTACTCTATATTTATATAGGTTTATTTCTTATCAAATAAGGATGATCCTTTTGAAGTGTTGGAGAAGTTTTACAGAAAAATTCAGATAGAAAAAGGGTACTACATCACTTCAATTCTGAGCGATCATGGAGGAGAATTTGATAACAAAAAGTTTGAAGATTTTTGTGATAGTAATGATATAACTCACAACTTTCCTTGTCCAAGGACGCTTCCGCAAAATGGAGTTGTAGAGAGAAAGAATAGAACTTTGGTTGATATGAACAGGACTATGGTGTGTGAAATTAGACTACTTTATAGATACTAGGTAGAAGTAGTATCCACGGCATGTTATGTAACAGCCCAGACCACCCGCTTGCAGATATTGTCCGCTTTGGGCTTGGCCCGCACGGTTTTGTTCTTCCAGAC
>JANIIA010000009.1:20540018-20562874 GCA_027478495.1 Erythroxylum alaternifolium
GGAAGGATGGAAGAGGTGTGCAACCTTTGCTACTCTACTAGACAGGTATCTAAAAAACTGTAGGGAAATTGAATTAGTGGATATGATTGTGTATTTGTTATTTACTGGTCATATTGATTGATTCCACTTTGGGGGCCATGGAGGGTAGCAACTTTGTGTCCATTTGGAGGAATGGACTTGGTTCCTTCCATTAAAGCCCTATTTAAGAATGGGAAAAATAGAATGCTACAAGTTATTGAACTAGAAAGTGGGATTGCCTACCAATGACATCTGTGGAAACGGGCTTCTTATTGTGCCTTAGAAGTAAGCATGAGCTTCTTGTACCATTTTCTTATTTTTGAACCTGTTTCTTCTGCATATTTGTTATATCAGTTTCATTTATTAATTTGTCTTTTCCGTATTCAACTTTATTCTATAGAAAATTGCAGAGCAAAATGGTGGGAAGTTTGAAATAGCTATATATGCAGTCCAATGTAGCAACTTCAAATGCATGCTTCCAGTATGTACAGACTTGGAGGTATTGATTCCTCTTTTTTTTTCTTACATTTGTTTTCATGAAACTATCTTCTATGAGGAGAATCTGATTATATAAATAGTTAACAATGTGATAATTATTATTTATGTAGTCATGCTGGGCGTTGGCAAAGTCTTGGCTTGATGTTCAGGTGGATTTGGAATTAGCTTGCTCTCAACTAGGAAGATTGGAGCAGCTTAAAAGCTATGGTGTTGGTCTTGAAGGAAGTGCTGGGAAAGTGGATGTTGCATCTTATCCTTCAACTGGACCAAAAAATTGGCCACTCCAAGTTTTGAATCAACAACCCAGGAATCTTTCTGCCCTTCTTCAGAAACTCTACTCAAAGTATGTTTATGATATCTTATTTGTTGTTTTGATTGAATATTTATGTTTCATAATATTGTTCTATCATTCTTTGGCATACTCTGGATACTCTGTTAAGTGTGAAATTTTCTTGGCAACCATGTTGTAGCAAAGTGGTTAATGAAACTGTTACTCGAGGGTGTACGGAGCAACAACGACAAATTGAGGTCTCTCTCTCAGGAAATTATCTACCATAATATTCATTCCATAATTCAAATGTGAGTATGTTGGTCTAAGGCTAATTAAATTTATCAGTTGTAATTCAGATTTCATCTATATAATAGTCTTCTGTGTTAATCACAAATCGATATTCTTTTATGTTGTAGGCAGTGCAGCTTAGGAAGTTTGATTACAGACTCTCAAATACGTTGGATTCCCATTTACAAAAGTTGAGATGTAGAGTAAATTATCATGCTTTGAGGTTCAGTGATCCCGTTTTTGAACCTCAAATGAGATGAAGCCTGGGTGGGGTGAGTTTCATGAGAACCCTTGGAGCTCCATCTGTGAAGATTCGGAAGCAAAGGCCAAGGGAGGAGGAGCTACAAATCTTGAAAATCAAATAGACCAAGAGTACAATAATAGTGAAGAGAATAACAAGATGGGTGAGAATGGTGATGACCACTATAAAATGGAGGATGACAGTGAGCAGGATTTGGCAAAAACAGGTTACCTGGAGAATGTAAATGGGGCTCAAGGAAAAGTTAAGAGTATTTTTGTTGCAAAATAATACTATAAAAGTTAGGAGTACTAAAAAAATTTGAACAACAAAAAAAGTTCTCGGAATTTTTATGTTCTACACATAATATTCGGTTAGGGTAGATATATGATGTATTTTTATATTAATTAGTGTATTATGATATGTTTGCGAATTGTAATTAAATAATAAATTGTTTGCACGTATGAAATTTTTGTGATACGTGAATAATTATTAAAATTAATAATATACTAAAAATTGAAGAATTAAATAAATAAAATTTATAAATAATATTGAATAGTTATTAAACAAATAAGATTTTTTTAAAAAAATTTTATTTAAAATAATTATTAAATTAAAATTATTTTCAAAAAATTGACAAAAATAATAATTAAAAGAAAAATGTTGCTGAAAGCAATTCGCGACGTTAACACTGACATTCTACGACATTTCCAAAAACATCGCAGAATGTGACTTTTCGCGACATTTTTGGAAACGTCGCAGCATGTGACTTTCTGCGACGTTTCTAGAAAACGTCGCAAAAAGTCCATTCTTTCAATGATGTTTTTAAAACATCACAGAAAGTAAAACATCACAGAAAGTCAATGCTTTCTGTGATGTTTTTTGAAAAACATCGCAGAAACTTTTTCCTACACCACATTCCGCGACATTTTTTGTGACATTTTTAAAAACATTGCCAATAGTATTTTGTGACGTTTTTTGAGATTCTGTGACGTTTTTTAAACGTCACCAATTGTGTTGTTTTCTTGTAGTGGATGGATCTTACTCTTGCAAGAGTTTGATCTTGAGATTAAGAAAAAGAAGGGTACTGAGAACCATACTGCAAATCATTTTAGTCGCTTACTTGCCAAGGATGTGGAGACCGAGCCAATCAAGGAACACTTCCCAGATGATCTGTTGTATACGTTACTTTCATCTTCCTCCCGGCTATGGTATGCTGATTTGGTTAACTTTTTAGTTACTAATGAGCTACCCTTAAGTATGTTTAAATCCCAATGTGATAAGTTTAGTGCTGATGCTAGACATTATTTTTAGGATGTGCCTTATCTTTGGAAGATTGGTTTTGATTTGATTGTAAGAAGATGTGTGCCGCAAGATGAGTTCCATTCTATTATTATCTTTTATCAAGCTTATTCTTGTGGTAGGCACTTTAGTGCTAAGCGCACTGCTCACAAGGTTCTTGATCGTGGTTTCTTTTGACCTACATTTTTTAAAGATGCATATGAATTTTGCAAGTCATGTGAAAGATGCCAAAAATTAGGGAATATTACTCATAGAGATTAAATGCCTTTAACTAATATGCTATTTGGTGAGATTTTTTATGTTTGGGGTATTGATTTCATAGGCCCTTTTCCTGTTTCTTGTGGTTATGTTTACATACTTGTTGTTGTTGATTATGTGTTTAAATGGATTGAAGCTGTGCCTACTAGAACTAATGATGCTAAGGTTATTGTTAATTTTGTTAAGACTAACGTCTTTAACAGGTATGGCATTCCAAAGGCAATTCTTAGTGATAGGGGAACCTATTTTTGTAACCAATCTTTTGAAGCTATGGTGCGTAAATATCATGTTGTCCATAGAACCTCAACTGCCTATCATCCTCAAACTAATGGCCAAGTAGAACTTTCAAACTGTGAGATTAAGTCTGTTTTGGAGAAAACTGTGCAACCTAATAGAAAAGATTGAGTCTTTAATTAGGTGATGCATTGTGGGCTTACAAGATAGCTTATAAAACACCTTTAGGAATGTCACCCTTCAGGATGGTTTATGGTAAAGCTTGTCACCTCCCTGTAGAACTTGAACATCACGCTTTTTTGGCCATTAAGCAATGCAACTTGGAGTATGATACTGTAAGAACCTATAGGAAGTTGAAGTTGCAGTTGCAGGAGTTAGAGGAAATCAAGAATGATGCTTATGAGAATGCTAGACTTTATAAGGAAAGAACCAAAGCTTACTATGATAAGATGATTAGTAGGAAGGAGTTCCAAATTGGTCAAAAAGTCCTCCTTTTTCAGTCACGACTTAAGTTTTTCCTGGAAAGCTTCGTTCCAAATGGGTAGGTCCTTTTGTTGTTACTAATGTGTTTGATTATGGTTAAATGGAAATTCAAAGTTTAGATAGCAACAAAATCTTCAAGGTGAATAGACACCGTTTGAAACATTTTCATGAGGGTGTTGTTGCAAGCATGAAGGAGGAGATAGCACTTTTCGACTCACCATATGAGGAGTAGATGCAATGCCTACGTCGAGCAAATGACGTTAACCAAAAGCGCTTAATGGGAGGCAACCTATCATACAAAATCAAATTTGCTTTCTTTTCCCTTCTCTTTTCTATTCAACTTTTATTAGCATGTTTATTTTGCATGTGTGCTTCACCTTTCCTTTGTTGCTTTTATATCAACATTGAGGACAATGTTGTGTTTAAGTTTTGGTGCGGGGAGATTTAGTTTTAAATTTTTTCATGAATTATTGAGTTTAATGGTCTTTTTTTTGGGTTATTCATTGAAGCCTCACCTATTTCTTGCTTAAAGTTGATGACTTTCACTTGTAATTGCATATGTACCAAGATTTTACATTTAAGTGTTTAGTTTTTTTTATATATCTCCCAACGATTGATAAGAGTTATTGTATTATGCGTGAGATTTAGTTGATAATGATTAATACATAAAAAAGGTTAATGTGTTTTTATGTAAGTTGTGAGCTTTACAGTTAAGGATTGACCTTGAAACTATACCATGTTAACTTAATAGATGTTACCCTATGTGAGCTTTTGAACCTTCAAAATATTCCTTTGATGTGTGCAATCTTTTAATGGTATGATTTATAGAACTTGCTTGATATCTTGATAAGATTACATTCTTACATGTTTTCATGAATATGATAAAGGCACCTAGGATATTTAACAACTTTTAACCAAAAAGCCAACCTAAAGTATGTTATCCCCTAGTTATCCCTTTTGAGCTTATTTATCCTTTTCTTTGCTTTGTCTATGTTTAACTTATCCTTGTTCTTATTTTTATCTTCTTTACTTTTTTAACCATGGTTAGTAGACCATGTTTTCGGCAAGTTGATATGTGGAATGGTTGGAATTGATGCAATTATGTGGTTTAAATCAAATTTGTAGCTTTTTGTGTAATAGTAATGTCTCGACCTTGAAAAAAGGTGAAAGAATGGCCATGTTTTACATTGTGATATATTCGGCCACGAAAAAAAAAGGAGAAAAGTCTAGACATATACAAGAGGAAAAGAATGAAAAGAATATGGTTCCTATAAAATTTTGATGGGAATGGGAAAATTTCAAAGAAGTTGAGTTTTGTGCTTTGAAAGAGTAAGAATGATGTACTTGGATGAATACTTGTGCAGGTGTTCTTTGATGTGAATTTGCTCGACTCTTTTTGGTACTTCACCTTTTCTTATCTTTTTATTATCTCACCTTGAGCCAAGCCCCCCATTACAACCTTGATTAAGTCCTTTCGATTTGTGATGTGCATGTATACTTTGTTGAGATTGAAAAGCAAGCATATGGTAGATTGTGTTAATTGATTGAATTTTTTAGAGTTAAACACATGAGTGTTGGAGTGTATATCAATGACAGGACCTATTCTTTTGATATGGTGTGGATTTCTTCTAACTCCTTGATGCTATCTAGTTTTTTTCTTACATTTAAAGTGAGTTCATGTCTTTTATGTTTTGACCATAGTTGACTAAGTTCTAGTTATAATACTTGCATTCTTTGATATGATTGGGAGATTTGAAGAAAAATTTGCACTTAAGTGGTTTTCTTGCACCCTTTTATTTTCTTTTTGTCACATTAGTTCTCTTGTGTTTTTTTTGTTTTCTTTTTTTTGTTTTCCTTACTCGAGGAAGAGCAAGAGCTAAGTGTTGGGGAATTTGATATACTGATATTTTCTTATCCTTTTAATTCCTTTATACTTGTATTTATTCGCATTTTCTTTCTTAAATGTTACGCTTATCTTATTATATGCTTTTCATGTATATTTGGACAGTAGATGTTAAATGAGCTTAAGCAAATGGAATTTGTAAAAACAAAGTTCATATTTGGAAAGGGGAGCTCGAAATGAGCAAGAATGGTCAAAGTTGCCAAATCCAAATCCCAGTAGGATTAGGAATCCCAGTTACACAAGGAATACTACTCTAACAAGGATTTCCTGTTTTGGCGATTCGAGGAGAAAAATGAAATTGGTGACAAAAAATATGATGGCAAGTAATCCTAATCCTACAAGAATTAGGGATCCTACCCCTGTAAGGATACGAAAACCTCCTTTTCCTTCTCCAACTTAGATTCCACCTTTCAAAAACCAAATTCAACATGGAATAGAAGTCCTTCTCCTCCATGGATTCTTTTTTTAAATCCGACAAGGATTCAACTTTCTCTTGCACCTCCTCATGCTCAATATAAATAAGACATATTAGCTCATTATTTTTACTACTTCTCATTCTCTCTTTTGGACGTTACTGTTCACGCACACTATTCACATGAATAGTAATTTTCTCTCTCTTCATCTTTATCTTCTTTACTTAAACAATAACTGGGGTTTTATTTATTTTTCTTTACCGTACCTTATGTTGATGAAGAACTAATTTTTTCTTTTCAAATGTAAGAGGTATTAACCATTAAACCATATTTTATTCATGAGAACTTATGCTTAATATTCTTGAGTATATATGTGATGATTTTGTGTAACGCTCCCTTACTACAGGGTACACACCGGGATGCCTGGAGGTCATTTCGGTATGTATCTTATGATAAGTGCGGGCTACCATAGATCGCTACACTCACTTCACAAGGAATCATATCATTATTCACTTATAAAGCATCATAAGAAAATCACAATATTTTAAAATCCAACTTTTTCTTCATTTCATTTCATAAAACCGCAAGTCTACATTGTTTCCTTCAACTTTTACTACATGTACATCATTAACCTAGTACAAAAGTATTACATGAAAGAGAGGAAAATATTTATACAATCTAGCTAAGCCATCCAAAAATCCAAGCTGACTGACCTTTGAGCTATGACTTCTCTTGCCAGATCACAATCCACACAGCTGGTAGAGCCTCTAAGTAGCTAGAGTTGTCTCTCGGTTTTAAAAAGACAACATTGCCATTTTGGTGAGTTTTGTGAACTCAATAAGGTAACCATCATCAATGGTTCACTCAATTCATACAACACATCATTTCACATAACAAATAATTGCATTTTCTCATAATTGATCATGTATCACATTTTCACTTAAGCATAGGCAATTATGCATTTCAATCAATCAACCATACTAAACAAAATGCTTATGGAATGTTCATGAGACTCTTTTCCAATTGTTACGTTGTTGTGACCTAGTGCCTGAACTATCCCGTATCCATTTTAGATATTGGGCTCATTGCTAACTATTCCTTATCCGATGAGGACATAGAGCTTATTTTACATAGTGAGCCTTAAGCTCTTAATCACTATTTAAGCTTGAGGCTTTTTTTACACTTTAAGCTTTAAGCTTTAATCGGTGGCTACTCTGGTCACAACTGTCATTATCTGATGGTGCACTCCTGTATGGAATGCATATATCATAATCAATCAATCAATTCAAGAAACAATTAGTTCTTCCCATTCACATACAAGTAGCACTTCCAATATAGTCCCAAATATAGAACTCCTCGGATAGTCAATTGTCCGAAATCAACACAATAAATTTCACATTCATTCAATCATTTCAAAACAGAAATTAAGTAAACAAGTAATTAAGTCAGACCGTTTAGGTTACTCATAAGTTGCTCCTGAAGCTAATGCCTGGAAGTTCCGGCAATGTCTAGAGGTTGACGTTCCAGTTGCTCCTCTATATCAAAGACCATACACATATATCACAATTTGTACAATCATAAGTATTTAATAATGCACATGTATGAAATGAAATATGTATCATACATGTTCATGACAATCCCGAGTATTTATCCATAAATTTCATCAAAAAGTCATTTTCATATCAAAACTCATCCAAGTACAATTTATACTTAGGTTATGCCTCACTAAAACCATTAAAATCTTCATTACTCTCTCATTGACTCACTTCAGGTTTTTTTCCAAGTCACACTTTTAGGTCTACTGTTCACATTCAATTAGAAAGTGAAAATGATGTAATTTGGTCATATCCTCTTCTAGAAAAGTGTTCCTCTATGTCTTATGTTTCTATTGACACCAAAATTTTTCAATTTGGTTCAGTAATTTAGAAGATATACCTCAAACATTTTCGGGCTGTTCATATTCAGAAACAGTGTACGCATAACTTCCATCCAAATATTAACCATCTTAGAATCTGATTCAGAATTTGATTTCTTCAGATAATTTGTAGCTTTATGTCTCTAGTTTATTCCAAATCAAAGATCATATCATTTGGAGGTAAAAAAAGAAATATATTTCCAGAAAACCATCGGATGTTCATCACCCCTGAAAACTTCAAAGTCGCTATCATGCAATTCTTCTTCTTCTTTACCAAAATCTCTACTTAGAACCTCCATAACTTTTGATCCAGAACTCAAAAAATTCCAAATTGTATATCAATGTAAATTTAAAAGAAAGATATACAACTTTTATGAAGACCATTATGTCAAAATCTATCTATATCAGTACAGTAAATTCATGGAAGTTTCATATCAAAATTTTAACTCTCTTACTATTCATTCCTAGAAATTCTCAGACTTCATGTCAAATTTTGAGACTCTTAACAACATAATTAAAATTTGGTGTCTTCATAAAAAATATAGCCATACATCTTTGATTTAATCCAGATTAAGAATCAGCTCAATTGAACAACTCTAGAAGAAGTTATGGCAAAAGAACTGAAGCATACATAATGAACATTTTCCAATCCATCATCTTCAAGTTTTTTTTTCCAGATTTTTACACCAACATTCTAGCATATACAAAACTCGTTATTATGATCATTCAACCTCCACAACAGTTATAGCTCATCAATAAAAGTAAGAAAATTACACACTCTTTACCATTCACGACACCCACATACCCAAAACACCATTTCTTGAGATTTACCTCTAAATATCATCACAAATGCTTCATTTAACCAAAACCTATGATATTTGGCAAGATACTTACTTGATTTAGCTTCAAATCTTGAAAACAACACTTAGCTCTAGCTCCCTAACTTCATACGATCTTTATAGAGGTTAGAAGTATTTAAGTTTTTCTTGTGGCAAATGGAGAAGACAACATGGTGGAAGTAATAATTGAAAGATGAAAGAGCTAGGTTCAAAGTTAATGAAGGTTAGCAACAAAATTCATAAAGAAGATAAAGAAGCTCGAAGAAAATGGAGGTCACGTAGAAGAGAAGAAAATGAAGAAGAAAAGCAACTGAAAGATAACTTTTAAAGTGGTCTTTCAATTAAAATGGTGGAGTTTTGTGAGTGGAGAGAGGAGTGGCAAGTGGTGGTGACACTTGTCACTACCACTTGTCACTTTCCTATGGTCCCAATTGGATCTCTTTTAAAACTAGTTCATTCAACTCTAATTTCTACTTCAATTATCTCTAAATTTCAATAACATATGTCATTAAATCCCAAAGTCATTAATAAAAATTTTCACTACCATTTGACTCTTAATTCTACTACTATTTGTCAATTGTCTTGCCACTTGGCATTTTTCTTAGTCCAAATTTTACCCAAATTTTCATAAATTTTCTAAAAATATTCAAAAATTCTAAATCATTAAATACACTCTCCAAATCAATTTTTCAACAGATAAAAATCACAATTCTCCACAAAATCACATTCACAATTCAATTATAAATCAATTATACCAGGAATGTCTATGAATACATGTACAATTATTTTCACATGCTAAAATTCAATATTCATGAATATGAGCATATAAGATAATGCATGAGCATGAAAATGCATTTCTAAGCTCTCATTAATCACTCATATTTACTATTCTAATCTCCCAAAGGTAACGGGATGTTACATACTTCCTATGGGGAGAATTAATTTTCCCAGTTATAAGTGGGATGTTAATAATCTGGAGTTAGTTAAAGTTGTCAAATCCATCTGCCTTTATGTTAAAAACACCCAAGACGAGAGATCCTAGAGCAGAAAATTAGACATAATACCACGATGCCTTGCATCGCTTTCAGCTACTTCAATTTTTCCCAGGAGTAGCTCAGTTGAAATGTGCAACCTGTTGGATACTCATGTGGTGTATAATTTGCTAAAAGGGAACAAAATGAATCTTCCAGCTATAATCTTGAGGTTCATGGTGGATAAGGGGAATCATAAGAATATCATCAGTTGCCTATCTTATAGAATGTTGCTCACTAAGATTTTCAAACATTATGGTGTTCCTTTTACAAATCTGAATTGGTGTGTACTGATTCCCTATCAATTTGAATACAGATTGCAAAACAATGTCTGAGTAGACAAAAGATCTGAAAGAGTAGCAAAAAACTTAGATCTGGCTCTAGACCAACAAACTTGTGTCTCTCCTCAGGATGAAAATTATGCAAATCTTCAACAAGAACTGAAGGATATTCAAGCCAATCAAGAACAAATGCGAGAACAAATAGAAAACATGCAAAATCAATTTCTTGACATGTAGATTTTGTTCAGAACAATCCTTGAATCTCTTCTATAACTCTGTAGCTTTTTTTTTAGCTTATTTATACTAATGATTTTTTTAATGCATTATTTACTTTTTCCTCTACTTCATTCTGTTTTATTTCACTTCCTCCTTATACTTTATTATTTTTTATAATGATAAAGGGGGAGAGTTGATGTTGATTTGTTTACTACATATATGATGATATAATGCATATTTCTCAATGCTATCTCGATTCCATATGTGATTGATTCTGCTATTAAACTTGTGAAAATTTGTGATATATAAACGGTAGGTTCCTTTCTTACGATATAGGCTCCTTTTAATTATGTCTGAACATATAGAAGTCATACGTATCTTTCGAAATCATCTATTATCTCTTTGAATTTTTGAAAAATATATCTATTATTGCTTATCATCATAAAAAAGGAGGAGATTGTTAGCTCAAGATTTATTATTAATGATTTTGATGATAAATACCTAATATTTCAAATTCTAAATTGGACTTATTTCCTTCTATTGCTAATGGGTTTATTCTCAAAAGGAAATAAAATAATAAGAAATACGCTTTCTTTCTTATAGGAAACTTCTTTATGAACTTATCTTATCAGAAATGGTTTATCCAAAAGGATCCTATTAATTATGAAGGCCGTATATTAGCCCATGATTACTAGAAGATTTATGGCAAATATGACATCGAAGTTATTCAGATTTAAATCTATCCAGTTGATTAAGGATGCAAGTGAAGCAATGGCTAGTTAAAGAAATTAGCTATTTAAGAAAGAGCAACAACAATTGTGAAGCAACGAGCATACATAGACTTTCGAAACATTTGAACAATATCTATATTCTTAAGAGTCATATTATTCTTATTGTGCCTTAGAAAGTGAAATCACTTTATCAAGAGAAAAATTGTTTTTGATTCTACATTTTATTCTTCTATGAGCTTTTAGAAGCTTATTATACACTTCAAATGTAGAAAGTTGGAGAACCTTGAAAAATATATACTCGTGAGCTTGAGGAGACTCATCAAATTACTACTTGATTTTATAGTGAAATACTCAAGTTGGCTACTTGGGGACTGGACATTGGCCGAATCAGTATAAATTGACTGCGTCCTTCTTCTCCCTCTCTCCTTATCTTTTATATTCTGCATTATATTTTATGTGTGATCATTTCAGCAAAATGCTCTTTCCCTTTTATAGTACGTCCCTTCTGTTTTCAACTTGCCGACGATTCCTTTCATTTTAACAGGCGCTACCTTTTTTATTGCTTTCAATAGAACTTATACTTTAGCAAGCTTTTGTCGTTTAACAAGCTACTATCGTCTGATAAACTCCTATTGTTTTAATTTTTAACAAGCTCTTGCCTTTATACTAATTAAAAGTAACTTACAAAATTTTTTTAAATTACACACAATTTATTCCCTTTTGCAGGGGTTTGCTTTATCAAGTTGATGTTGATGCTTCTTTAGTCGGTTTCCTTAGGTGGGGTGACATTCGTAGTTATCTCGTCGCGGCGAGTCCGCAACTTGTCCTGACTATTCATGCACGGGCAGCCATCCATTATGTTCTATGGTCAAAATGTCAAGTGTGCTGAAAGAAATGGAGTTTGGTACTACACCGGCGGTGTTTCGTCGCCAATGAATATATGGGATGAAGATCATGATTTTGAAGATAAGTTGGAAGAATGGGGCAGTAAAAATTATCAAACTCTATCTTTATTCTTGCTGTAAATCTCTAATGTGGACAGGTTAACATGATAATAAACTAATTCTTTGATAAATTTTGTATTTATTATGTCATAATATTTTTAAAATAAAATGATCAATTCATATTTTTATTTATAATTAATAATCAATTTGATAATTTTGATTGATATTTTAATATTAATAATAAATTATAATATTTTTTAGATCATATTACTTATATTAATAAAATTTTAATATAACATTAAATTAAAATTTTATTAGTTAGTAATATATTAATTTATTAATAATTACTAGGATATTAGTTAGTATATTATGATAGCAAATTAAGTATTTTGTTAAAATTTCTATTATGAAATAAGATTAATAAATAAAAATTAATTTCTTGTTTATAATTCATATTTTAATATAATTAAATTTCTTCTTATTTTGTAATAGGATTACATATTAGATAAAATTTATCATCATATCAAACTAATACATATATTATTAATAATTAATAAACATAATAAATAAATAATTAAGTAATATTATATTTAAATATTATTTTCTTTTTAATATAAATAATGATATGAAAATATAATTTATAAATGTATTTGACACATATCACCCATCTATACAAGTATCTCGTATCCTAAAAATCTCAAATTGCTTAAAGTTAAAAACAATAGAGGAACTAATTTTAAACATTTCGACAACAAAAATACTTTTCACGAGATTTTTAAATTATAAAAGGTATTGGTGGAATTGATAAAACCATAAAAATGATGTTTTTCTTTACCTTATTTATTTATATAAACTTCAAATAGATTTAATCTTTTTATTAATCTTAACGTACCCAAGTTCAAAAGAATATAATGTAATTCTTATTATAAATCATACATGTTTAGTATATTGCATTGAAAGTAATGATTATTTATTAAAACTTAACATGTGTTATAAAAATTAAAGTATTACATAAAAATATTTTTAATATAGTATCATATCTATTAAAAATATGTACTTATGATAATATTATTATAATTATTCTCCATATGTGTAATATCTTAGTTCGATAATTGTACTATGTAATGTGTTGTACATGCATTTTATAAAGTATGCTCTAGTTATGGGATACTAGAGTAATTTAAGTGTTTAAATGTATTATTAATTGACGTTATAACAGAGATCGTGGATAGATCAGAGATAATTTTGGACTCGACCGAAAATTTCTATGACCATACGATACACTAGGCATAAAGTCACGAAGCTGGTTCTGTATCATTTACTCGTGACTGGTTAAATACTATTTATAGAGCTGATTTTGCATCGCTTACCCGTAACAAGTTGCAAAGCTGGTTCTACATTGCTTACCCGTGATTGGTTAACTACTATTTACAGAGCTGGTTTTACATCGCTTACTTGTAATAGGTTAACCGTCATAAATATAAGAGTATAATAACATATATAAAACCTACCGGTGTACCATAGGCAAAAGCAACTCTTATAGTTATAACTCATCTTATTTTCCAAATCAAATATGGGAGGATTCATAAGTCATTTATTTCATTGTAACTCCCAATCGTAAAAATTTTAACTCTGAAATTAAAACTCATATATTTCCAAAGCATACACTTATGCGAGCAATATTCGATTATAAGATATTATTTGCATAAAACTCAGCATAAATATTCATTTCATGATCAAATGAAAACCATTTGCATAAAATCAATTTAAAGAATACTCACATGTCATTAATTCTTTTGTAAAGAATTTAGTCATATAAAACAATTAAAATACACTTATAACTTGCTAGTTTCCTTTTCACCACTTCGAAACCTTTCAGTTGGCTTCATTTTTTGATCCGAAAACCTAATACGAATACATTCAACTCCTTAATACATTTTTCAATTAAATACACCATAAATCATGCCAACTTAATTACTTTCCACGTTCACTACACAACTTTAATTACACTCACATGTTTATTACTTCATAACTATATTTTTATACTAAAAATGTACTTAAGGCTAAACTTAACATATTATATATCAAACCCTTCCAATTCAATTTCATTTGATTTCTAACATTTTAAAAAAACAATCTAAATTCACTTTCATGATATTTTAATACACACAATTAAGCTATAAAATATCATTAATAATGCTTTTACAAAATCAAGCTCTCTAGGTTGAATTTCAACCAAAACTAATTCCAAATCAATTACTTTTCATTTCTTTACTTCATTAGCATCAAAATAATGCTATGAACATCATAAAACATCAAAATATAATTTTAGATCATAACACAATAATTACATAGTATACATAATTACGTCAGGGATGTATATATTGTAGTCAATTATATAAATATATTATATTTATTTGCATTTCATGGAAAATTTTTATTTATTACTTATTTAAAATATATAAATAATTTTAAATTGAAGAGAACGTATAAATAATGTGAATTTTTTGAAGTCATTAAGTGTTAAGTAATCATAAGTTATATAAAATTATATTGTTAAAATTATTAGATTATTTTTTAGAATATTAATTAAATAAGTAAAATGTACAGTATAATTTTCTTGAGCTCAGTTGTACATTCCAAGTAACATATTTTCTAACATATTCATTGCTTATGATATGAATTATTAAGTATTCTTGATGTCCATCAAATTTTAAAAATTTTTACTCCTATAATACAAGATAATAAAGCGTTCAATTTTATAAAAGAAAATTTCTATTTAAATAGGAAAAATTAAGAGACAACAATAATACTACTTTTAGTACCAAAATTTTGCCAATAAAGTGAAAAAAACATAATAGTATTTTATTTATTTAAATAATTATGTCTTCCTATACTTGATTAGCAAATTGTATTTAAATCTAGAAGGTAAGGAACATTTTCAATTAATTTCATAAAATATGCATTCTTAAATAGTATTAACTTAAGTTTAATATTTCATATTTTCAATGATTATAGACTAATAATTAACTTAAATAAAAATATCAAAGAAATTATTTAATAAACTAAATATAAATAATCCTAAATTTTAGAAAAGAAAATTAATGAATAATTAAAGAGAAATTTTATAAAATCTTAAATGTTTTTGAACTACTTAAAATTATTTTCAATTGTATCATCTCTTCTAAAAAATTATACATGCACCAAAAAAATTAAAAAAGTAACAAACAAAATATGAGATAACTAAAAAATATAACCACTCATCAATAAAGACAAACTAGGATATAAAGAACTCAAAATCATAATACAAATAATACTCAAAAGATAATAAAACTCATCTAACCATAAAGATCAATGAAAAAGTGAAGAATTAGATTGAGAACTCATCTAATCATTAATTTTATGGTTTGATGTGTTATTAAACTTAAAAAACTAGAAAAGAGAAATCTAAACATGGAAAAAAATTACAAAAGCAAAAAAATATGACAATGATTAAGATTTGAAATATTTTTCTTTTTGCTAATATGATTTTGAGCCACAACTTATCGTTTTTGGCTAGTCAACCAAACTGAATTGAATAGAAGTTTTTAAGTACAAAGGTATGATTGACTAACCCCTTCAATTGACCTAATAAAAGAAATATTATCATTATATCAAAAAATAAATTAGATTTTGATATCTTTAATTATTCTTATAACTTTCTCTTAATTTTCTATTGTCTCTTAAATCACCTTAATTCAATCTATGTAAGGAAAACTATGATAAACTTACTAGTTATTGTTTATTTAATTAAAATTTTGAGTTAAATATACTTCTTTAAACTCATTTCTATATTCATTATGTTGTGTAACCAGAAGTAATATAGGAAGAAAATATATGAAATAAAATAAAAATTTACATAGTTTGGTCAATTATGTGACCTATGTTTACAAGCAAGAGGAAAGATTTATTTTATTATTATGACAAAGATGATACAAGGAGAATAAACAACATCCTTCTCAATCTCCGAAACATTCTACCTATCAAAATCCTTATCAAGGTATTTATAACCTATAGTTACAAGTAAGAAGTTTAAGTATGGTGAAACTTTATCTTTAAAAAAGTCTAAGCTCATTGGAATTTTTTCTACAAATCCCTATTAGTACTAAATTTTATTTTTAAGTGTCCTAAAAAATTATATCATGAATCCAACACTATTCTCATATACTTGATATTGACGTTGGTTTATTTTTGAATTAAAAATCTATTTGACTAGTATAAGACTAGCGTTAGTTTTATATCCCTGTCCAATGCCAGCTAACTTTGAAACTTTATTATTCACTAAGAATTTAAAGCATATCTCACAATTCTCCACCTTGACCTAAATTCTCCCACATTTAACCAAGAATCACTCTCTATCATGCCTACTCTTAAGGGCTTCAAGTTATGTAAGTAATCACCAAGTCTAAGCTATGCTTAAACCTTTCTGCAGACAGCGACTTTATTAACATATTAGGTGTATCCTTTAAAGTGTGAACTTTTTTTTTTGTAAGATTTGACCAAATATAATCAATTTTTTTATCTTTTAAAACCTCACATCCTTCACCATAGCCCCCATCTGTCGACTGTTCTCATAACTTTCTCTAGTCCACTAAAAATAGTTATATCCTTATAACTAATAGTAAAAGCATAAGTAAACAACAACAACACCCTAATGCATAAGGCTCCCTGCTTTGCAAGGGTTGGAGAAGGGACATCAATTGTATGCAGCCTCCCCTTTACATTTTACCAATAGACTATTTCCGTGACTTGAACCTGTGACCTTTTGGTTATAAAGTAATCGAGTCTCTCCATCTATATCTTTTTGATTGTCTGATGGTCCATCTCAGTCTATCATTAGCTATAAAATGATGATGCTTTCTTGTTGACATTGTTTTATCTCTTAAATTATAATTTTTAACTACTCAGCATCTATTCCAAGTTATTTTAGTACCACTTATACCATCTTTGAACCAATACTATTCACTATTGATACTAACATATCCTTTCCATATATTTACTTTAAAATACGTCACTCCTCAAACATTATATCCCTGAAGGTTACCCTAAGCTTTTAACCAAGTACATAGAACTTACAAAATTATATATTCTTACGTTTGTAATCCTTTAATAAACTCTCTTTATGAAGTTTTTTCATTTCTTGCTCACTTAAGCATATACCATACTACAGTAGTATCATCCTTACACCTTGAAAATTGAGAAATATTATCCCATTATTATCTTTTCTATTAAGATATAGATGTTATGTTGTAATTTTTTTCATCACAATCAGCACATCAGTTACCACTTAAGCCACCGATAAGTGCCATAAAACTTATACCCTTAAGTATTAAAAGTACCTGTAAAAATTATATTGAACCAACGAAGGTTCCAATTGATATTTGATGGTAACAAAACATAATTACTACTAATGTGTTTATCATTTTGGTGTCAAGTAATATTAGAACAAAATGAAGTCATAAACTCAAGAATATAGTGTTTGATAAAGAGAAGTTGAAGTTTGTACTTGATGAAATGAAGATTGAAACAAGAACAAAAGAAGATCAAGGCTCATCAAGGTTATTTTACATCTTGTGTTATTATTTTTAAACTTCCTTTATTAATTTAACATTCCAAAAGGCTCACCATCCATAATCATTACATCTTACTTCATTGCATGGGTCTTTGCAAGCGGTAATAAAACTTTTGATTTTAATATAAAAGCCTTTTGGTTGTTCAAATATTCTTTAGGGAACATTTTAGGAAGTGTTTAATTATTTTTGGAATAAACAAATTGGTTTTTAGCATTTAAAGTTGTTAAAATCATATTTTTAGGGTGATTGGTTCGACCTATATGGGTTAGTGATCGACCAATATAAGTTAAAGTTGTCAAATTTGATCTACCAAGAGTTTGTGGCAATATTCGTTAATGTATTAATCAACTAATGTTCCATATTGGTTAACCTATATATTGTACTGGTTGACTAGTGTTCCAACTTCTACTGCATCTACAACTATAAATGCATATGGTTAATTAGTATGCTATACTAATCGACCAATACACTATATATAGTCATTGTAACAACCTGTTTTTAGATCCTTTAACTATTTGGGATCCCAAAACATTATAAATAGGCATTTTCTTTTTGGTTTTAGCATTAAAAAGATTTTGGGTATTGTATACACACATTACAAAGATTTTTCAATCATTTGAGCATCATTGTGTCATATTTGTGTGAGTGAGCCATTTTTGTATTGAGATTCCTCTTAACCTTAAAGAACATTGTAAGAAAGGTTCCTTTTTATCTTATAAGATTGTACAAAGATTGTTCTTTGCCTTAAAAGAAGAATTATAGTGAAATTCCAAGAAAAGTCTTGGGAGTGGACATAGGCAAGAGTTGTTTACGGAAACACTATAAATCGGTTTGCACTCTCTCTTCCTTATCTTATTTAATTTAATGCTCAATTAATTGATTAATTTATATTTAACAATTTCATCATCCTTGTTTATATTAATTGTTATTAATTGATTATAATGGTTAGAAAAATTGTTAAATTTTGTAGACACCCAATTTGTCCCCTCTTAGGTGCCATTAGGGACTAAAGTGGTATCAAAGCAGGTTATTAGGCTAGTATTTCTAACAAAATCCTATAGAAAAAGTCAACAATGGCACACTTAGAAACATGATCATCATTATTCAACCAAAAGGGAAAAAGCATTAGTAGACCATCTTTCTTTGATGACAGTTACTATCTTTATTGGAAAATAAGGATGAGATTCTTTTTAATACTAGAAAGTGTAGATTTATGAGAAATAGTTTGTAATGTTCCTTTTATTCCAACAACAGCTTTAGATAATAAAACGGTATCCAAATTAAAGGAAGAGGAACCTCAAGATAAGAGATTATTTTCCTTGAATATTAAGGCCACAATACATCTTACTTTATGCATTAGGAAGAAATTAATCCAATAAGGTCTTTATGTCTGAAACGGCCCATAAAGTTTGGCATAATTTAGAAGTTACCCATGAGGGAATCAATCAAGTGAAAGAGCAAAGTAAGCATTCTAATCCATTAATGTGAATTGTTTCAAATGAATCATGATGAAAGCTTATCTAACTTGTATACTAGATTTATTAATATTATTAATGCTATCAAAAGTCTTGGAAAGACCTACACTAATATTGAAATGGTAAGGAACTTGCTTAGGAGACCATACAAGAAGCCAAAGATCTAATAATACTATCATTGGAGGAACTTATTAGATCTCTCTTCATATATGAAATAAGGCTACAAGAGACATAAGAAGAAAAGATTATCCCAAAGAAAAATAATTTAGCATTCAAATTCTCAAAAGAAGATTCAAGTGAAGAGGAAGAAACCTCAATTAGCGAAAGTGAAGACGAAGGCATTGCCTACTCACCAGAAAATTCAAGGATTTATTGAAGAAGAAATTCTCTAAAAGAGAGGACCTCAAAGAAGGGAAAAAAAATTTAAAACATAAATCTTATAATATTACTTGCTTTGAATGTAGAAACTAGGCCATATAAAGTCACAATATCCTCAACTCAAAGATAATGAAAAGTAAGAGAGAAAATATAAAAAGGATAAGAAGGATAAGAAGAAAGCACTAAAAGAAATAACTTAGGATGAAACAAGTGAATTAGAAAGCAAGTATTTAAAAGAATAGATAGCTTAAATGTATTTTACCGAAAGAATAGATAGCTCATATGTATTTTACTGCTACAAATAATGAAGAGGTAACATTTAACCTTAATTCTTATAATAATGATAGCGATGCTGATTTGACATATGGTGAACTAATAGAAATTTTAGAAATCATGTGTAAAAAAAAGAAAGAAATTGTCTTTCAAATGTAAAGAAGTTCAAAAAGGGTTAGATACATGCACAAGTGACAATGAAAAGATGAAGAGTTAATTACATAGCAATAAATAAACACGAAATGTGATCAGTAATGACAATCATGACTTAGATGAATTAAGGCATGAAAATGAAACATTGAAAAAGGAAATAGATTCCCTTAAGAATTATTTATCTAAATTTACAAAAGGAAGTGAGAAACTTGAAAATATGTTAGGATCTCAAAAGATTTCTAATGATAAGCATGGAATTGGATATAAATGTGAAAGTCTTTCCAACACTAAACTACCTTTATCAAAGGAAAATATTTACATAGTGAAGAACCATCTCCTAAAATGACAAACGAGGATGGAGCATCCACATCTAAACATACAAATACACATGCACATGATATATTCATTAAGTCCCAACCTAAGAGCAAACATCATGCTTTAATATATGGCTCATAAGTTAGGCTTAAAGTTTAATCCTCTCGAAGGAATAATAGGCATATTTTTTATTGATAACATGAAACCCATTTGCATCCATATAGAAGCATACATAACTCCTTCATCCATAGTAGACATCATCCATATAATCATGCTAGGAGTTTTCACTAACCTAGGAGATCATTCAACATACTTAAAGTGCAAAGAAAACTTCTTTATTATGGATACTCATATAAGCAATGCACTTATGCATCATCATTAATCATATAACATGGTACATAATTTTTGTGGAAAGTTTGGACATATTGATAGATTTTTCTTTATAAAACAAAGAATGTTAACCAAACCTTTGAAAGTTTAGGTTGAAAAGAATAAAGAATCAAACAATCAAGCAACCAAGTTTATTTTGGTTCCTAAAACACATTGATTGGATTATTTAAAGGAGTAAATGGTAAGAAGTAGAGTATTAGCTATTGAATTAAGTATTATTTTTAGAATTTATATCTTTTATCTTGATGAATCTAACATTCTTGCCTCCAAGAAAGTCTTTAAAATGTTGTAAGATATAGAGAATTTAAATCGAAAAATAATCATCATGACTTTTCAAATTGTTGAGTCAAGTAAGATGATGAGATTGATGAGATTCCATGAATAGATTGACAATTTAAGAAGAATCTTCATTATAATTTTTCATAAGTAATGATCAACATGGGGTAATTATTAGTTCATAATATGTGATTACTTTCGATAATATGCCAACTTAAGTATAAATTCTTGGTAATGATTATTTAGGTTTGACTTATATGTTTAATAATTTTCAAAGTATGAACTTAGTACCTAGACTTAGAGGTTATTGCACAAATTGAGGACACTAGGTAAGAATTTACATCAATTGGGTAGTTATTTCTTTAAATAATAAAAAAAGAATAAGATTTTTCTCAATTGAAAAAATGAATTAGATTTGTTTAATGGAAATTCCATATGATAAAGACCTCTTGTTGAGGTTTTTGGTAAATCTTGATTGATGTTAGTATGACCCATATTTAAATTTGAGATACAAAGATGTCTGTTAATTTTTCAAAAAGCACTCGTCGACCAATATCTCAACCAATGAAACCAAAAACTATGTTTTCTACCTATCTAGTGAGTTTGTTTTATGTTTGATTACTTTTTTAATCACCAAGACAGACATACTAGTTGGCCAATATCCTTCAGTGGTCGACAAATGTCCTTGACTTTAAGAATTCTGTTAATAAACATTTTGTATTAATTTTTGATACATAATTTGCTAGACTCTTGTCCATTTAATATTTAAATTGTACTAAACTAAGAGTTATTTGTTTTAATTTTAGGCACATATTGGATTTGGACAATGAGAGAAAAAAATCAAAAATTGAGAGCTCTTTACACCTATCAAAACACGACGCGTTTAAGTTTGGCTTGGCATAAATAAAATTAAAAGGCATGAAGCTAGTTGGCGGTGGAGGAGAGAAGCTTTTAAAAAGCTTAGAAGACTTAGGGAGTTGGAGACATATAAAATACGGACAAAACTCCCCTAAAATCACGTAGGAAGCTGGCCATAAAAGGAGAGAAAATGCAAGCAGATGGGGTGTGGGTAAGAAACAGTGCTGGAGGCGTGCGCAGAGGGGGACAAAGAATGAGTTTTGCGTGGGACTAGAAAATTGATTACATAGAGAGAAACCAAAGCAGTGGCGGCGCAGAGATAAGAGAGCAACTTGAGTGTGTTTATTTGACAAAAGAGGACAGCTGGAAAAAGTTGAAAGGCTGGGGCATGAAGAAGAAAAAAAGAAGACACGTGAAGAAGAAAAAAGAAAACAACGTGAAGAAGGGACAAAAGAATAGACAGCGTGAGTAGCAACATGAAGGAGACCAGATAGCGTGAATTAGGAGCTGCAACAAGGAGGGGTTTGAAGCAAAAAATGAAGAGACTAGAGAACGAAATCTTCACTGAATCACTCACGTGACAGCCTTCTCTGAAGACTCACCACACACAACACTGCAGCCCTCACTAAAACTCATACTCTCCTTCCACACACGAAAGAGCATTCATTGCTTGCCAAGCATGCTACAGTTCCCACTAAGCTATTACTTTCCACTCACAACTGAAGATAGCTGGTGGCATGCACATGTTGATGAGGACATTGAAGCAGCTACGTTGAACCTTCCATTGGACACACAACGTTGAAGACTGCTGGTGGTGTGAAGATTTGCAAGCAGCGACGTGGAAACAAAACAGGGACACAAGTGGAGAGAAAGAAGGTTGCAGACGGTAGACATTAAATGAAGACAATAGCTGGTGGCTAAGGGACGATCGAAGCAGCTGGTGGTATAGATTAAATACGTTAGCTGGTGGAGACCAAACAAGACGTTGGCAGCTTGTGGAAGCAGCTGGTAGCAAGAAAATAACGAAGACAGCTGGTGCGTCAAGGGGACTAGCGTGGAAGAAAAATAATAGGAAAAAGTGGTGGCTGTTTTGAAAAGAATGTGGTGGCTGCATAAAAAACCAATTGGGTGTTTTTTATTTGTTTTTGTTTCTTAACTTATTTTAATTCCATATTTATTTTAATTGTGTGGATTTAATCAATGCAAACATATTTTATGACCATGATTTATGTTACATTGATGACTATGTGTGAGTAAGTTTTT
>JANIIA010000009.1:20565275-20576259 GCA_027478495.1 Erythroxylum alaternifolium
TTATATTACTTGTCGACAGGGTGCGCTTGCCTCTAATTGGTCTAGATAGAATTTAATTTATATTGTTCTGTTTAGACTGCAACAAATTCCTTCTTTCTTTAGAGTTTACAAAGAGTTTGGTCCATTCTCAGTTGGTCAACTATATATATATTGGTAAACCAATATACTTAATTAGTCGAATAGTAGATCATGTTTTAAAGCCAAATCAATTTTCTCACTGTATATCCATTGTTCACTCCTCCTTCTCTTAAATACACCAATATTGGTCAACCAATTGAGTCATATTGTCCTTATTCTTCTCTTGAATCCACATCAATGTAATTATTCTTCTCTTGTCATTGATTACAAGCAAAATTTCTCAAAAAAATTAAGTCATATTGTCAATCAGTACTCCTTTGTTTAGTCTTTTCTTCGCCTCTTTTCCCTTATTCTCATATTTTATGTTTTATCCACTCCAAAACCACATACAATTCACTCTTTTTTCTTAAAAATATCACCCCTTATTTTATAAAATTCTCATTAAAATTGCATCAAATAAAATATTTTGTTTCAAAATATGGAATTTTTCAATCTTTTCTTAATTAATATCTATATTTTTTAGGTTGATGCCTTCGTAGTTAAATTTTCAAAGAAGTTAAGTTTTCTTACCTTTTAATTATATTGATATATTTTTTTGTTTAATTTTGGTATTTTGGGGCTTTCAAAATTATACATCTTTTTTGAAATTGATTATTGGATATTGCAGTTATTCCTTTATTCGATACAATTCCAACCACTAACTTCACAAAAACTGGTCTTTAGTGTTTTAAATGAAAATTTCAACTTAGGCATCATATCAAAAAAGGATATTTTTCAAATTAGAGAGATGTTTCTATCAAAATTAGTATTTTAATTTAACAATTTAAAAATTAAATAACATTCTTTTGCGATAATATTTGGTAAACTTGACTAAATTCATGCTTTTAACCAAGTTGGCTTTATACATTTTGGATTTCTTTTTTATGATTTCAAAAAAGGGGAAAAGTTTGGTGATATTAGAGTTAGGGGGAGTGATAATATTCAAGGAGAGTAATGAAATTTATGGGGAGTGATTGTTTTGTTATTTTTTTATTTATTACATTTTATATGATCTGCTTGAATAAATTTATATTATCTTTATGTATGAATATTTCTTTGATTTGAAATATCTCTTTTATTATTTGAATAATGCTCCTTATATTGAATTATTCTTTTTGAGAAAGTAAACCAAATACCATTAATGATGAAAGATTGGAGAATTACAACTGAGAACCTTACAATTATAGGATTCACTAAAATAAGTTAGTTTAAATACACTCGACATTAGCATTGAAAATTCATCTAATTAAAAGGACATTGAGGCCATAAAGTGAAACAAGTGTGTGAGTCTCTAAAGTCTTCAAGAAATGCTCCCATTTTTTTGTGGTTAGTGAGAGAGATCACCTATTGGAGAAGCAATTTTCTCTCAATCAAAGGGGCCTCTAGTCGAATGAATTACAAGGTAGGTGAGTGTCTTCCATATGTAAGATTGGGGTTCCTACTATTCAAATCTAATGATGTTCCATTCTATTGCAAAAAATCAAACTTCTACTTAGATGTGTGGCATATTACTAAGGAAAATCTTCACCAAATTCACGTACCCTTTTAAATAATTAGTAATCCATCAGTTATGTATTCTTTTACATGCAAAAGAGAAAAGAAAATTAGGCTTACAGTCAGAGTGGTCCCCTAATCCACCACTATTAACATTAAGATCAATTAGAGACATTAGTTGTTCTCTGGTTTTCATAAGTAAATAATTCCAGACTTCCATTATATTCCTTTGTTTATTTTTAAATCGCCTAACATTCCTCTCTTTCCAAATTTCCTTGATACAAATAGCTAAGGAGATTATATAGATGGTCTTGCTGGTATTAGAGAGCCTATTATGTGAAACTAGCCATTGAATCATGTCGATAAAGAAGTAGCTCCTATAGTCCCATTGACACTTAGTTTTAATCATACCCTATAGGTCCTTCGAGAAATCACATAGGAAAAAAAAGGTGGTTTATGATTTCTAAGTCCCTCATGCACAAAATACACCTCGAATTCATATTAAGGAAAGGTAGCCTCCCTATGGTACTCATCCTGTCTAATACAATAAGTTATAGCAAGAAGGAAGAACTAGGAATAAATGGAACCATTTGACCTTATGACTCCTTTGGGTTAACCAGTCCCTACAAGTTTTATTGTTAAACTTGCCTAGTGGTTAGTTTAACTAAAACAAAGGAATCAAGAAAATTTTCATTCAGTTGATAGGTAGGAGTCAAATGATGAATTAATATTGGAAATTCTATCCACCATGAGTGAAAAATGACACTGTAGACTTTAGCTTTAGGGTCAACCCTATTCCAACATTGAAAAGCTTCAAGGCCTCTAATTAATGGTCCATGACTTGTCTAGTTGTCACACCATAAGAATGCTTTAATACCATTCCAATTTTACATGACGCTCCTTCTTTCATTATTTCTTTCAACTTTAAAATCTTCTTAAAGAACTAAGAATGAGTGGCCTTAGATAGAATGGCCTGTAAATAACTACCTTTAAGGATGTAACTATGGATCCATCTGATCTATAACAATTCTTTGTCTAAAATTATATGTCAAAGCTTATTTAACATTAAGACCTTATTAGTTATACTAACTGAAATGATATAACCATTTCGCTTTTACATACCTACCATCCAAAAATTGATTTCCACATAAGAAATTCCTTATCTTCCTCTTTATAACTTTGATAACTCCCCTAAATAAAAGCATATTAGAGGACTATATATATATATATATATAATTGAGAACTTATTTGATTAATTACAGCCTCCCTCTAAAGGATATAATTTTATTGGCCTAAGCTATTAGTTTATTCTGAATCCATTTCACTAACAGATAACATTCATTAAAGAGAATCCTTTTAATGGTGATCAAAATTATTTTCTTATCATCCCCGTGATTTCCTTATCATCCCTGTGGTTCAAACTATTCTCTCTTCCTTTATGTCAACACTTGTTGCTAGGACAAAGTGACTTTTGTTAAGGATGACCTTTAAGACAAAAATATCCTTAAATTGGCTAAAAAAGGGCATTAGAATTTTAACAGACATAAGATAGCCCTTATAAAAAACAAATAAGTCATTAGCAAATTACAATTAATAAAAACAAATTGGAGTAATTGGTTGAACACCTCCATATATAATATGAAGAGGTATGGGAAATTAGGTCACCTTGTATTAGACCTCTAGCTCCTTTAAATAGGTTAGTAAGGACCCCGTTAACAAGAAGAGTAGGAGGGAGTTGTAATACAAGCTTCTATTTATTTAATGTATTTGTTGGGGGACCATATCACCTCTAAAGTTTGGAGTACAGAATTCCATTTTACACAATTACAAGCCTTTACAAAGTTTACTTTAAATAACAGTTTTCTAGAAAATTCTTCCTCTGATATCCTTTTATAAGCTATTGAACAATGGAAATATTATGCCCTATAAGTCTCCCCTCTGTAAAAGCATTTTGATTAGTATTAATAAGAGATCCCAAAATAGACTTCAATCTGTTTGACATGATTTTTTAAATCACTTTGTATAGAAAGTTAAATAGGCAATAGGTCTAAAATCCTCAAAAGAGTTAAACTTTAGAACTAAGTAGATAAAAGTTTTGTTCAGTTCTTTTAATAACACACCTATTCTGGAAAATTATAAGATCACATGTTTGACTATTAGACCTATTTCATACCAAGATTTTTGGAAGAAGCATCTATTAAGTCCATCTGACCCTGGAGCTTTATCAGGGTTCAACTAAAGAACTACTTTCTTAATCTCCCACTCCTCAATTAGCTTAACCAGATTATTCGTTTTCTTCTCTAAGATTTTCTTCAGAATAACAGATCTAAGATATTGAGAATAGGAAGTGACTGTTTTGAATTTACCATAGATGAAACTTCCCAACCTCTTTAAATATTTCCTCTTACTTTTCACAATCCTCCCATCCATAGATTTAATTGAGCTAATTCTATTATAACTCCTCCTGGCAATTATGCTTTTCAAGAAGAACTTAGAGCATCTTTCACCCTCCTTAAGCACTGATTCTTAGAGTTCAACAACATAGGATCATTTGGTTTAGTAGAAAGCTGGCTTTAGGCTATGGTCAATTTGGGTCTGGCCAAGGAAATGAATTGCAATATAGAATTACCTATTTTTGCATTTTGATGGCCTTCAACTTTTGGACATTTGAATTGTAAAGTACTTGCAACATCACATTTCATTCATTTCCTTAATGCCTCATGAAAACCTTCCATATCAGCAAGGCAGTTATTGAAACTAAAGAGAAATCTATATTTTTATTTTTAGAAAATATTTTCCAATCCTTATTGAAGTGTGGTTAGGGAAAAGGGGGTTTAGAAAAGAAGCAACATTTTAGGAAATTGGGTCAATCATTCTTGATTAATCAATACACGGGCTAATTTTTTCCTCAGTGACCACACCAAGGCCAGCTTACTACTCCATTTAAAAGTGTGCCTTTAAGATTTCAAATCCATAATCCCTAAATAAATCGCCATCTCATACATCACTTGCATTTCTAAGTTGAAAATTTCCACATCCAGCATGTTCGGGTTATAGGCAATTATTATTCTTCCAAAAAAGTGGGCTTGGTGATTCGAAATATTCTCCCAACCTATTAAGAATTTTGAATTTCTCCTATCTGATTTTAGTTTCCAAAGGCGCATCTATGAATTTTCTTGAATGACAAAATCCCTTAAATCTGAGAGCTTATTAGGGCAATTGATATCTCTAACATTTTATAAAATAAGGTCGTTTATCAAAAGATTTTTCTTTAGAGTTTTTATCTATGCTACTCTTACTAGCCTTTCTTCTTTTTACACTTTGAAATTGATTATCTAGGTCTCTTTCCTCTTATGTATGATTAGATGATGAAGTGTGGAAATTTGTATCTATTAAAGTGGATTCTTTTGAAAGCTAATTTTTCTTATGTGTATCATTCGAAGGATGATCATCTTCCTCAAATTTATGTACTTCACCTGACTTATTATATGATTCCCTCTGTAAATCTCCAACTTGATTTTTCTTTTTTGAAACTCCTGCTTGAGTTTACTCTAAGACTATAGTTCCATTAATGGGAATTAGGTTTTCATCTTCCTTATTTAAACCTATAAGTTCATTGTAGTCGCCTTTTTAAAGACTTTTCCTATTAAAATCCATCTTTTACTTAAGGATTTCAATAAGGGTTTCCATTCATATTTAACCTATACATTGTCTTCAATTAGTTTTCCATCAACTCCTAACCTCTTTACAGAATTAAAATCTGGTAAGTCTTTAGAAGTATCAATGTTGACATGTATTCTAGTATAACCAATTATCTTTCTCTTTGATGTATTTTCATCCATACAGATTGGTTTACCTATGTAGCTAGAAGTCAGAGCAAGACTTTTTATAGTCCAATATTCAAGTTGTACATTGTAAAGATTCACCTATATTGGAATTACCTTATTTTTGACAACTTTTTCTTGGAAACTATGTTGTCATGGCTAGAGAAAAAGAGGAAAATTTGAGATATTTCAGAAGCCCTCTTCCACTACCTCTAGAGCTTGAGACTTAGAGCAAAATTTAAACACAATGAGATTATTTTCAATAATTACAAGTATATTAAATCGTTACTTTTCTAATTGAATAATGCAACATATGCAAGTCTGTTATCGCAGAAAAATTGTATATTCTAACTTGTAAAGTGCCCATATTTGAAGAAAAAACTAGTTTGTCTCCTTCTTTAGGGGTGAGTAGTGCAAGAAAAAAATCCTGTTCTTCTCTAATTACTTACTTCCAACTCTTTTTAGTTGTTAAGTTAGGCAGGCTAGGAGGAGGTCTAAATGAGGATGTTAAGTATCTAAAGGATGATGGAGGAGGAGAAGGAGATAAAGGTTAAGGTTGAGGTTGAGGTTATGTCGTGTTAGTTCTGAGGGGGTAGGGGTGGAAAGTCATCCATAGTAGAAGGGGGTTAGTTGGTGAAATTAGAAAAGAAGGCATGTTGAAGATACTGAGAGAGTGTGAGACAAAGGGAACATAATCTGTCTTCTAAAAGTTAGTTACCAAAGAAGGGAAAAAGTTAAAGGTGGAAGATATTGGGAAACTATTTATCTAAATCATTAAATAAGAATAAGATTTTCCTTAATTGAAAAAAAGAATTAGATGTGTTTGATGGAAATTCCATATGATAAACACCTTCTTTATTGACTATGTTTAAGGTCTCTTTTAAGGATTTTGGTAATTTTTGATTGATGTTAGTATAACCTATGTTTAAATTTGAGATTTAAAGATGTCTGTTACTTTCCTAGAACGTGCTAGTCGACCAATATCTCAAAAAATGAAACCAAAAATTATGTTTTCTGCCTATTTATTGAGTTTGTCTTTATTTGATTGCTTGTCTGGTTGCCTAGACAGACACATTGGTTAACCAGTATCCTTTAGTCATCAACAAATGTCCCTGAATTTGAGCCTTCCTTTTTTCCTTGAGTTTGTAAAGAGTTTGGTCCCTCCTCTATTGATCACTTATATATATTAGTCAACCAGTATACTTCATTGGTCGACCAGTAGATAACGTTTTAAACCCAAATCAATTTTCTCATTGTATATCCACTATTCACTCTTCCTTCTCTTTAATACATCAATACTGGTAAACCAGTTGAGTCATATGGTCAATCATTACTCCTTTGTTTAGTCTTTTCTTTGCCTCTTTTCCTTTATTCTCATAGTTTATGTTTATCCCCTCCAAAACCTATACAATTCACTCTTTTCCTTGAAAATATCACTCCTTATTTTATAAAATTCTCATTAAAACTACATCGAACTAGAATATTTTGTTTCAAAATAGGGAATTTTTCAATCTTTTCTTAATTGATAGCTATATTTTTTAGGTTGACTCCTTCGTAGTTAAATTTTCAAAGAAGCTAAGTTTGCTTACCTTTTAATTATATCGATACATCTTTTTTGTTTTATTTTGGTATTTTGGGGCTTTCAAAATTATACATCTTTTTTGAAATTGATTATTGGATATTACAGTTATCTTTTTTGAAATTGATTATTGGATATTGCAGTTATTCCTTTATTTAATTTAATTCCAACCACCAACTTTGTGAAAACTTGTCTTTAGTGTTTTAATTGAAAATTTCAACTAGGCATCATAAAAAAATGGATATTTTTCAAATTAGACATAATTATATATGTCTCTATCAAAATTAATATTTTATTTTAACTTTTTAAATATTAAATAGCACTTTCTAGTGAGAATGTTTAGCAATCTTGATCAAATTCATCCTTTTAACCAAGTTAGCTTGATACACGATACTTTACATTTTGCATTTTTGAATTTCTTTTTTACGATTACAAAAAGGGGAGAAAGTTTAGTGATATTAGATTTAAGGGAGTGATAATATTCAAGGAGAGTAATGAAATTTATAGGGAGTAATTGTTTTGTCATTTTTGTATTTCTTACATTTTATATGCTATGCTAGAATAAATTTATATTATCTTTATGTATGGATATTTCTTTGATTTGAAATATCTCTTTTATTTTTGATATTGAATTATGCTCTTCATATTGAATTATTCTTTTTGAGAAAGTAAACCAAATATCATTATGATGAAAGAATGGAGAATTACTGAAACCCTTTACAATCATAGGATTCACTAAAATAGGTCAGTTTAAACACACTAGAACTTTAGCATCGAAAATTCATCTAATTAAAAGGACATTGTGGCCATGAAGTGAAACATGTGTGCAGGTCTTTGGAGTCTCCAAGAAGCACTCCCATTCTTTTATGGTCAGTGAGACAAATCGCTAAGTGTAGAAGCAATTTTCTCTCAATCAAAGGGGTGTCCAATCGAATGAATTACTAGGTAGGTAAGATTGGGGTCCCTACTAAGATTGGGGTTCCTACTATTAAAATCTAATGATGTTCCATCCTATTGCAGAAAATCAGCCATTAATTAAGACGTGTGGCATATTACCAAGGAGAATCTTCACCAAATTCAAGTACCACTTTAAATAATTAGTAATCCATCATTTATGTATTGTCTGAAGTACAAAAGGGAAGAGAAAATTAGGCTTGTAGTTAGAGTAATCCCCGTGATTGGGCTGATCCACTACTATTAACATTAAGACCATTTAAAGCCATTAGTTGTTCTCTGATTTTCATAACAAATGAATTCTATACTTCCACCGTATTCCTCTGTTTATTTTTTAATCACCTAAAATTCCTCTCTTTCAAAATTTCCTTGATACAAGTAGCTAAGGAGACTATATAGATGGTTTGATGGAATTAGAGGGGTTATTATGTGAAATTAGCCATTGAATCATGTCAATAAAGAAGTAGCTTCTACTGTCCTTAACACTTAGTTTTAATCATACCTCATAGGTCCTTTAAGAAATCACCTAGGAAAAAAGGGTGGCTTTTGGTTTCTAAATCCCTCATGCACAGAATACACCTTGAATCCTTTTTAAGGAAAGAGAGCCTCTCTATGGTTCTCATCCTATCTAATACAATAAGCTAGAGTAAGAAGGAAGAATCAGGAATAGTGGAACCATTTGACTTTATGACTCCTTTAGATTAACTAGTTCCTATAAGTTTTGTTGTTAAAATTACTTAGTGCTTGGTTTAACCAAAAGAAGGAATAATGTAAATTTTCATTCAATTAATAGGTAGTGGTCAAACATTGAATTAATATTAAAAATTCAATCCATCATGAGTGAGAAATTAAAATGCAGACTTTAGCTTTGAGGCCAACCATATTCCAGCATTGAAGAGCTTTAGGTTTAATGACCCATAAATAACTACATTTAAGGATGCAATTATGGATTCATTTGACTTATAATAGATCTTTGTCCAAAATTGTATGCCAAAGTTCCTTCAACATTAAGACCTTATTGGTTATGCTAACTGAAATGATAACTAGACCACCCTTTTCCTTAGGTTTTGCACATATCTAACCATTTCACTTTTACATACCTACCATCTAAAAATTGATTTCCATATAAGAAATTCCTCATCATCCTCGTTATAGCTTTGTAACTCACCTAAATAAAACCATATATATATATATATATATATATAATTGAGAACATATTTGATTAACCACAAACTCCCTCCAAAGGATAGAAATTTATTGGTCCAATTTGTTAGTTTACTCTGAATCCATTTCACCAGCAGACAGTATTTGTTAAAGAAAATCCTTCTAGTGGTGATAGGCAAAATAAGATAGGTGAGTAGGCCTATTTCCTTACCATCCCCATGATGCCAATTATCCTCTCTTCCATTTTGTCAGCACTTGCTGCTAGGACAAAGTAAATTTTGTTAAGGATGACCTTTAAGATAAAAATCTCCTTAAATTGGCTCGAAGAGGACATTAGAATTTGAATAGAGATAAGATGGGCCTTACAAAAGACAAATAAGTCATTAGCAAAATACAAGTTAATAAAAATAAAACCCTTTGAATTTCTTACATTAAACTGGAGTAATTGGGTTAACACCTTCATACATAATATAAAGAGGTATAGGGAAATGGGGTCACCTTGTTTTAGACCTTTGGCTCCTTTAAATAGGTTAGTAAGTACCCCATTAATAAGAATTGAGTAGGAGGGAGTTGTAATACATGCTTCTATTCATTTAATGTATTCACTGGGGAACAACTTTCACCTCCAAAGTTTGGAGTACAAAATTCCATTCCACACAATTAGAAGCCTTTATAAAGTCTATATTTAAATAGCAATTTTCTAGAAAATTCTTCCTCTAATATCCTTTCATAATCCATTGAACAAAGGAAATATTATGCCCTATAATTCTCCCCTCTATAAAAGCATTCTAATTAGTACTTATAAGAGATCCTAAAATAATCTTCAATCTGTTTGCCATAATTTTTGAAGTCACTTTGTATAGGAAGTTTAATCAGCCAATAGTAAAATTCTCAAAAGAGCTAAGGTTTCTTAACTTAGGAATCAAGCAAATAAAAGTTTTGTTAAGCTTTTTTCATAAGACACCTATTCTAGAAAATTCTATGATCACATGTTTAACCATTAGACCTTGGAAGAAGCATCTATTAAGTCCATCCGGGCTTGGCGCTTTATTAGGGTTCAATTGAAAAACTACTTTCTCAATCTCCCACTCCTTAACTAGCTTAACTAGATTAGCCATTTCCTTCTTTAAGAATTTTTTTAAAATAACAGATCTAAGATGTTGAGAGGATGAAGGGACTGTTTTGGATTTACTATAAAAGGAGCCATAGAACTTCCCAACCTTATTGAATATTTCCTCTTATTTTTTTAGAATCCTCCCATCTATAGAGTTGATAGAGGTAATTCTATTATAACTCCTAGAAATTATGGTTTCAATGAAAAACTTAGAGCATCTTTCACCCTTCTTAAGCCATTTGACCGTCGCCCTTTGCTTTAGTAACATATCATAATTATTAACAACTAGTAAATCACTTTTCAAGCACTGATTCTTAGAGTTCAACAATATAGGATCCACCGGTTTAGTAGAAAGCTGGATTTGGGCAATATTTAATTTGTCTCTAGCCAAGGAAATGGCTTACAATATAGAGTTACCTATTTTTGTATATAAAAGCTTCAGTTCATACTTGATGGCCTTCAATTTTTAGACATATGAATTTTAGAGTACCTGCAACATCACACTTCTGTTGGGTTAGCCATGGTTACATGCATCACATGCATGCAGATGCATCGGAAGTGTCAGAATTAAGATGTCGACACCATGACAACCCAAAAACCACAAGATCATACATGCATGCAAGGATATGTAAAGAATATGAAACATAAAAACATTTTTACCTTTGTTTCTCCTCCTTTCTTGTTTCTTCTCCTTGTTTGGGTTATTGCAAACACCAAACCCTTCCTTGATCACCCAAG
>JANIIA010000009.1:20632828-20646978 GCA_027478495.1 Erythroxylum alaternifolium
TATATATATTAATTTTGTAAGATCATATATGATAGAATAACTTCATATTTGTCAAACCAAAAATATTGAAATTATATCCATATTATAAAGAATTTCTTTGAAAAACTATAAGATACCCTTTTAGTTATTTTCAAGCATTTATCATTCATTTATATATAGAAAGAAACAAAAGGATTAATAGACCAACTATATTTAAAAGTACAAATTTGTTGGACCTTTAACACAACTCAGAACAATAGTTGTCATTAGCAAATAAGAACTAATCTTATCTTAAATGAGAAAACTTTTTTTTGACTGAAGCATATTTAAATATGATATCTCAATTTAGTAATCATCTTAGACATGTTAGAAACATACACCATAATAAACTTTTGTCTTTCGTATAGATGTAAGACAACATGAAAGGTATAAAAAGGACTAAAATTCAAATGAGGAACTATGGTTATAACTTCTTAGCTTAATGGATTATGTAGTTATTAACTACACCTTTGTGGTTGTTTACAAAATTCAACAATTTTTCCAACTAATATACTCAATTAACAACAATCAATATAAATAAGTATGAGGAAATTGCTTTATATAAATTAATCAAATAATTGAACAATAACTTAAAGATGATAGAAATGAGAAAATACTTATAGTGGTTCGATAAACAACCTTTGCCTAAATCCCACTATAATTTCTCCCTTTAAGGTGAAGAATAATCTTCATGTAATCCTTTTTTATAAAAAGGAACTCTTATGACAATTCTTTTCCAAAGTGAAAAGGAACCTTAACCCCACTTAGAACACTCTCCAGGTACAATATTCAACACTTTGACAAAGTATTACAACTTAAAAATATATAAATTATTAACTTAATAACATAAAATAGCTCGCCCATACAAATATAAGATAATGATGCTCAAATGATTGAGAAACTTTTTGAAACGTGTGTATACAATAACCAAAACCTTCTTATCAAATAATGAAAAACACTTATTTATAGTATTTTGAGGCCTTAATTAGTTGTTAAAGCCAAGAGCTAGTAGTTATAATGACTATCTACAGTGCACTGGTCAATGGCTAATATGTATTTACAGCACTAGATTCACTAGCTGTTGGAACAATGGTTGACTAAAACATATATTGATTGACTAATATGGCACATTGGTCGACTAATACATTAACCAATATTGTTATAAATTCTTGATATATTAAATCTTACAAATTTAACTTACATTAGTCAAATACTAACCTATGTAGGTTGACTAATCACCTAAAAAACATGAAGTTAACAACTTCAAATGCTCAAACTCAATTTGATTAATGAAAACATGAATTAACACTTACCAAAATGTTCAACAGAGTTTTTTTTTAAAGATCAAGAGGCTTCTATATAAAAACCAGAAGCATCAATGCCTCTTAATAAATGAAAATACTCATGTAATAAAGTAAAATAAAATGTTTATCGTGGTGAGCCTTTTGAATCATCAAATTAACAAAGTTAGATTAAAAATAATAATAAAAAATGTAAAATGACCTTACTAAGGCTTGATCTTCTTTTGTTCTTGTTTTGATCTCCATTTCGTTAGTTGTAAACTTTAACTTCTCTTGTTCAACTTCATACACTGTCTTTTTAAGTTTATGGCTTCATTTTATTATAATATTTCTCTTCATTAAAATAACAAACACATTAGTAGTAATTATGCTTTTGTATCACCATAACATCAATTGTATCCTCCCTTGGCTTAACAATTTTCCCTCTTTGATAATGAAAAAACACTTGTGATATTAGAGAACAACATTAATAAAACAAAGAACTCAAATAAATATCAAGATAGCAATTGGCTTCCCTTTAGTTCATACATAAACATAATTCAATATAAAGAGCATAATTCAATTTCAAAGAAAAAAGAGATACATGAGGATAACAAAAATTTACCTAAGCATATCATATAAACTGCACTAAATACAAAATTGACAAAAGAATCACTCACCCTAAATTGCATCACTCCCCCTTAATGTTATCACTTTCCTTAAATCTAATCACCAAACTTTCTTCCCTTTTTTGGAATCTTCAAAAATAAAACTATTAACCAAAATTGTATAATATAATCTATCGTGCGTTAAGCTAACCTAGTTAAAAAGATCAATTTGATTAAGATTAACAAACTTTCTCACCAGAGAGTGCTATACAATAGTTAAAGAGTAAAAAAAAGGGTCAATTTTGTCAGAGACATCCTTAATTGTGTCTAATATGAAAATTCAATGTAGATATTATGCCTAAGTTGAAAGATTCAGCTAAAGGACCAAGGCAAGTTTTGACGTAGAAGTTTGAATTATAACAAATGAAAATATAATTGCAATATTCAATATTCAACTTCATGAAAGAATATACATATACATACATACATACATACATACACACACACACACACATATATATATATATGTATATAAAATTTTAAAAAAAATAAAAAAGTGTCCACAATACCAATATTGAACAAAATTAAAGATGTATCAATATAATTGAAAGGAAAAAAAACTTATCTCCTTTTACAATTTAACTATGAATGCATCAATTTGAAATAAATAATTTTTATTTTATAAAAATTTTGAAATTCCAAATATGAAAATCAAGAATGACAAATTTTCAATTTGATGTAATCTAGTGAAATTTTTATGTAATCAAAGAGGATTGGTCGACCACACTTCAACTGGTCGACCACTATTGGCATTTCAGAGATGACCAAAAGTAAGCAATAAAGGTGTAGAGGAAAAACTGGTTTGGATTTAAAACACATTCTACTAGTTAACCGTTGAAGTATATTAGTAAACCTATGTTAGTTATTTATCAACCAATGATGCAACCAAATTGTTCGAAAACTCTCGAGAAAGAATGGAGTCTTAAAATTAGGGACATTTGTTGACCACTGAAGGATATTGGTCAATCAATATGACTGTCTGGGTGATTAGACAAGTGAACAAACAAAGAGTAAATTCATTGGAAATGCAAAAAACATGGGTTTTTTTTACACTAGTCGACTACACTAAGATATTGGTTAACCAATATGCTTTAAAAACAAAAAAAATAACTTTAAAATTTAAAATTAATCATTAAAACATTTTAAAGGTCATAATAATATCAATTAAGAATTATCAAAAACCTTAAAAGATACTTCAAACACACAAAGTCAATTAAGAAAATAAGAGGGGATCTTTATCATAGAATTTCCATCAAATATAGCTAATTCTATTCTAATTGAGCAAAATTTATACTTATTCAAAGTAAATTTCATTCTTTAAAAACAAATTTTAAACACCTTATTCATAATTCAAACACAAACAATCATCACCGAAGGCTTACACTCAAATTCACATATAAATGTAAGTTATCATCAATTTGTAAATTATGAATTAGTACTAACCTCATGTTGAAAATTATTTATAAAAGATTTAAATGAAGATTCTTTTTGAGCTTACAATCCATTAAAGGATTTTCATCGCCTTCTCATCTCTTTCACATGGTTCAATAATTATCTCTTTTAAAAGATTTTTAGTGGCTAAATTCTTCACATCCTACAATAACATCTTCTAGACTTTCTTAAAGGCAAGAAGGTTAGATTCATTATGATAAAAATGCATAAACTACTTAAAATACTCAATTCAATAACTACTGTCTCTACTACATACCATTTGTTCTTTCTTTTCTAATAACCTTACAAACCAAATTAATCAATATGTTTTAGGAACTCAAATAAGCTTAACTCCTTGGTTGTTAAGTTCCTTCTTCTTTTTAACCCACAATTTTAAGGGTTTGCTTAACATTATTTGTTTAAGAAAACAAAATCTATCAACATGTTCATACTTACCACAAAAATGACATAACATGTTATATGAGTGATGATGGTGCAATTGTAAGGCCCTAAAATATACCCTAGAAGAAACGTTACCTATTTATAGAAGTACATATATGATAGGAGTTAAAATTGTGCTATGAGTTGAATGTGAAAGGTATATGACTTGGATTTTGGTATTGGTAGATTATAGTTAGTAAATTGGAATTAATTGATACCATTAGAGAATTCACGTATTTAGATGTACATTTGGATTAGGAAAAATAGTCAACAAATAAGTTAAGGTTGTACAAAAAAATTAAAATGATTAAGCATATGAGTTATGACATATGGAATAGCTAATGCATTGACATTTGACATCATTCATTGTGTGACAAATGGTAGCATGATAAGGAGTCAAGAAGTCAAATGGCAATTAATGTGTGTAGATTAGTGGCAACCTAATCTATTGATACATGGCATTATGTGTAAAGTGAATTATGTTTAAGGAATTTGAAGACACCTAACATTTTGGCTAAGCAAAATTTCTGCTGTGTTCCTCTCTCTTATCTCCACCAAAACTCCCCTTTTCTCTCTAACTTCTGGAATTTTTCCTGGACCTTGGATTGTCATCACTTGAAGTTTTGGTAAGCCACTGAATCTAGAAAAATATTCTACTAATTTTCTGTACTATTGTTTTATTAATGCTGAAATTTGCACATTAAACCTAGATAAGTGCTGATTGCTTGGAAGGGTTGGTTGGCTTGATTTTTGAAGTAAATTGGAGTTGTTCTTTGAAGTTGTGAAGAGGTAAGGGAGTACTAAACTTGATATCATGATAGAACATGTCTTGTGTGATGTTTTGAAGTGGGTATAATATGTACAAAATTTATAAAGAATTGTGGTTAGGAATGTGATAGGTGTTAGGTACTCATTAGGAGGTGTGTTTCCACTGAATAGCCATCGATTTTTTAGCTATATCTTGACCTGTAGACATATAATATGGATGATCTTAGATTTAGATTAAACTAGATTCATTTATCTACAACTTTCTTGAAGAAGTAGATTTTAAATTTCGTCACTAAGGGTTTTGAAATTTAGCTCAAAATTGAGTTATGGCTTTGGCTACAGTACTGAAAATTTGTCCTATTTTTTAATGATTAAACTATACTGATCTAGGTAGAATTAGATAAAGATGTCTTTATAAAAGTTGTAGCTTATTCTTTTAGCTTTCTAACGGCATAAGGTTTAAAATTTTTAGACATCAGGTTTGAGAGATACGCCTCTTTTAAGTTGGTATGTGCAATAAGGGTGTACATAGCGATGATTTTACAAAACTCACGGCCGTGCATTCTATTAGTCACGGCCGTGCATATGTGGTGTACACCCTTGCACTTTCACGTGCACCAGACCTCACTCTATTTTGCATAGTCTTCAGTACTTTAAGAATAACTCATGGAGTATTGAACCAAATTGAATGATTCTTATTGCATTTTAAACTTAAGACATAGAGGAACAGTTGTTTAGAAGAACTTATTGTCTAAAAAGGTCAGATTCTATATCAAAATGACCATATACAGTTGACCTGAAACTGTCCTAGGAAAATCTAAAAAACAATGTTAAACTTGATTTTGTAATTGTTGACATATATAAGAATAGGACTTTCAACAGTGGTTGAATTTTGACTTAATTGGGATGTTATTGTGAAGTATGTATGGTTTATAATGTTGAGTTGCATGGTGTGATCATAAATGAATGAATTCCAAAGACTTATGTATTATGATTTGGATATAGATGTTTGTGAATTGGGAATTTCTGCTATCATATTGTGATAATTTCAGACCATCAGTTGTTCGAGGAGTTTGATGGTTAGGATTGTGTTGGAAGTGCTTTCTATGTGTGTGAAATACGTAATTGCTGAAACGAACATATTTTGTTTTAAAACTATTAAGTCATAGTCGTGGGTAAATAGGCATACCTAGAAGGTCTGCAGTTGCTCTTTGACACATTTAAGGTGTCGACACTTCGGTGTCTCCTGATAATGATACTTTGGTATCTGAGACATACGTCTCTCCTAATATTGACACTTCGGTGTCTCCTAATATTGAGACATAAGTCTCTCTTGTTTTGTGATACCGATCATGGTATCTCCTGTATTGGTACCGTTACCCACTTCTGTATAAAGGAACAACAATCTAACTTGTTTTGTATTATGATACATGTTCAATTCTGATATAAACAAAATTTTGATTTGATACTTAAATTTGATATAAGATAAACTCTGAATTGATACAAGTCTTATTCTGATATGAAGAGTTTATACCCTATTATGATAATCAGTTCTGACATCTGTACAATTTATTACTGACATCTGTACAATTTATTCTGATACTTAAATGATTGACATTAACATGAGAAATTTTCTCTAGTAATAGATGTTATTTTGTTCTAAAATCCATTATATTTGAATTGTTCTTTAGTATGAACCTTCAATGCTTACTTATGATATATTTTGATTCAGTATATATGGATGTTAGGTAACTATTAAACAGTTGCCAATTTATGTATGATTTAGTTATTCCCCACTAAGCTTTATATTTAGCATGGTGGTTTTGCCCCGTGTAGGTTCAAATAGGTGGGTTTGAAGACTGGGACAGTAACAACTGCGATGGCCAACGAAGAATGTGTTTTGTTTAGGAAACATATGTTTGGATTGTATGTATAATATAAGACATGATGTATTTTGTTAAACATTTGTCAATACTATAATACAGAGTATATTTGAACTTAAGATATGTACCATTTTGTTTAAGGATTGTAATGTAATAACCTTAATTCAGGATGACTTGACACATGTATTTGAATGAATTCAGTGTATTGTTTAAATTATGTTTAAAGTTGAATATGCAGGGAAACACAATAATTGGTTGTTTAAATTCTGACAACGCTTTGTATTATTTTGATATGTTTTAAGTCCTATCTTAGGTAATATCTGCATATCCTTCTAGGGGGTCTGTGGGTGTTACATTGTTTGGTATCAGAGCATGGTTTTGGTGATTCTGGTGTCATCAGTGCTTAACTCATTCTATTAATTTGATGTAAGAGTTGTGTTTGGCCTAATATGGTTTGTCCCATGTTTTGATTGTAGAATTAACTATGGAAAGGTCTTATGAAGCTGTCGATAAGGTTGCTGAGAGTAATACTCTTGAGCAATCTCGTTCGTCTAACTCTGGACCTTCGAGGGTCAATCGAGGTGAAGCTGAGATGCCACCTCCTCCTCCAACTCAGGGCGAGGCGTTGGTTAAGTTGTCTCAGGAATATGATGACATTACTTCACCGTATGACCACCCCAAAGGCTCCGATTGACTAGTTACGGAAGAATAGAGCTGAGGAATTTATCCGAACATCTTTGGAGGAATCTGAAAGAGCTAAGTTCTAGATAGAGAAAGTAAAAAGGGTCTTAGATGAAATCAGTTGTCCACCTGATCAGATGGTGCACTGTGCTGTCTCTCTTCTTCAGGGAGCAGCTTACGAGTGGTGGAAGTTTATTTTGAGAAGTCCTCAGCTACCGATGGCTCTGACTTGGGATTTTTTTACCCAAGAGTTTAAAGCTAAATATGTTATAGAGGCTTATAAAAAGGACAAGTGGAAGTAGTTTTTAAACCTGAAGTAGTAGAATGTATCTGTTGTTGAGTACGATAGCGAATTTAATCAGCTCAACAAGTATGCATCTGAACTAGTACTTACTGAGAAGTTTCGCTGTCATCAATTTGAGGATGGTTTAAAGGATTCGATCAAGGAGCATCTTACAACATTCACTTTATTGCAGCAAGTAAATTACCATCAGCTGGTACAAGCTGCTATGAAAATAGAGAGGCAAAAGAAGCTGAAGAGACAAAGGACTCAACGAAGGGGTTTTGTTAGAGGAGGTCAGTCCTCGAGAAAGCGGCGTTGTGAAGGTGTTTCCTCTGCATCGAAATTTACTTAGAGATCTATAGCTACGGGAAGACGACAAAATTTTCCCTCAGCGACTGTTTCTAGTAAGTGTTCCTCAGTGAGCCGAGGTTCTGGTACTTCGGAGTGTCCTCATTACTCCAGACATCATTGGGGTACTTGTTGGAGAGCTACAGGTGTATGTTTCCCATGTGGTGGTATGGATCATCTGATAGCAAATTGCCCTATGAGATAGTCTCAGACCACACAAGCTAGTAGGGGGGCCTCTCATGCTCCTACAAGAAACAAAGGACGGAGTAGAGGTCATGGAGGATCTAGTCAGATCAGGTCTAATCCGAATACCCATTTAGAAACAGCTGATTAACCTATTGTGCCTTCCGTTCTAGTTCGAGCTTGTGCTTTGAAAGCTCACGAGGATCAAGACACACCCGAAGTCATTGCGGGTATGGTTTCTCTCTTTAATTCTAAAATGCATGCACTGATTGATCCTGGATCTACTCATTCCTACATCTGTGTTGGACAAATGTCTGATAAGGAGATTCCTATAGATCAGCTAGAGTATGACATTTATGTGACTAGTCCTTTGGGTAGTAGCATGTTGGTTAATCAAGTATATAGAAATTGTCCTGTTATGATTCAAGGTTCTAAATATATAGCAGATCTAATTAGATTACCTTTTTATGAATTTGATTTGATTTTGGGTATGGATTGGTTGGCCAAACATCAGGCAGTGGTTGATTGTCATGCTAAGACAATTATGCTTAGAAAGCCTGATCAGATAGAAATAGTATTGCATGGCATCTGCACTAGTTCTTTAGCTAATATGGTATCTGCTATGTAAGCCTAAAAGCTCCTCAGGAAGGGATGTGAAGCTTATTTAGCTTTTGTGTTTGATTTTAAGAAGGAGGGTGTTAAACTGCAAGATATTCCAGTGGTGAAGGAATTTTCGGACGTGTTTGCTAAGGAATTACTTGGACTCCCTCCTGAAAGGGAAATGGAGTTGTCTATTAAAGTCATTCCTGACACTGCTCCTATATCCAGAGTACTATACAGAATGGCTCCTACTGAATTGAAGGATTTCAAGAGCTTTTGGATAAAGGGTTCATTCGACCCAGTGTCTCACCATGGGGAGCATCAGTCTTGTTTGTTAAGAAGAAAGATGGTACACTATAGATGTGTATCGATTATAGGCAATTGAATAAAGTCACAGTGAAGAACAAATATCTGTTGTCAAAAATTGAAGACCTGTTTGATCAATTGAAAAATGCAGGAGTGTTCTTAAAGATAGATCTACAAATTTCTAGTAATGCCATTTGGGTTAACTAATGCTTTGGCGGTATTTATAAATATGATAAATAGAGTATTTAGGCCTTATTTAGACCAGTTTGTTGTAGTATTTATAAATGATAATCTGGTCTATTCTAAGAATGAATATGACCATACTGAGCATTTCTGAATTATGTTACAGTCCCTGCAAGAGAAATAGTTATATGCTAAATTGAGCAAGTGTGATTTCTAGCTTCAAGAAGTATCTTTTCTAGGTCATGTTGTCTCTTCTTAAAGGATTAGAGTTTATCCTAGTAAGATAGAAACAATTGTTAACTAGAAGCCACCACGGAATGTAACAGAAGTGAGAAGTTTTCTAGGTTTGGCAAGTTACTATCGCCAATTTATGAAGGAATTCTCGATGATAACATCCCCTTTAACTAAACTATTACGAAAAGGAGTGAAGTATGAATGGTCTGATAGATGTCATAATAGTTTTAATCAACTGAAAAGTATGCTTACTGAAGCTCCTGTATTGGCTTAACCTACTTCTAGTAAGGAGTATGTTATGTTTAGTGACGCATTTAGAAATGGGTTGGGTTGTGTTTTGATGTAGGATGGAAAGGTAGTTGTTTATGCCTCTAGGTAATTAAAGCCACATGAACAGAATTACCCTACACATAATCTGGAACTTGCAGCAGTAGTGTTTGCCTTGAAAATTTGGTGACACTACTTGTATGGTGAAAGGTGTAGAATTTTCACAGATCATAAGAGTCTGAAGTATCTGCTGACTTAGAAAGAACTCAATTTGAGACAATGGCATTGGTTAGAACTCTTTAAAGACTATGATTATATTGTGGATTACCATCCAGGTAAGGCTAATGTCGTGGCTGATGCTTTGAGTTGAAAGATTATTTCAGCATTGTCACTGTGGCGTGTTGAATGGGGCCTTGTATCTGAAGGAGATTTAATAGCTCAATTAAAAGCTAGGCCTACCTTGAGGCAAGAAATTTGTGATGCTCAGAAAGTTGATAATAAGTTGCAACAACTTATCTTGGCGACTCGTGACTTCTCTATGAAAGGAGATGATGATCTGTATTATAAAGATCGATTGTGCGTACTAGCTAATGATAAACTAAAAAAGAAGTTATTATTTAAGGCTCATAATACTATTTTCACTATGCATTCTGGTGGAAATAAAATGTATCAAGATCTGAAGTAACATTACGGGTGATCGGGTATGAAATGAGATGTTGTAAATTACATATCTAAATATTTGACATGTTAGCAGGTTAAAGCTGAGCACCAAGTTCAATCTGATTTGTTACATCCTATTTCTATTCCTCAATGGAAATGGGATAACATTACTATGGATTTTGTCACGAGACTTCCTTTGACTCAAAGGAAGCATGATGTTGTATGGTGATTACTGATAAGTTCACCAAGTCTGCTCACTTTCTGCCTATCCGTCCTGATTATTTTTTGGATAGGCTTGCCAACCTACACATGAATGAGATAGTGATGTTGCATGGGGTGCCACTATCCATTATTTATGATCGTGATCCTCGATTTACTTCGAGATTCTAGAAAAGTCTGCAAAAGGCTTTGGATACTCAAGTTAAGTTCAGCACTGCTTTCCATTCTTAAACAGATGGACAATCTGAGCGGATTATCCAGATATTAGAAGATATGCTTCGAGATTGTGTATTGGAATTCTCAAGAAGTTGGGATAACTATCTTGCTCTGATAGAGTTTGCTTACAACAATAATTATCAGACTAGCATTGGCATGGCACCTTATGAAGCTCTGTATGGTAAGAAGTGCAGAAGTCTGGTATGTTGGACAGAATTAAGTGAAAACAAGATGATCGAGCCTGATATTGTGAGAGATACTGAAGAAAAAGTACAAGTTATTCAACATAGGTTGAAAGTTGCAAATGATAGGCAGAAGTCCTATGCTAATATGAAAAGGAGGGATATTGAATATCAAATAGGAGATAAGGTGTTCTTGAAAGTGTCACCATGGAAAAATATATTTCAGTTTGGTGAGAAAGGTAAGGTTAGTCCGTGATATATTGGTCCATATGAGATTATTAAGAGAATCGGACCAGTAGCTATCAGTTAGCTCTTCCTGAAGAATTAGCCAAGATACATGATGTATTTCATGTTTCTATGTTGAGAAGATATCGGTCTGATGATACACATAAGATTCCTGTACAAGAAATTCAAGTCCAACCAAATTTGTCTCACGAAGAAGGGCCTGTGTCTATATTAGCTAGAGAAGTCAGACAACTCAAGAACAAGCAAATACCTTTGGTGAAAGTACTCTGGCAACACCATGGACTTGAAGAAGCAACATAGGAACTAGAAGAGACCATGAAAGCTCAGTATCCTCAACTATTTTAATCAGGTATGAATTTCGAGGACTAAATTCTTTTGATGGGGAGAGAATTGTAAGGCCCTAAAATATACCCTAGAAGAAATGTTACCTATTTATAGAAGTACGTAAATGATAGGAGTTAAAATTGTGCTATGAGTTGAATGTGAAAGGTATATGACTTGAATTTCGGTATTGGTGGACTATAGCTAGTAAATTGGAATTAATTGATACCATTAAAGAATTGAGGTATTTAGATTTACATTTGGATTAGGAAAAATGGTCAAGAAATAAGTTAAGGTTGTACAAAAAAAATTAAAATGATTAAGTCTATGGTTTATGACATATGGCATAGCTAATACATTGACATTTGGCATCATTCATTACGTGACAAATGGCAACATGATAAGAAGTCAAGAAGTCAAATGGCAATTAATGTGTGTGGATTAGTGGTAGCCTAATCCATTAATACATGGCATTATGTGCAAAGTGACACATGTTTAAGGAATTTGAAGACATCTAACACTTTGGCTAAACAAAATTTCTATTGTGTTCCTCTCTCTTCTCTCCACCAAAACTCCCCTTTTCTCTCTAACTTCTGGAATTTTGCTGGACCTTGGATTGTCATCACTTGAAGTTTGGGTAAGCCACTGAATCTACAAAAAGATTCTACTAATTTTCTGTACTATTATTTTGTTAATGCTAAAATTTGCACATTAAACCTAGATAAGTGTTGATTGCTTAGAAGGGTTTGGTTGGCTTGATTTTTGAAGTAAATTGGAGTTGTTCTTCGAAGTTATGAAGAGGTAAGGGAGTACTAAACTTGATATCATGATAGAGCATGTCTTGTCTGATGTTTTGAAGTGGGTATAATATGTACATAATTTATAAAGAATTGTGGTTAGGAACGTGATTGGTGCCAGGTACTCATTAGGAGGTATGTTTCCACTGAATAGCCATCGATGTTTCAGCCATATCTTGACCAGTAGACATCAAAATGGGATTATGTTAGATTTAGATTAAACTAGATTCATTTATCTACAACTATCATGGAGAAGTCAATTTTAAATTTTATCACTAAGGGTCTTGAAATTTATCTCGAAAGTGAGTTTTTGCTTTAGCTGTAGTACTAAAAATTTGTGCCCTATTTTTCAATGATTAAACTGTACGAATCTAGGCAGAATTAGATAGAGATGTCTTCATAAAATTGTATCTTATTCTTTTATCTTTCTAATGGTATAAAGTTTGAAATTTTTGAACATCGGGTTTGAGAGATATGCCTCTTTTAAGTTAGTATATGCAGTTGGGATGCACGATCGTGCACATGCACGATCGTGACCACCCTATCTTTTTGGAATTGCACGATCATGCTTCCTCGTGTACACAGCCATGATTTTACAAAACTCACGGTTGTGCATTCTCTTAGTCACAGTCGTGCATGTGTGGTGTACACCCTTGCACTTTCACGTGCACCAGACCTCACGTTGTTTTGCACAGTCTTTAGTACTTTGAGCATAAATCATGGCGTACTAAACCAAATTGAATGATTCTCATTGCGTTTGAAACTTAAGACATAGAGGAACAATTGTTTAGAAGAACTGATTGTCTAAAAAGGTCAGATTCTATGTCAAAATGACCATATAGAGTTGATCCGAAACTGTCCTAGGAAAATCTGGAAAACAATTTTAAACTTGATTGCGTAATTGTTGACATATATAAGAATAGGACTTTTCAACAATGGTTGAATTTTGACTTAATTAAGATGTTATTGTAAGGATGTATGGTTTACAATGTTGAATTACTTGGTGTGATCATAAATGAATGAATTCCAAAGACTTATGTATTATGATTTGGATATTGATGTTTATGAATTGGGAATTTCTGCTATCATATTGTGATAATTTCAAACCATCAGTTGTCCGTGGAGTTTGATAGATGGGATCGTGTTGGAAATACTTTCTATGTGTATGAAATACGTAATTGTTGAAACGAACCTATTTTGTTTTAAAAATGTTAAGTCCTGGTCGTGGGTAAATATACATGCCTAGAAGGGTCTACAGCTGCTCCTGGACACAATTAAGGTGTCGACACTTCGGTTTCTCCTGATAATGATACTTCGGTATCTGAGACATACGTCTCTCCTGATATTGACACTTCGGTATCTCCTGATATTGAGACATAAGTCTCTCCTGTTTTGTGATACCGATTATGGTATCTCTTGTATTAGTCCCATTACCCACTTCTGTATAAAGGATTAGCAGTCTAACTTGTTTTGTATTCTAATACATATTCAGTTTTGATATAAACAAAATTTTGATTTGATACTTAAATTTGATATAAGATAAACTCTAAATTGATACAAGTCTTACTCTGATATGAAGAGTTTATACCCTATTACGGTAATCAGTTCTGAAATCTATACAATTTGTAAACTCTGAATTGATACAAGTCTTATTCTGATATGAAGAGTTTATACTCTATTACGATAATCAGTTCTGACATCTGTACAATTTGTTTTGATACTTAAATGATTGGCATTAATATGAGAAATGTTATCTAGTGATAGATTTTATTTTGTTCTAAAATCCATTATATTTGAATTATTCTTTAATATGAACCTTCAATGCTTACTTATGATATATTTTGATTCAGTATATATCTGTAACATCCCGTTTCCGTATAACGGGTCGGATCAAGGAAACAGGTATATGAGAGATCAATCAGAGAAATTAGGACA
>JANIIA010000009.1:20672412-20688734 GCA_027478495.1 Erythroxylum alaternifolium
CGTGCACATATCACTGTTCACAAATGCATGAGCATGAGATGTGTTGATTTATCACACTAGGACCCGTTTCTCTGGTCTGACCCGTTCTACAGAACCGGGATGTTACAGTACTTCCTCTGCTTCTTTAGTGATCGTTTTTAGAGGCTTAGCAATGGAGCCATCCACAAAACCGAGGAGATTATGGCCACGCAGCAGTGATTGAAACTGCAATTTCCACGTGAGGTAATTCGTGGAATTGAGTTTAATGGTGTTTAGTGCTACTGTGTTGAGTAGGATGATGGGAGTGTCAGGGTCAGCAGGATTGAACATAATTAGAGCTGACATAGCTGATGATCGAGTACTGAATGCCATTGAAGTGCAAATCAAAGGCAGGCGTGAGTCTGCAGAAGACAGAAGAAAAAAAACTGCGATTGGGTTTTATTAGATCGTAGTGGGCTCTGATACCATAATGGATATGAGGGCAACGATCATTTTCATTCATTGATACAGTTAATATTTATACAAGTGCATGTGCGTAACATCAGTGGCTATACAAGGAATTATCCTATAGTCTAGGAGATGATTACTCTGTGTTAATTAGAATTATTACATTAAACTACAAGATATAGTTATTAATCACTAACTCTTCACTAATCATGATTTGCTTTAAAATGTTTGACAAAGAGCTTGTAAATATAAACTTCAAATTGGCAAAATGTTCAATTTGAAGTGTCCTTATTTTTGGAAAAAGACGAAAAGACGACCTACAAGCCTTCTTCTCTTACGGTATACCAAAAAAGTTCAGATTCTCTATTTCCATCAACCTATTCTAACTTTATTTTTTTCTAATATAACACACACATATACACACATGCGCGTGTTGAAAACTCTTCCAAGGATTTTCATCGAACAACTTCCAACGCAAACAACTCAAGAAATCTATTCAACCAAAACAATCTTCGATTCGGTATATATAAGACATTAAAAAACAAACCCAGAAGAAATGTCTAAAAACTTACATGCTTGAGCTCAAAGCCACGAGATGACAGTTGGGGGGAACCTAAGAAGACAAAATCGAGAAGAATGCTTGAAGAAAGATGGAGAAAATAGTTTTTGTATAAGAGAAAATGCAGAAGAGTAACGAAGGAGAGAGAGGGGGGAAGACTGCCTCTGTTATTTTGTATAAGGTGGAACGATGTCGTTTGTGCTGAAACAAACGACGTCGTCCCTCTTAAAATTTTTTTACCGTTGAAACATTTTGCGATGAAATTACATTTCTTCGTGCATTGCCCACATTTAGCGACCTTATTTGGAAAACATTGCCAATACATTTGGAAAAACGCGACGACTCCGTATTTCGTCGCAAAATGTTATAATTTTGCTACGAAAACAAGATAGCGTTGCAAAATGTATTGGGCTTTAATAAATTATAATAAAATAAGAATAATAAGAATAATAGTTTTATAATTATATTACAATGTCTTGTAACATTATTATTATTTATTTTTTTAAATTAAAAAATAAAATGTTTAATTGTTCAAAATACTTATTTGGAAATTATAATAATGAAAATTTATAATTTTGTGAAAATTGTAAGTCAAGTTTAATTATTTTAACGGTTAACAAATTTATTTCCAAATAGAAATTAAATGAATAATTTAATTTATATTTCAAATTATGTTTTATTTGGAATAGGAAAATAGATATATTAAAAATTATTTATGAATCAGCGGGGTTTAGTGACGAACCATGTATTAGTCTCTACATCTAAAGATTGTTGATTAAAAACAATAAATCGTAGCAAATTAATTAATACTACTTCCAAACAACTACAGCAAACAATAAACGTAGCAAATTAATTAATACTACTTCCAAACAACTACAGCAAACAATAAACGACATCGTTTACATAAACTAGAGAAATGACATCGTTTTGTATTAGCTAGGTTTTCAAAGACAAAAACATAAAAGCCAACTCCATTATCATTCAAGCCGTTTTCTCAAATCCAAAAACCTCTCATAGATAATTTTTTGGGTTTTATGTTCTGCTCATCATCGTCGAAGACTAATTATTCACTGAATCGGTATTATTCTTCTGCCCTATTTTGAGTTATTGTGATTATTCTTTTATTCTATCGATTTTCTCCTGTTCTATTTTTAGTATCTCTTTGATCGATTTTCTCTTGTTTACCTGTGATATTTGCATTTGGCTCTCGAGACAGCGGGAGAAAGAAAACAAGTATTCTATCATTGTTAAATAGAAAAGTTGTTATTTTTATCCTTCTAGGGTAGATCTGGACATTCTTTGTGAATGGAAGTATCATGGAATGTGTGTTAGTGATGGAAGGGAAAACATATGATTCGCATTTGAATCTTGGGATGAGTTTGTCATGTCTGGAAGGTGTTCGATGAAATTTCTGTAACCATTTAAGTAGAAAAGTGTTATATTCTACACAATCCATTAACAATGTTATCCATTCCATTTTTATATATGATTTCGAAATTAAATCTAATCAATTTTGGTAACTAGGATTGTTGAAAAGTAGTTATCTTATATCCTAGCAATACTTCAAAATTTTATAGTTTGTTTTCCCCATATACCTCCTGCCACCATTTACTGTCTATCTTTGTTGTTTCTTTATGTCTATCTTCTCAATGACGTTTAACGTTTAATCTAATGAAAGCTTTGTTTCTATATACTTTTGAAATTGTTGCAAGAGTATTTTACTTTTTAACAAAGGTAACTTTCATATCATTAGGCACATTGAAAATGTATAAGTGCTAAACTGGACTAGTTTCAGTTGTCATCGCAATTAGAATTCAACATATCATCGTTTTATTCAAAATCGACTTTTACAAAATTTACCTCTTAACATTATTAATGAAGGAATGTCAATATGGTGACTAGTTCCAGATGGCCCTAATTCATTATGTTGGGAGGAATGTAGCAAAATTGTCCCTACTGAAAAAAACAAAAGTGAAGATGAAATCTCCACTTTATATACTAATCATCATTTGCCTTCCATGGCCGATCTTCTGCTTCAAGGTGTTTAGTATCATCCAAACAACATCGCTTTCCTTATTATGTACATGTCATTTCCTTTTATGAAGCTATTATATATATTCACATTTGATGGTTTATACTACATCTGGTTTTAAGCTTCCTTCAGTCTCGAATATGACATGTATGGCCATAGAGGAAGGAGCGATGTCACAACAGTCCGTAAAGGGTTAGGAAAATCGATTGATTTGGATAATTCATCAATTCCGAAGACTTTATCTGCTCATGCACATATGCATGCCACTCCAATTTCAGTTCATTTAATGGTTTACTAATATGACAATATCTAACTTCTATACTAATTATGTTTTAGGTACTAAATCTCGCGACTTATTTACTGCATCTTCTATAAATTTAGCTATAGTGAAAAAGTTGTTGCAAGAGGGTGTGAAAAACCATACACTTGAGGGAACTACTGTTACTGTAACAATTGGTGCGTTCGAACGTGCAAGGACCCTTCTGGAGAATCCAGACATCGGAGACTCATTTACCTTTTCTGACTCTCATGTTACTTGGAATCCAAATAAATAATTATATCATTGTCAGTTAGCAAGTCAATCAACTAAAATTACCTTTAAAGTTTATTTATTATCGTATCTATAATAATTTGTTAAATAACATATCTACTACTTAGGGGTCAAGTTGCATACTATTCAATGTGGATTGTTATTGTTCTAGTTCTATGAGTGTATGAATTTGGTAACTTCTAATTCAAAGTTCGTAATACTCCATATATCATATTATTATATTGATAAAATTATTTAAATCTTTTATTAATAATTTATGAAATGTTAGTAAATACTAATGACAGATTATAAAACATATCTTAACTATGAGATTATAAAAATGTTTGTTTAATAATTTATGAAAATGTCAATCATTGGGTGACGATTTCTAAAAATCGTCACCAAATATACAAATTTAGCGACGTTTTCTATAAATCGTCATTAAATGTGCAACATTTGGTGATGATTTCCAAAAATCGTCGTTGAATGTGTGACATTTAATGATGATGAAAACAAATTGTTGCTGAATGTATAAGATTATGCGACAAAAGAAGACTTTAGTCACCAAATATTGACCTTTTGGTGACGCTTCATAATATTGTCACAAAATATATAACCTTTCATGACGATTTAATGGAATTGTTGCCAAATGTTAGAAAAGTTATGATGACGTTTTTAGACTTTGTTGTGATTGCATTATTTTACGATGAACATCAGAAATTGTCACAGATTGTACACGATTTGGCGACAAAGTTCCATGTACGACGCTAAAGGTTTTCCCTTATGCAACATTTTGTAGTTTCGTCACTAAATGGTAAGTTTTAGTGACGAATACTTTTAAACATTACAAAATGGTGTCTTTTGGTGACGAATGTGATTTTGTCGCCAAACAAATCGTCGGGAAAGGCTGTCTTTGTTGTAGTGTTAGATGTATCATCTTCTTAATAATTGGTCTTGGTATATTAATTTCATATTATAGTTCGTCTGCCTCCCAATAATTGCTTCATATAAATAAGTCTCATATGTAGTTATACTATAGGAAAATTTGAAATTTGGTTCTCTGAACAAAGGGGACCAAAAGAGAGTAATTCTTGTTTATTCTTATTTTGAAGACTTTAAGAACTACCTACCAATCATGATAGCCATTATTCTACTATATATAGGGTTGCTACCATCCTAGTCCTCTTTGGTTTCCTACTATGCCTCCTTCTCTACATTGATGAATAATGATGCTATTACGAAGCACTTATAAGACACTAATTCATTACAAGTTAAAGAGTATGTCAATAATAAGCTAAGCTATTTATTTTCTCAAAAAGCTCAACGTCTTACTCCATGTCATTATTGATGACATGTGTGACGATTTCGATCACAACTAACTCATTAAATTTGTAACCATATGCTTATCCGGTAAGTTTTGACCTAAAAATAAGAATAATAAATTGAAAATTTAGAAAACAAGAGAATTTGATGAATTCCATTGTTCACCAAAAGGAGATTGTTGATAATTTTGATGGGATTGAGGTTACCTATTCACTTCTTAATGAAAATGATGATCAAAGTGGTGGAAAACAAATATGTTATACTAATGATGAGGATAGATTCTTTGAGTTTTGAAGAGAAGGATAGAGATATTGTCTTTAAGAAGGACTTGATTCACGTACTATGCACTTATGGAGCTACTTTGAAGTAAGAAGAAGAGGTCTTATAGCTCTTCACCAAGAGAAGCTACTGAGCAATTGGAATAGTATTGAGTTCGACAATTTGTCCACATTTGACACTATATATATGAATAATCTAGACATATTATTATTAAAGAAAGATTTCTAAAGAAGAGTAGGTAAGGTTTGGGAGAAGGGTTTGTAGAAAGATTAAATAACCACAAATCTGATTTATCATACCAAATAGCCATATCTCGGCTTACAAAACACAACACAAAATAACTTTTCTTTGTTTTTGTTTTTGTGTATTTACTCTTCTTATTTTATACGGCACACACACTTAACATATATATACTTTAGTTAAATAAGGCATAATTGTATATTAACACTCACACCAATATAACCAATTAATAAATGACACCTAAATTTTGGTTTAATCCTAACATTCCCTCCCTTAAACTAAGTCTCAAAAAGCTCATCGTCTTACTCCACGTCATTATTGATGACATGTGTGACTATTTCGATCACATCAAACTCATTGAATTTGCAACTATATGCTTATCTAGTAAGAGTATAAAATTTAAGGAGTGTTTGGTTCATTTTTTTTAGTTTCTTGTTGTTGTTTTCTTACAAAAGGAAACAGACGCTCAAAATGTGTTTACTAAAACTTGTTTTTATTTTTTGTTTCTAAAAGTAAGGAAATGGAAACAATTTTATGAAAATGTAAAAATTACATTTTTGTGAATTTTTAAAACAGGTATTTTGTTTTACAAAAACAAGTTTCTCTTTGCCGACTTCTGTGAGTTCACTACCTCTGCTGCGATTTCTCCAGGTATACTCAACGTCACTGACAATATCTAGAACAGTGAAGGTGATGTGATCATAGACGTTGATTCGATAAGCAGAGGGTACATAAAGGAGGTTATGGTGGACAGAAAGGGAGGTGATAAAGAGAGGGTGGTAGTGGAGAGAAGAGGTAGAGGTGTGAGAGACTAAAAGGTTGGTCTAGAACAGAAGGGAGTGTTTTGAGAGAGAAGGTTTGTCTGGAGACTGCTGATGCTGTTGGAATCCGATGATGATGGGAAGGAACAAGAGGGCATGTTTAGAGAGAGAGGTTGGTCTGGAGACTGCTGGAATCTGATGATGACAGTGACAAGGACGATACGAAGGTTGTAGATTCAGAAAGATTGTGGTTTGGATGAAGGACAAAGGTGTAGTTGGAGGCGGAGCACGTGAAGAGCCAGGACGAAGTTTACAAAGAGAGGGCGTTGAAGGTGTATCCAGCTTTCATTCACTCGTTGCCACCATTGAAAGATTCAAGACCCTAGTAGGTCGATACAAGTTCAATTTTACTAGCGATTATAAATAAGATTAAATCAAATTGTGGCCCATCTGCCCATGTCGTTCTCATATGCCTCACGTCGTGCCTATTAATGAATTAAAAGTTTTTATAAGAAATGTGATGAACGTAATACTAACTAGTGAATGGTGACATTATACTGAGCTTTGTTGGTAATGGTGACTTCCAAAATGTCTCCATTATTGGTTTGGTCTAGGGAACATCCCATTAGCAGTGAACACATTTTGGGTATTGCATAGCCCTTTCATTGGCGTTGCTTGAATCTGTGTCAAATCAAGTTTAGAGTATTCGATTCTTTTGTTAGCACCTTATACTGATAAACAATAATAGTATAGACTCAAAATTGATGTGTAAATTTTTTAATCATATTAACTTGCATATATTTTAATTTTAGTTATAACGATAATTAATTAATTTTAAAACAAAATATATTATATTAAAATTATTAACATAAGAGTATAATTACAAAAATATGATAAGACTATAAAATTAAACATGTTTTTGTTTTAGTTTATGTTACAAATCTCAAACATGTTTTTATTTTTAGTTTTTATATTAGAAATTTTAACCAAATAGGTTTTTATTTTTTAATAAAAAATAGAAAACTAAAACTAAAAATCACAACAGAAAAATAAAAGTAGAACCAAACATCCCTGTAGAAAACAAGAGGAATTGATGAATTCCTTTATTCATCAAAAGGAGATTGTTGATAATTTTAATGGGATTGAGGTTACCTAGGGGCTTCTTAATGAAAATGATAATCACAATGGTGGAAAACAAAGATGTTATACTAATGATGAGAATAGTTACTTCGAGTTTTGAAGAGAAGGATAGAGATATTGTTTTTAAGGACTTGATTCACATTCTATGCACTCATGGAGCTACTTTGAAGTAAGAAGAAGAGATATCTTCTTACTTCAAAGTAGCTCTATGAGTGCTATAGCTCTTCAGCAAGAGAAGCTACTAAGCAATTGGACCAGTATTGAGTTCAACAATTTGTCCACATTTGACACTATAATGGATAATCTAGGCATATTATTATTAAAGAAAGATTTCTACAGAAGTGTAGGTAAGGTTTAGAAGAAGGGTTATCTATTGTATGGTCCTCTTAGAACTAAAAATCAAGTTTAATTGTAAGGAGCTAAGGCCAATTACTTGAAATATGATTTTTGTAACTTAACTTGGAAGTGTTAGGTCGTACGATGATTTAAGGGATATGTAACTAAATATAGAAAATAATTTTCTAATAGTTATTGAGGATATTAATTGTAATCAAGAAGCATGCAATCACAACGAGGATAATGGTAATGATGACAATAGTTCAATTAGCAATTATTGATACATATAAGTCAAATTTTATTAATCGGTATAAGATTAATTATGAATTTATATAAATGGAGATAATATGAAAATATCTCTTACTATCCATTTATATTTGATCAAGCAGTTAAAATTTTTTGGTAAGCACACGAATATTAGAATTAGATATAGAAGTATATTTCAAGTCTAACCTAAAATTAATGGGTTGGGCTTAGTTTGACCAAAGTTTAAACTAAGATTAAACATGAGAAATCAACTTGAAGCCTGACTTAAAAGATTCAAATGGCTTAACTCCCTATCATTTTTGGAAGTTTACCTAAAATGATGTCATTTTAGGTAATTCAATTAGGTTAGAGCTCTTAAGACAGATTGTACGATGCAAGTTCAACCAAGCTTGAATAATAGGTTTAGGAATTAGGTTGACAATAAACCTAATATGACCTGACTTATTGCCACCCTTAATTTGAACAAATTTTAAAAACTTTCAATCATCTTTTTTTCACCTTTCTTAATGCAAAAATCTCTTAATGACTTAGAGAAAACTTAAAATTCATGAAACTTACTTGAGGAGGTATAGGCAACTTAGTGTCTATTTATATTAAACTTATTAGACTTCACCATCACATATTTAATAAGTATTTGGTCCACGATGATTAGATATCATTTTTTAACTAGACTTCATCCATATTTATTGAATTACTTTGGTATCCTTATATAAGATTAAATTTTATACATTAACCTTAATTATAAAAGATGGTAATTTAATAAAATATTCAATAGCAATAAAAAATAACCTTTTGCCCTTAAATAAATTTTAATATACAATTTATAGTAAGGAAAAATATTAAAGACTAAGAGAATAAAAATGATATTTTTATCATTCAATTTTTGTAGAATATTTGATCAAATGATAATCAATGTCCATCATTCAATCCCATAAGCGTTTGATACTAGGATATATCAAAAACATATGTCATATTCATCATAAATATAATAAAATCATGCATATCTAATAACCTTATTAACATGAATGAGACAATAAAGTGTCATAAACAACAATAGTACCGAAATGATCTACAATGTATCATATTTCATTTTTCGATCTCAATTTCTTTAAAATTTATGATAAATTGCACTAGGAAAATGTGTTTCACTCACTATATACCATATGTTTTAGATAAAATCGTTATAAGATTAAATTTTATATCTCTTATGTCTCTTTGTACTTAAATGTATCACTAGATATAAGATCAATGTCAAGCTACAAATATATGTAATGACTTATAATCTTCTTTAAATTTACACAAAATTTAAGACTTTGATTATAGCCATGCAAAGTATTATTTATGATTAAGAATATAATAATGATCATCAATATATAAATAATGCAGTCATAAAACGTAATAAAATTTTGAAGAAAATATACAATTGTCTACAACTAATAGTGTAAAAAGATTTCAAAACACTCATATTGCAAACATATCTATCAAGAATTCTAAGGTGAAAAGTTTTAGTCAAAAGATCAACCAACATATACTTAGCTAAAACATGTTCCACTGAATGTCATCAGTCTATATAAGTTCCTTTACGTTAAAACATGTTCCACTAATATGTCATCATTTTATATAAGTTTCTTTATGGTCGAATATTTTCTGGCTAATTGAAAAATATTATCACAATATAACTGGGTAAGTCTAGTGACTGAATCAACCATGGAAACTTTATAAATTATAATTTTCAACCAAAATGCCTCTAAAATAGTCTTATATCATGTAACAAACTCAAAATGGATAGTAGAAGAGATCACAAATGTTTGCTTGATACTTTTATATGTAATATTCTTATCTAATAATAACCTGATATTGACTTTCTATCATCTGGACACATAGTAAAATCAATAAACACACACAAAAACACACATAATTAGATCTAATTTCTCAACTTTCCTTTATGTCAACATATAATTATTTAACCTTTTAAGATATCTATAAGCTTGTTTAACTGTATTTCTCTATTTTACACTTAAGATAAAATATCCTCCATTGTGATATCACCTTTTTACATAAGTTCTTTTATGGTCAAATATTTGACCTTTAAGTGCAAAAAGATTATCACAATACAACATAATATATCTAGCAACTGAATTAACTATAGACATTTTATAAATTAAATTTATTAACTAAACTACCTTTAAAATAGTGCTATAATATGTAACAAACTTAACATGCATAGTAAAAGAGATTCAATTGTCTTCTTGACACATCTCTATGAAGTAAATCTATATGTTAAAGTAAAAATATAACCTAATATAGAGTTTTTATTATCTGGCTATAGAACAAAGTCAGGATCTATATACCCAACAAAATCTAATTTCTCAACTTTTCTATAAGTTACATATAATCCTTTTTCCTTTAAAGATATTTCTAAACTTACTAAATTACATTTTATTGGTATATATTTGAGTTAAATAAATATCTACCTAATAATCTAATAACAAATACAACATTTGGTTTAGTATAAACTTGAATATACATCAAACTGTCATCTGCATTAGAATATGGAGTATTCTTCATAGCTTCTCTTTTAACTTCATTCTTTGGACATTATGCTAAAGATAACTTTTGTCCATCAGAGATTGATGTTGTATGAGGTACTATATTAAATGTTTGCAACACACTCTCAATGTATATTACATAAGAAAGACTTAACAAGGTTTGAGATTTGTCTCGATGAATATGAATATTAAGGATGAAAGATGCTTCACTAATATCTTTCATGTAAAAAATGTTTGGATAACAGGTGCTTAATCTCATGTAATATAACCAAGTCATTTAATGTGACAAAGGCATCATCTATATATAAAAGTTAAAAATAACCTTACTCTTTTTGACCTAATAATAAAAGTATCTTTCAACTTTACTTTTCACAAAGCCAAATGAGGTGATTTTCTTATTAAATTTCATATAACACTTACTAGAAGCTTATTTCAATTTGTGTAATGATTTTCTCAGTTTACAAACTAGGTGACTCTTTTCAATTTGTGTCATGATTTTCTTAGTTTACAAAATAAATGACTCTTTTCATCTTCCTAAAATCCTATAAGGTTGGTTATACCATATAGACATTATAAAAAGTTCCATTTGGGAAGGCAATTTTAACATCCATTTGATGCATCCCTATATAATAATGAGTTATTATTCTCATAATTGCTATGAATGCATCTTTGGAAGAAACAAGAAGAAAAAGTGATGTTAAAGTCTATCTCTTCTTTCTAATTAAAACCTTTTCAACTAATATGATTATAAACTTCTTAATCTTACCTTATGAGTTCTTTTTTCTCTTATAAACCAATTTATAACTATCATCTTTAGAGTTTTAAAGTAAATCAGTAAGTTCTTATAACTGATTATGCTTTATGAGCTATATTTCTTCCCTAATTGTATCCACTTATAAATGTACATGAGGACAAGAAACAACATTTAAGAAAGTAAATAGATCAATAATATATCTATCATAGTGATTCTGAATAAGATAAGATATATAATCAAATGATATAATGAGCCTTCTTACCCTAGTGAATCTTCTTAATTGAATATGTTCAAACCCTCAACCACAAAAAAATCATTTTATATTTGTATTAATTATTAATAATACACTAAAGTGACTCTAGGTAGAGAGTCTACTGACCCTAACTGAATGGGTGAAGAATATGAAACGAAAATGGTATTAACTCTACTATCATTTGAAATGTGAGAAATACTAACCTTATTAGACATGTTATATTTTAGAAATTTAGATGTTAACAATTCTAGATAACCCTTATTTATAGTAGAATATGTAACCTTTAGAGTGATCTAGATAACCTAAAAAATAACATTGAGTAGAATAAGAATGCAATTTATTTTTATAAGGATTAAACAAACTTTCCTTAGTGGGGCATCTTCAAAACTTATATATGAGGGAGACTAAGCTTTCAATATTTTCATAATTGATCAACAAAATCTGCAAGCGCACAGAATTGTTTCTACTACTTACACATCAATTATTCTAAGGTAGCATCCCACAAGGACTAAAATACTGGCTACTGAATTAATCCTAATTACTTGAACCAAAATGACAAGAAATTTAAAAAATTATTGGATTAGAGCAAACAATAAATTGTAAAGATTGTAAATAAATAAACAAGGTAAATATGATGACTTAGACTTAAGGCTTTGGGGTTCACCAATTTAAGAGATTGATCGATAAATTATGGAATTGGTTGAATGATCAATAAATTATGGAATTGGTTGAATGAAAAGTTATAATAATAATTACACAAATTCACTTATATTCTCTCTCAAGACATATAAGAATATCTAACCAGTTGATTACCATCTCTCAATGCGAAACCTAACTAGTCGAATTCATTAAAAATAAGCAACCATAAGTTATCATACTATTTCAAGATATCTCTATCTCTAAATCTAATGTGTTTATCTTCCTAGTGCACAAATCATACTTCACCTCTCAATCCATCATATGATTCCTAAGATTGCATCAATGGTGATCAAGCATAGAAACAATAATGAAGCTCAAGAAAGATAAATATAACCTAAGAACTTTCATTCAACACCAATCAATCCATAAAACATATATCAATCCCTAAAATATGCTACATCCCTAACCCTAAATGGGGTTTTGTTCCAACACATGATAGAAGAACCCAAATACATAAAAACGATCAATATTCAAGACAGGGTAGAGAGAGAAGATGGAGAGAAGATAAAACAAGCTTGCTTCCAATCTTGATTAAACCCTCCTTCTTCCTCTTCCTTTCCTCTTTTAGCTGCCTCCCTTAGTGTACTGCCTTGTTCTCAGTGCTAGACCCTAATTTGGTCTTAAAAACAAGTATTTATAGTGTCTTGAGGTTAAAAAACCTAGCTTTTGCTAAACAGGGAAATCAGGATCATAACAGCGTCGTCAAAGTCTGTTAAGCAGACTTGATGTCCACTGGACTGACCTTTTCTATCTTTTGGAGCAACTTTGTCCAGATAATGTCTGTTAGGAAGACATGATGTCCGGTGGGTGGAACTTCTCGAGTCTTCCAGCCTTCCCTCTCCTTTCATGTTCGTTTGGAGGGACTTTATGTCTACTGGGCTGACCTTCTCGGGTCTTCTCCAGAAACATGCAATTTTGACCCTTTAGTCGGCAAAATCTAAACTTGATGTCTTCACAAAAGTTATAGAACTCAGAGTTCTCTTCGAAAGCGTACTTGAATGACCTTAATCTGACATCTACAGAGAAAGTTATGTCTCTTGCCCCAAAATTTATCCATTTGTACCTATTAAGCAATAAAGTTGAAATATGTGAGAATTAACCAAATAAAACACGAAATTTACATAAAGATAAGTAAAATTGGTTCCAATTCATCCCAAAATCATATATAAATAATTTGACTTATCATAATGTTTTATGCATGAATTAATGGAGAGAAAATCACTTTCATAAATTATGTTTTATGTTCCTAACTTTGTTATTGTTTTCTAATATCATAAAATTTTTTTCATCATAAAAAGGTGGAGACTGTTGAACCAAGGGAGGTTTCAATTGATATTTTGATGATAAAATGAATTCATAAACTCAAGAAGATAGTGTATAAAGTTAGTAAAGAGAAGTTGAAGTTTGTAATCGATGAAATTGAGATTGAAACAAGAACAAAAGGAGATCAAGGCTCATGAAGGTTATTTTACATCTTATGTTATTATTTGTAAGCTCACTTTGTTAATTTGATGATCCAAAAGGCTCACAATTCATAATAGTTGCATCTTACTTTATTGTATGAGTCTTTGCATTCACCAAGAGGTATTGAAGCTTTTGATTTAATATAAAAGCCTCTTGATCTTTCAAATATTCTTTAGGGATTATTTTGGGAATTTTTTAATCATGTTTGGATTAAATAAATTAGTTTAAAGCATTTAAAGTTGATAAAATCATGTTTTGGAGTGATTGATCATCCTATATAAGTTAGCGATCAACCAATATAGGTTATAGTTGTTAAATTTGATGTACCGAGAGTTTCTGACAACATTGGTTAATCAATTGATTGACCAATTTGCCATAGTTGTCCACCTATAAGGTGTACTAGTCGACCAATGTTACAAGGACTAGTGAATCAAGCATTGTAAATGCCCCCTTATATTATATTGATTGACCAATGCATTATATATAGTCGTTACATTGGCTAATTCTTGGATCCAATAGATATTTTGGGTCCTAAAACACTATAAATAGGTATTTCTTATTATTTTTAGCATCAAGAAGGTTTTGGGTGTGACATATACACATTACAAAGAGTTTTCAATCAACTGAGCATCATTGTGTCACATTTATGTGATTGATCCTTTTTAGGGTTATCAACTGAATAAGTGAGTTTTTGATTTGTAATACTTTATTAGGGTGCTGAATATTATACTTGGGGGTTGATCCAAGTGGCATTAAGATTCCTCTTCACCTAGGAAGAAGACTGTAAGAAAGTTTCCTCTTTACCATGAAAAATTGTTCAAAGGTTGTTCTTTGCCTTGAAGGAAGAATTATAGTGAAATTCTAAGAAAAGTATTGAGAGTGAACGTAAGCAAGGATTATTTGCAGAACCATTATAACTCATTATGCATTCTCTTGAAACTTAGGAACATACCAAGAATCTAATGTGCTAATAATTCCATCATTTATTTTAATTTGCATTGAACCACTGCGTTTGAGAACTTGCATTCTTTCATCACCTAATCTGATAGTAATATTCCATTCTTTAGAAGAACAAAATTAATCTTTATTGAAAGTCATATGATAAGATGTACCATTGTCTATCTCCTACCAATTGGTATAACAGAACTACTTACAGTTAAAACATCATTCCCTCATCTATCCTTTTTATTGAAAGTATCATAGATTAGAACAACACTTACTTTTCCATCTATTTCTCTTTTCTTGTTTCCATTCTTCTATTATATATAGTCCAACTTAAAGTGTCCTTTTTCTTTATAGAAAAAGTATTGAATAGCTTTAGTCTTCAATTTGGATATTGATTTACTCATATTTCCAGTATACTTTTCCTTATTAGTTTCTCTACCAACAAACATACCCACATTTGATGCATTTTCATATATGCTAAAGACCTTGTTTCTTTAATTCTTTTTACCATAGAACATCTTTTCCATCACTAACAAAAATAGTCTTTCTACCATGCAATATGGTATCGAAAAAATTATTATATAAATTATCGAAAGAACACCAAAATATAGCTTATTCCTTATCCTCAGTTTTAAATCTAAAACAATTTGATTAAAATTATCAATAAGATCTTTCGCTTGTGTAATTTCTGTCATTCTCAAGGTAAATAAATGTTACTTTAATATAAACGATTTATAGTTGATTTTTAAAAAAAAAACTTATTTTCAAGTTATAACGAAAAATGACTTTTTTCGTCAACCGCCTCTCTTAGGACCTCATCACTCAAATTTGATAGTATTGTACCGTATGTCTATGATAGAATCTATTCCTTTTCCAATGTCCCCAAATTCTCTGATAATTTTTTCCTTTTCTTAAAACTATTGTGTATCCCTGTTGAATAACAATCGCCCTTATCTTTAGCGTCTATATGGTAAAATTATTCAATCCATTGAATTTCTGAATATTGAACTTATGAAAAGACATCTTGTCAACAAAGATATATGCTCTAAAATTAATTATTGAGATACCAATTGTTCTAAAACCAATTGCACACAAATGAAAATAATATATGAATAATCAAATGAAACCAAAAATACACGAATTTACATAGTTTGGCCAATTATGTGAACTAGATCCACAACAAAGAGAACTTGTTATTTTTGTGAGAAAGACGATATAAGGAGAATAAAAGACAATAACCTTCTCAATCTCCCAAAAGTTCTACCTTATAAAACATCTATAAAGGTATTTATAGCTTAGGATTACATGTAAGAAATTTAAGTAACATGAAACTTTATTTTTACAGAAGTCTAATAAGGTTGCCAAACTCTATTCCACATACTTCTAACAATAATGAAACTTTATTTCTATGCATTCTCAAAAATCATGTCACGAGTATGGCAACTGTTTACTTTTGACTTAGAAATCTCTCTTAGTACTATGAGAAAGACGTCGATTCCATATCCTCGTCTAGCATCAGATGGTTTTCAAAATTGTACTATTCACTAAAAATTTAACGCATATCCCACATATATTTTGCTCCATTTTAGGAAAACTTTCAAGAACTAATCATTTTTTAAAAAAATAAAAATTTATATGCTATAGTCTAACGTATCAGACAAATTATATACAAAATAAAATAAATTAAAGTTGGTTCAGCCGGATTCTGACGAGGCTGCACGTTGCCGTTTGGATCCATGGAGACAACTATTGAATACGTGAATTCT
>JANIIA010000009.1:20698674-20717060 GCA_027478495.1 Erythroxylum alaternifolium
ACCAAATTAAATATATATTATAAATATTTAATTATTAAAATTATGCATCAACTATAATTTAAATATAATGACAATATTTTTTAAAAAAAATTTAAGCAATAAATTTACCGATGGAAATAAACGTCCGTCGGTATCTTTCTAAATAACTTACTGATAGTAGAGGCTATATTCTGTCGATAATTCATAAAATATATCGACAGATGTTAAATTCTGTCAGTAATTGTTCAGTATATTTACGGACGGAAAACATGTTACCATCGGTACATTTAGCGATGGTCATAAACATTCCGTAGCTAAATTTACCTACGCTTAAAGAACTTACCATTGGTAAATTTAGCGTTGGAAAATGTTAAATTTACGGACGGAACACTTGTTACAGTCGGTACATTTTTGGTATATTTACTGACTGTTTATAATTTTCCAATGCTAAATTTTCCAACGGTAAATTTAGCTACGGCCGATTCTACGACGTTTTTGTCTATCGGTACATTCTGTCGGTAATATGTGATATTGACGAAATATTTGTATTTTCTGTCGGTATTTTTCGTTGCAAAATGACACTTTTCTTGTAATGTAAGTCTAACTTTAGCCCTATTAGTAATTTTGACTATTAGGAAACAATGTTTGATTTGATGACATAGATGCTTTTTTCATATCTTAATCTTCATCCCCAATTAGTTAGACCCTTGTTTAATTAAGAATCTCTCCCTCTACATCACTTATATAGCTTATATTTTCAATTTGTTTATAATTGCTCCATTATTATTTTTTATATTTTATGCTACATTAAGGGGTTCTTTTTTATTAATTTTTTTATAAATGTTCATCTCTTTCCCTTTAAACCCATTATAATGATGTTAATTTGACCAGAGATTTAATGATTGTGGCTTTACTGTGAATCTCTTCTTCTTACAGGAGTAAAAAGAAATCTATAACTGTTGAGTCTAGAAAAATGTTAAGAGATACATGTTCCAAGGGTTACTACTTGATATAGAGGCAAGGTACCTTATAGCCACCTTTTATGATGTCTCATATATATATGAATGTATAATCTTGGTGATGCTTTTTGGAGTGTATTGGTTGAAATATAGTATATTTGATAACGTAGAGATTGTTATGAATGACTTATATGCATGGATGCAATTTTTGAGTGTTTATAAAAGAATGCGAATGTTTAAACACAGTCTAAGATACAAGTATGGCCTAGGCATGTTATTCTTCAGAAATAAGAAGTGAAGACATGGCATATTATTGGTATGAAAGACAGGTTTCCTTAGAAGATATGATTTGAGACACAAAGAAGCCAATGAATCAACAGTCTATGATAAATGTGCCAGAGACTTTATCATGTTTTAAAAAGAGACGGTAAGATCCAAAACCTGAGACATAGTTGTGATCTAGGCCCTATCTATAATCAGTCTTATCTAGAAACATATTTTTGGTAAATTTCAAATTCTGAAAGGATTCTAAGACTTATTAAAATGATGTTTAAGTTTAGGTAGGTCTGGTAAAGGGATAAGTTGTATTAAACTATACTAAGTAGAGTTTATAATTAACTATATTTGTACAAACTATTTACATAAAAGAAAATTTTAATATTTAAGTAAATTATTAATCAATATAGTAAAATCAGTTACTCTTAGCGCTTAATGATATAGGTAATCCAAGTGGTTGAAACTCGTTAAAAATATTCTTGTTAGTCGTTATATATTTCTCTTTTTCCATGCAACTTATGACCTTACTACATATAGCTTATGAACAAGTAGTATCAAAGCATAATTAAGGCAACAATGACTTTAGTTACAAGGTTTAAAGTAAGGAAGTTTAATGGAATTAGGAACTAAGGAACTATAAAGGATTTTGTAACGTAGAAAGGTATATTGAAGGGGTTACAAAAGAATAAGCCTAAAGATATGGATTAGCTTAACTAGAAGGAGTTATATGCATGATTATATAAAGCCATTCAACTATATATGATGGATAAGGTTACATACCTTATCATAGATATTGTGTCCTTTATAGAGATATACAAGAATTTGGAGAATTGATACATGTCGACGTCTCCCACAAATAAGTTGTATGTTAACTAGAGACTATATAGGCTGAAGATGTAAAGAGGGAATAAATCTAGAATAATATATCAATGAATTTAATCAAATAGTCAATGACTTACAAAGGTTTAACGTGGCTATTATGAACAAGGATCAAGCAATGGTTCTACCCTTTTCTTTATTTATTTCTTTTGAACATTTGGTAACCACACTTACTTTTGGATAAGAGGATAGTTTATATAAAGGACATAATTGCCATACTATTGGTTCACAACCAACAGAGACTCAATAGTGGCAAAATCTCTAAAGTCAAAGAGCTATATACGAAGAGAAATCAAGATCATAGATGAAAGTAAGGAAAGATGGCTAGTCTAAGTGGAGTTTTAGGTTACAATATAAGGTTAAAAAGACAATTTAATGCTTTAAAGTGAGCAAATTGAACATATAAGGAAGAACTATCCAATCAAGAAGGAGCCATAAATTGAAAGGAAAATTGATAATTAATCAATGTCTACTAATATAAAGTAAAGTGGGAACTCATATTACAATAAAAGAGACATAATATACGTTTCAAACAATCAACTTCAAGATTCATAGATTATAGTTTCAGGATGCTCACATTACATGATACCAAAATAAGATTGATTTGTGTCATACATGTGAGGTAACTTTAAGACTATCCAGTTGAGAGGTTAATAAAACTTACAAAATTATTAGAATAGAACTTATCAAGATTAGGAAGTTTGATGACACTGTTAGGACATTGAGAGCTTTCTAGGTTCTAAGAAGGAACTAATCACTTTAGGAACCTTACATGCAAATGATTTTTATATAAAATTGAAAAAGATAATAGATAGGAGAAAATTAGTGAAAAGTATTTATAGACATAAATAGCATAGTTGTAAGTGAAGAAGTTTAGTCAAAGAAAGTATGACATTATGGTATGTACAACTAGGTCATCTTAGTGAGCAAGAGATGACAAGACTTTATAAAGGGAGCTTATTAAAAGGTGATAAACATAAGAAGATAGACTTTTGTAAGTTTATTACACATATTAAAATGTCTAGACTTTTATAAGTTTATTGTACATATTAAAATGTCTAAGGTTAGTAAAGAGCAATACTGGTTCAAAGGCAGTATAAGTAGAATTGGAATAGCTTGGAATAAATTTGAAGGGGTTGGAAATTTTGATTCAAAAGATAAAATAATATTAGGAAGAAAGAATCAACACTTAATATATATAGATAAAGCTAGATAGATCATCAAACCTCCAAAGAGAACGTAGTTGGAAAGACTTGGTCATGTATGCTCTTTCCATTAGTAATGGGATCTAACTACCTTTATGGAACTAGTAAAAGTTAGTAGAAAGATATAAGAATGGATGTTATGGTAAAGGATGAATGATTTCACAAGATTGGATAACTGATAACGTCTAGTCATATCTTGTTAGAAAAGGGTTAATATTTCAAACGGTATAGTTAACATGTTGACGAAGTTGATTACCAAGGAGAAGTTCAAGCATCACTAGGACTTGATTAATGTCTTAGGATGTTAGACGTGTTTACAACCCTACCTATATAGAGTATATTTATTAAAATAGAAATTGTCATATATGGCTCATATACATAGATGCTCAATTTTTGAGGTGTTTCTTAGAGTTTGTTGACTAAAATACTATACATTCATCAAGGTGGAGATTATTGTGTATTGCTTATATATATGTGCAATATTAGAGTGTTTCTAGAAGAACAAGGACACTTCTTAAAAATCTTCTAAGTAAACATAGCATGGGAATTAAGGATGACCTAGAACATATTTATCTCTAGAAATTAGAAGTGAAGCCACAGATGTATTAATGTAGTGGAGGTATTTCTAGGGAAGACAAGATCTGCGAACACATCAATGTCATAGAACTTTTCCAAGTAATTAATCAGATAAGAACAAAAATCTATGGTCTAGAATATAGGCATACCAAAGCTAGTGTCATGTTCTAAAAAGAGATCGTAAAATTTATGACTTGAGACGCGGCCCTAACCCAGGCTATGTTCGATAATAATTAATCTTATTTGGAATCACATTTTTAATAGATTTCAAAGTCTTAAAAAAATCTAGAACTTATTATAATTATGTTTAAATTAAGTTGAATTTAGGAAAGGGACAATTGTTATTTAACTTTACCAATTAAAGTTTTTATATATATATATATATAATGTAATTTTCAAATGAATTACTGATCAATATAGTAAAATCAACCTTCTTTATCTCCCAAGAATGTAATATCTAACTAGTTAAACTTCTTTAAAAATATTTCTATTAATTTTTATCTGTTTCTTTTCTTCTATACTACTTTGCTATTACTTAAAATAGCTTACTTCTTAACACCACTTTTATCCGCTATGAAAATCGTACTAATATACAAATTGCATACAGTGATGTGTTTCATAAACCAAGCAAATGCGTTGAAATAGTTGTTATTTTATCAACCCGTACATATCCGTGATACTAAATTGCTACGTGTTACCTTTGCCGATGGACTACTTATATTTTACTAAACTCATTTACAAGAGAGCTTTACTGATTTTGATTGCAAGCTAAAGTTGACCTAATCTTTATCACTAGGAAACTTTAAGGGTTCTAGTTGATTATTACAGATAATACAGCTTGATTTGATTGGAAATTTTAAGGCTTGATTACAGCAATTACTAGGCTGGACTTATATAGGTTCCTGTAATACCTTATCATCTTGACTTGGATAGGACCATTCTCAAGGGAATTAGGGAATTAGAACAGTTTATCTGATAATACTTAATTCTTATGTGCACAAAAAAAAAAAAAGGAACAACAGGTTTTAAAGAAATTAAAAGCACCAAAAAGCAAGTTTTAATGGAACTTATTTATTCACCGGATAAGAGAGCAATCTTGCTTAATAAGGATGTCACAGAGTACAGTGATGCAATACCTTCAATTTGGAGATTGGATGTTAATTAGTCTTATCTCTAGTTAAGAATGTGAATGCACCAACTCGCAATGCTTGAACTAATCCCAGAGATGCCTGACTCTTATTGCATCAAATTACTCGCAAATAGGGCTGCTTTTGTTTAAGACTTGTACCCTTTTTATACTCCTCTTTTTTTCTTTTAATCCAATTTTAACTTCTCAAAAAAAAAAACCTTATCATCTTGTATGCATTCTCTTGATATACAATATTCATCTTATATGTACTCCTTATTCTGGTGAAATACAACGTATTTCACATTTGTTTACTATTAAGACGAATTACTTCTCCCTCTGGAAGATTTTGTACTAACTATTGAAACAACTGTTAAAGTGTAGTAAAACAAATGGTGATAATCTAAGTCATACACCTTAAAATTAAGGTACAACATAAATAAATGACAAGGAACATTATAATATAGAATAGACTATAAAATCAACTCTTTAACGGTTTCAGAATTTTTTAGCGTCCTACAACAAAGTACTTGAAGATTTTACGTTTTCGAATGTGCCGAAAGCAAAAATAATTAGTTGGAGTATAAAACAAAATGGGTAACAATTTAGAGCATTACCGATTCAAAACGACACGGTAGGTATCTCAATTTTTCTGGCAGGCCAACTCGGCCTATCAATAAATACGTAGAAAATATTTGGTCATGCATTGGATGATTGCACTGAAGAATACACAACATTACTAGTGCAGAATGTAGATGGAGTATGTTTCCCGTGAAGAAGTTCAACTGGAAAATATATCCCTCCTTTTTCATAGTGGTGATTGCATGCTTGGTGCATTGACTTGACTACTGAGTGTTGCGGTTGGAGACGGATCTTATTTTTTGAGTTGTGCTTTCACTGATATCAACTAACCGTAGAGTTTAGACAACTCTAATCATCACAGCTCCAAGGAATTATACGTATGGTCAACACCTGATTACTTCGACCGTTGTCATTTCAACAGCCAAGTCTTTCCATTGCCTAACTAGTAAAATTAAATGTTCTCTTGGGTGTTAAATACTTTTCACGTTTAACTAATTAAATATATCAAACGTCTAAAGCAGGAAACTATCCATTATTTATTAAGAGGACTTGGGGAATGACGTATCTTGCTTTCTTAGACTCTGAGAGTTATATAATGGTTATTACTATTTATTTATCAGTGGAACTTCTTATTGGTAATTCAAAAGAACAATTCAGATAAAAAAGATTCATTATACACAACATTGACTAAGCAGCGATGGATGTGCAATTGGCTATCAGCTCATAAGAAGAGTTAATGATGTTGAAAGTCATTTGCATACACGAAAATTTGAAGGGTTATGTGCAGGAATCTCCTCAACTAACTTTGGAAAGAAATTTGCAATGAATTAACAAATCCAACCCAGATTCTCTTTTAACTTTTGCTCTGTGAAGAAGCATATACATCCGTATATAATGGTCATCATCTGATTAAATATACAAAAAAAAGAAGAAGCTAGATATATGGTATGAATCTCCTTAGATCTAGCTAGCAGGTCATATGTTATTTTGTGTTCGGAATTTTCTATTAATTATTTCAATTAAAAATTAAAAATTAAATTGTTGTGCAACAAAAAGGAAGATTTTAATTGTTATGCTCTGAATCTAATCAACTTATTTATCAATTAAACAACTTGGAATGGCTTTTTACGTGATTTGTAAAGATTTGGGATAATGTTCAGGGGTATGCCACTCATTAATAACGTTTTTCTTTTGTTTTTTGGTAAGGCAAGTGGATTTGAACCTGAAGCATTGTCATTGAACTACCAGGAAACAAACAATCTTAATCAACTACAGAAATGAAGAAAATAACATTTCAACCAAATTGTTTGAAGAAGCATACCAAATACTTGGTGGAAATTGCTATCATTAGTGATTTAGAAAGTCACTTTCTAAGACATTAAAGCAGACCATGGTTTTTCTTCTCACTGACTACTGGTTTCTACTCCAACTACCCTCTAAAATATCCAAGTCGTCCAATACCAAAAGTTTCTTGCTAAAAAAAAAATACAATTTCGGGTGGCCACGTCTAGTATTCTAATCCAGGTTTTCCTAGGTTATTGTCAAAGATAGCTGGCTAAGAGTACAAGAAACTGATGCACTCAAAAGACCTATTTGCAGACTATTTCGGATAAATGAAGACCCGTAAGTGACTAAGTAAGTAGTGAATTTATATTATGTTTTGGGAATGTTGATATATAGCCACTTCTAAGTTGTCCGCACTAATCTTTGCATAACGTAAATAATAAATAATATTGGCCGTGGGGTCATAAGATCACCTCTCATCTTGTTGCTTCAGGGGAGGATTTGATCTTTTTTAAAACGAATCAAATTTGTTTGAGGACACGAAACCCTGAAGTCAAAAAGCAAGATATATATCTAAGTGGAGCCTCAACAAGCAAAGGAGAATTTCATTTATGCTTGCAATACTATACATGTAACCTGCTCCAAAATCTAACTAAGATTTGTTCCTGTGAAATAAAATATATAACAAGCAAGGAATGAGATGTCAACTTAATAAGGAGTAACTAGAATGTACTCGACGTGCAATACACAATCCTCCACTTCAAAAGAAATATACATGGCATCGCATCACATCACAATTCATATCACAATTTTGCATTTATTAAGCTTATTTATTATTCTTAATTCGTGTCTTTATCCTATAATTTTTATTTAATTCTTTTCTTAATCTTTTAAGGCCTCGCTTAACCTAGTAGACTTATATCTAATGATCTTTCGACAAACAGACCACGCAGGACATTTCCTACTTCTGAAAATATCCCGAGCATTCTAACTCTTGAAATACCGAGTCTCATTAAATAAATCATACAGGACACTTCTCACTCTTGGAGGTATCTTAGGTATCCCCATCCTTGGAATACTAAAATAAATCATTAAGGATATCCCCACTCCTAGAATACCCTGACACGTGTCTAATAATCAATTTCAATCTTATCGTGTAAATATCAAGACCGTCAAATATCAATCTAACTAGGCAAGCCACTAACCACAATTTCATTTTATTCTCTTGATAATCCATAAATTCAACATCATCATGCCACATCATCTTCTTTCATCATTGCATAGTTCCATTATTCAATAACTCATCACAATATTCACTACACATCGTATACAATTTTTCATACAACCAAAATTTGCATAATAATCATATTCTCATCCATAATTTACAACAAATTCAGATAAATCACAAATCACATAGATTTTATATAATGCAATATTTTCAAGTCATCTAACTCAGCACAAAATCACATTTATTAGAAGTTTCACAAAACACATACAAAAGGCATTATATTTCCATAAATTCACACAATAAACATAATATATTTATTTTTACGCAAAGTTTCATAAAATAGAACATATTTAAATATCGTCTTCTACACAATTTGCATTTTTTTACTATTTACGTAAAATTCATATAATAAGATAATTTAATTTCTCAAATTCATAAAAAAACCCAAAAAAATCGAATTTTCACATAAAAACACAAAATAAGGTACATTCTAATTAATTTCTTTACCTGAACTTTGCAAAATTCCAAATTTCTAGTTAATCATGTGTTCCTTTAGATTTATCGCTAACACCTAAATAATAATAAAATAATTAAAATAAAAACTCTAAAAATATTCTAATTTATTAAACTACCCTAACTCTTCCAAAATTTCAGATTTGCCATTAAACTTTGTTTTCCTTCTTTTCTCTTCTTCTCCTTCTCCATTTCACATTGCCATCCTCTCAAATTCTAGCTTTCTAGAAAATTTTCTAAATTTTTAATCCCCTTTCTAACCATGTTTTCATCCATTATCTCAATATATAAACATTCTTATACACATTCTATCAAAAATAAAACACAAATATAGTCTCTTACCTTGCAAAATCACCACAAAAACCCAAAGAATGATAAGTCTATGAAGCTACAGAAAATTTGGAAGATCAGAAAATGTCGTCAATTTTGGGGAAAGAGGGAAGAAGTAAACTGAAATAAAACCTATTTATTTTAAGTTTAGGCCATGGTTTGAGTCAGGTTTTATTTATTCTCTTGAGTTTGAGAAGGGTTTAAGTAATAGATTTTTGGTTTTATGGTTATGCACTTTACAATATAGTTATTACCAGTACTATATAAAACTATCAAATGAAAATTTTTCTTGCCAATACATCTAAAAAAGAGAGTTAATAATCATATTCTTCAAAAATAAATGAAAATTCAGCTGGCACTAAATAATTTATCCTACGATGGGAAGAAACTTTTTGAGTCGTCAATATCATTTTTGGTAAACCGTAGTCATAGTTATGTTTTTTATTTAATGTTTTAAGTTGATTTCTAGTTCGTACGTACTGTTTTTGTTTACTATATTTATGTTGAAATATACGGGACTTTGTTCCACATGAAAAGGATATATGGCCTTGAGCATCCATATAAGTTTAATGAGTTACTCTTCCTAGTACCAATTGATTTTATGATGGAACCTCATTTGAGCTTGTATGTGCTCAGTTTATTTAGGCCCAATCATATAAAAGTTAACATGGTATCAGAGCATGTTGCTCTTGGGTTACACGTCACCTCCTCATCACGGTAGATTGTGTCACATGTTGGGTCGTAAAGTAGGCCACACGTGAAGAGGGGTGTTGAAATATATGGGACTTTGTCCCACATGGAAAGGGTATATGGCCTTAAGCATGCATATAAGCCTAATAAGTTAATCCTTCTAGTACCAATTGATTTTAGGATGGAACATCATTTGGACTTGTATGTGCTCAGTTGATTTAGGCTCAATCATATAAAATTTAACAATTTAATGTGTATTTTCTAAAACTATTCACCTCTAATTATTCAGTAAACCTTATATTGTACATTGTTATATTTTCTTGATATTAATACTTTTATAATCTTTCATAGCTTTTTTCATTTATTTTCTTTTTTTCGTGTTTCCATTTCATGTAACTTAAGTTATATATCAACATGGGATACAATGTATAGTACTTCAATTATTATGTTTTTTGGTTATGGTACAACGGAATATGAGTATGTATATAACTCAGGCAGACAAACTTTTCCCTAATATATATTTAAGAAAAAAAGGATATTATTAATCGGGTTTTCTCATATGTCGATACTAAGCAGGAATCTAACCAAATCATTACTATATTAACTTAGCCCTAGTGCTCTTTCTCTTCAACATCTCTAATATAAGTGTGTTTTAGATGTTAGAATTTTAGTTTAATCTTAACAACTGTTGGATAATTTAGGCATAATTTTATTAGATTGATCTATTTAAAAATAAAATTTATAATTTTTATTTAAAATTTAATTTATAAAATAAATAGATCCAAATTCTTTAAGAATAGATAAGAAGTCAAAATTTTAAAAAATTTTTGGAATTGAAATTATTTTCTATAATTTTTTGTTCAAAAAATTGTGCGTACATAGTTTAATTATGAATGTGCCAAGCACAAAATTGACTCTTCGCATATTATAGAAATAAATGAAAGATTTTATGAGAATGCCATTATGTTAGTGTACTCTGATACGACAAATTAATAATTTCTGCTGATTGCAAGGTAAATTACCAGAGTATGGTGAACCCAAGTTCACTTCAATCATTTTCCCTTGGAGCAATCATTTGAGGTGGGTGATTATGACCCCAAAAAAAGAAGATACTGACATCACCATTGTTCATCGATCGGTCAGCCCCATTCCTTAAATCTCTTTCTCTCTCATTTACGCGTCTTTCCTTTACATTGTTCATTGTTCTACCATTTTCACTATATTCGATTTGTTAAAGTTTTTTCTTACGTTAGACTTAACATATATTATGTCAAACTCGTGTAGTTAAAATTACCTGTAATAAATGTGTCAACAAAATTACCGCAATCTGTTTACATGCTATAATTTTTTCTGATTTCTTGTCCGATCACTTTAGTTAGGCATTCACTTTTAACGGTTAACACAAATCAATTGGTACTTAAAAAGTGATGTCTAAGTTAGTTTGTGTAATTAACTAATGCAGCTTCCTTTAGTTAAAAGTACGGGATTACGGTTGATCTTTAAGAGACCTACACAAAATTAGCTCATCTCTCTACGTGTGAACAAAATTTGAACATAAGAAATCAGTGTTTAAAGTGTAAAAGGAATTTAATCATTTGCGTTTGTCTTCGTATGAACAGCTTCATCAAGCAATAAAATTACTTGGGTACCAGCAAGATTGTTCTGGAAGGACAAAGAAAGTATTGTTATAGTTAAGATGAAAAGATCTCCGAGAACGACTACAGTTTACAGAAGGCATGTAAGTAACAATTGACTAGAAGCTACCTTTGCAGCATCCTCTGCTCATTAATTTACATATTCCCGTAAGGTATAACAACTCAAAAAATATATAATCCCATCTAGAACAAACTGGGAAGACAGAAAGAATCATTGAAAAGGATATGGATAAAGGAAAAGGGAAGAACAGGCACCATCAAGATTTGAAGGTGGAAATGTTTTGCAGATGGTCAAGTAAATCACATGGATTTCAAATATCACCTTACTACTAATAAAAATAAAAAGAAAAAAAAACCCTGACCTTAAACTTGTCCAGATGGGCAAAGCGGGCATGAGACGGGCTTGGCAAAGTACGTAGGGTTATGATCACCGGCCATGATGACGACAATCTTTGGTTCTACTTCCACCGGAGACATCTGAACTTGTTTGTCTGATCTTTCTTGATCGGCCTCAGTACTGGAAGGTGGTGGTTTTCGGTAGGAGCAAGCAAGAATTATCAAAGCCACCGAGATAAGTCCTAACATGAGCGCCAACCCAACGAAGAGATAAGGGACAGGGGAGTTCCAGTGGCCGAATCCACCGCCAGATGTGCTTGTTCCGGATGCAGAATTGCTTTCAGGAAACATTTGCTCTCTTTTTCTCTCACCTGGTTACGGTGTTACTGGCGTAAGACAATGAGTTAGGTGGTCATTGCATTTATAGGCTTAAGTAAGTTTGACGTTCCATGAAATAGCGGTTTTACGGATTAGAACAAAGGAATTGAGAGAGAAAGATATATTAATGCAATCATAATGTGTATTATATACATGAAAAAGAGGGTGAAGGGTGATTCTTTCTTCCACTCTACTTATGCCTAAGAGGGCCATTATTGATTGATGTTGAAGTTTCATTTCGTGGTTCAGTAAAATATGGTAACAAAATTACCGTGCATGTTTCTCAAACAAAACTGCATTATTCTATTTATTAATTAACTCCCTCATATATTGTTCCTTTAGTAAAATAGAGTAATTAATTACATCTAAATTCTATTTGTTCTGTGTGAATTATGAAAATGTTTGAGATTTCACAACCCTAGATCATGAATAATTTGAATTTTTGAAAGTTTGCTTACGTTATAAATGAATCATCTATAAGAATGTGATTTAGGAGTGAGTTAAGGTAAGAATTCAGATTTAGATTGAACAATTCAGATTAGAATGTAAAGTTAATATGATATTTATTGATTTAAATTTATTTTTTAATAGGGTATAATGTATTATAATAATTAGGAACTTGAGCCCGAGGCATCTTAACATAGTTGTTAGTATTTTGAAAGTAACATTCTTGTGCTCATTTTTAAACATTCATGTAGTTAAAAAGTGAGTAGTTAATTTCATTTTATATGTTAATTGACATGCCATTAATTTAACTGTAAATTGATCTGCCAATGACAATTAAATTAAAATTAGAAAAAACACATCTTAACCATTAACATGGACTTCCTTTTCTCACTGTAGATGACCCCAAAAATAATTGCCAAAACTCATTGTCAGATTTGCCTGCGGGATGACACATTTAGTTCGTCTCTTTTGTGATATACTTGTAAGTTTTGATGATGGGGAAATTCATGTCAGAATAAAGAACCAAACGATCGACAATGAAAAGAAGAATAAATGTGAAATAGCCCCCAAGGACAGGGCATTTGCTTATCCACATCAAATTACCAAGGGACCCACTAAACGTGTCCTTTAGTCTCACGTATTCCCTAATTTCTCACTTTGATGATCACCCTTAACGTAGAAAATTACCATTTTCTTGATCAAAATTCTTTCCTTTCCCATTCCACAAATTAATGGACTGTCCCACCATCTTGTAAGCTCTGCGTACTTGCCTTTCCCTATTTTATTGTTCCTGTATACTTTTTAGAATTTAAATATGAAAAAAAACACTTTTAACGTTCTCTTATAAGAGTTTTAGACTCAATGATAAACCTAATTTTATAGTTAGTTTAATGGGAAAGAATAAGGAATAGAATTTTCCATTAAAATCACGTCAAAAATAGAGTGCTCCATATATAAAAATCGTAATATAATATTTTAAAATTAAAATTTCATATGGTCAAAATGAATTGGCTAAATAAAAATTTTTCTTATAATAATTGACATACGAGAAGTAAGAATATCAAATATAAATAGGAAATATTGAAATGATTGATAAATTTTATAAGTGAAATTTATTTATATATAGAAAAAGATTTATGGCATATTACTTCAAGTTAAAACATGTAACTTCTTATATATAAACCGTTTTCTTATTACAATAAAATACAATATTTGCGAGATCTTATTATGAGAGGTGTACATGCATGTAGTTGGATCAAAAATAAAAGAACGGCACTATGTGAATCCACATTGAGGATTGAAGGTGAGAATTGATTCATTATGGCAAAAATCATGACGAAGAGTGTATCTGTATCTGTATCTATCTGTATGCCACAAATAATATTTGTGTACGTAAAAGCTAAAGGCTTGGATTCATAAATACCCCATACAGATAAAGACCTTTAACTAAGTCTTTTCTAATATTTAATGTGCCCATCTTGCGTGAAGAAAGATGAAGACGACATTTCATTGCATTTATTGAGCATTTATGCTTGTCTACGTTACCTAATTATTTGTCAAATTTTGTAGTAATTATTTATAGCACACAAGCCGTACTATCAGGGTAAGACCTCACTTCAGGGTTACGAATTCTTGGAACAAAAGCTACCAAATTCCTGGCTCAGAATTTAGTGTATAGTTTTGTATGTTAAAGTCAACTAAACGAGTACCTTTAATATAATACATAGTATTTTTCTATTCTTTTATTTTAATTTTTTGTTTTGATATCAATATTAAAATTTTTGAAAAAAGATGCTACTTTAAAACTCTATATTTTTAGTTTATGAAACTAATAGGTTTGCCATGCTACACATCATAATATATGTACTTCAATACTTCAGTTAAATCTTTTCAAGAAATTCTTTTTTCACAAATATTATCAAAAAGATTATAGTAACGATATTATTAATATTCTTGTTTCTTGCATAAATTTATTATTTATTAGAATATTATGGTATTAGCAGAGTGAAGATATGATGTAATGGCTTTCTTTACTTCGTTAAGTCGATGTATTCCGCACACAAGGCTTCCTGTTTTATGAAGTCGGAGGAGGATTATCAATATACGCAATTTTCCTTTTGTAATTTTCAAAAAATTCTTTAAATTAATAAAAGAATTTAAATTTTTCAAAAAATTCTTAAAATTAATCAACTCAAAAAATGAAACCAATTCGAAGTTATTCGAATTATTTTATTTTAGCTTGAACTTTTATATAACTTGTGGTTTGATTTAAATAAAAATATTATTTAAATGATTTGATTTATAATACTAATAAAAAATAATTTAAACCTGTCATTGTACCCTTACCTTTCTTAAACAATTTGAATTAGGAGTGTGAAATAGCGCATGCCACCTTCTGCTTTGTAAGATCGTACGTCTCCTTTAACCGCACTATAACCCTTCACCAAATGAAACTCAATTTCCCTGAAATTGAATCCTCCCATATTTGTCCATTCGCAGCTGCTACACGAGGGTGAAGTGCAACTATTAGGCAATCAAAACTGAGATTTAGAGTGATGGGAGCTAGAGGATAAGGTTTTGCTGTCAAAGGAGCCTGACTTTTTACATCTAGTTTAAAACTGACTTAACTCTAAATTAATAATATGTTAATATAATTAATTAAAATAATATTATTTTAATTTTTATATTATTCTATACAAGATGGAAATAATATTATTCTAATAACATTATTTTATTGATTCAACTCAAATTAGTTCTAATTTTTTGAATAATTTTATTCGAGACAAATGTGAATTTAGACTGAATTAAACGAAAAAACATCTAGCTCTAAAAGTGGGTAAGCTAATTTCAGTTTAAAAGAGTTACAAGTTGAAAATTTTTATAAAAAATATTGTTAAATCAATGAGAGAAATATTCAACTAAAAAACCTATGTTATAGAAATTTGAAGTAAAAAAGTTCTGATTAAAATCGCGTATTGGAAGATTTTTTTAACTTCGAATTTAGACTGATCAATATTTTAGTAAATACAATTTCTTATCATCTTTGTTTTTTAAAAATTAAATAAATTTTTTGCTACGTTGTCATATAAACCATGTATGGTGTATGCGTATATGTACATGGTTGTTTAGCATACAAAGAAATGAGTATAACAGTGAAGAACTAATATGATTGGACTCAAATAAAATAGATATTAATCTATGTGTTATATTTGATTGAAACATTATATGATATAATAGGATTAAATCGTACAAAAAAATTATGCACGGAAGGTTGTCAAAATCTTTCACAGGAGCTTGAACAACCTTAACTAATGTATTTAAAGGAAGCAAGTTGGGCAAAGAAATGGATGAACAACTTTCAGCATTTCATTATGTTAATGCCTATTTGTATTCCTACTAAAGATGCAGTATTGACGGATTGCTCCCTAATCCTAACTATAACATTAATTTTAGGCAGAGGAAACTTATCATCTTGCAGGATTTTGGCAATTGGGTATTCACCCAGAAGAACGATACAAGACTGCATTTTGCATTCCAAATGCTCAATATCAGTGGACTGTTATGCCATTTGGGCTTAAAGTCGCTCCATCACTGTTTCAGAAAGCCATAACCAAGATCTATCAGCCTATCCTCTACAGTGCATTGATTTACATCGATGATATTCTACTGTACTCAAAGTCCAATGAGGAACATCAGGCCTTGTTACAACAGTTCTTGGATCTCACTGAACAGTATGGGATCATGTTATCTGCCAAGAAGAGTGTAATTGGCACAACAGAAATTGAATTTATGGGAATGCAATTTAAAGATGGATTCTACCAGCCAAGCCCACATATAGCAGAAGAGCTATTACAATTTTTGGATGAAAATCTCACTGTAAAACAAATTCAACAGTTCCTTGGAATTGTCAACTATGTCAGAGATTTTATTTCACATGTGGCAGCCTATACGACAAGCTTATCTAAGCTCTTACGAAAGAATCCACCACCATGGGGAAAAGAACAGACACTAGCCATCCAGCATCTTAAAAAGATTTGCAAGAATCCTCCTCCACTAAAAATCCCTGATCAAGGACAACGAATTTTGCAAACCGATGCTAGTGATGAACATTGGGGAGCTGTTCTTCTCGAAGAACTCAACGGCAAAAGACATTATTGTGGCCATGCCAGCGGATCTATTAATCAAGCTGAAAGTCACTATCATATCTCTTATAAAGAGATCCTTGATGTTAAAAGAGGTATTGAAAAATTCTCAATCCACCTCACTCCTTACCTTTTTGTCGTTGAAATAGATAACACCTCATTCCCCAAAATCTTAGAACAGTGTGGGAAAAAGATTCCGAGTTCTCAACTTTTGAGGTGGCAAGAGTAGTTTTCTGCCTATAAATTTACAGTCAAACATCTTAAAGGTCATAACAATCTTCTTGCTGATTATCTTTCTCGACCTTCAAAACCTCTCTTGTTTGTTACTTCTTCACATAAATTACCTATCCCACTTTATTGGCTAATGGAATTTCCTCGCTTTGCACGATATAGAAAGGAGTTTCCTCCTTAGTTTCCTAGGGTTCCATCTTGTGTAGATGATCTTTACCCTCTTTTACCTCACTGTCTTTTTTACTACCTTCATCTTGTTTTAGTTAAAGAAGACATTATTCCTAGCCCTAGTCTGTTTGATCCAACAACGCCATATAAGATGATATATCATCTTTTTGATGATATTGATATACAAACCCTATGGCATCTCTGGGCATTATCAGCTTTGCATGCTTGTGCTGTTGCCTTTTCACCATTTCATTTGTATCGACATCTGTCTGATCCCTCTGAGTCCTCTTCACTCCTATGGACATTTCTTGAATGGTTCCAACCCTTGGATACATGGAGAATTGAAATGTCTCAAGTATTAATTCGTCATCATTTATGGGAAGATACTTTACAAGATCGAAACATATTCGTAATTTATATTATTCATCGTCCCTATGTGATGAGCACAACTGGACAATTGTGTACCATGAATCATCTACAACAATGGCGTACCATTCTTTCTTGGTCATCCAATGAAGATACAATTTTATCAGAGTTATATACATTATTGGATACATTGAATCAAACTCATGATGTCTCGTACTCTGATACATGTACGTCCCTTGGACCTTATTATGGAGATACTGCTTTAGTTGAACCAATTCAGACACCATCTCCATCTCAGTGGGCTTATGTTGAAGACAATGTTATTCATATTCATGCTGGAGATTTAACCCATCTTGGGCTTGATATCTCTACCAGTTCTTCTGAGCCCGTCCAAGAAACAGATCTAGTTGAAGAATCCAATTCTATCACATCTTTATCGATGATCTCATTGCTCAAGTTGACAGAGAATTGGAGTTCACATCAGAAGATGTTGATCTATCATTATCACTATAGACAGATTCCTTTTTTGTCGTGGCAACTATTTTCTTTACAACTTTTGTAAAAACTAGTTTGCTTTTTACTGTTTACTTTAGAACTTTCGGTTAAAGTTGTTTGCTTTTCCTAAAGTACATGCTTTACTTTTGTAAAAGTATATTCCTTTTGATAAGGTTAGGTAAAGCGTCATTATTTTGTCTGTCAGGTAGTTTACATTTCTATCCTCCACCTTGTCTATATAAGGAGGGTTTCGTTTCATTGTAACATAAGCTTTTAGGATTCATTTCTTAGAAAGTTAAGTTGTATTGTGTTCTTATCAGAAAATGAAGAAACTTTTCTTCGCATATCTCTTCTAAACACTTCTCTATCCCTCTTTTGAAATACCTTCCTATTCTTTTGTGAAAGGATTGCAGAGATGAGTATGCTCTACACTTGCCTTGAATAAGGATCTTGTGTATCAGAAAATCTATGACAGTCTAATCTGGATAATCTGTTGCTTCTATTTCCGCTGCCTAGTTGTTTGACAGAAGCATTAACGGGG
>JANIIA010000009.1:20725852-20738605 GCA_027478495.1 Erythroxylum alaternifolium
GCTATGAGATTATCATATGGATGATCTATCAAATGTCAATGATTAATCTCATTATAGCAATGGTGTAAATATCCTTAGACTTGAGGTACTAAAGGTTATCTTGGATATTGATCATATGCTTTGACACCATTCCTTGTTACCTCAAGATGAGGTTGCTCATAGGGAGATAATTGGGTACAACTATTGGTATTCGAAGGTAATTGGGTAGCTAATAAAGAATTCACCACTCTTGATAGAAGGAGATGATACCCATGGCCTCTTGTTGGGGTCATTACTTAGGAGTCTCTAGGTAGAGCAATTATATGTCATGAAGAGAGTTTTCAATGACACATAGAGTAATGAGATCCCCAGGACAATAACATAGAGTAATGAGACCCCCAGGACAATAACTAACATCACTTGGATTAGATCTGACATAATTAGTCTAGTGGGAGTTGACACATAACTCATACTCCGAACTAAGTGGGGTATTGGATGGTGAAGGACGAATTGCATAGTAATTGACTATGGAAAGGTTCTTAAGTCAGATAATTAACTATAGAAGAGTTCGAGTGTTAACCCACTTACATTCCTGTAAATTGGCATCATAAAACTCTTCATGATTTTCTCGGATTAAGAGTTAATTCAAGTGACCAAAATAACTGAGAACCTAAGGGTCACACGCATAAAAGATTGAATGAAAAAGTGAGCATCTCCGTCAATTAAGCAAGCCACAATCGTGACTGACTTAATGACAAGAGGTACATAAGTGATTTATTCACTTATGTACACACAAATTTTTAGCTATAAAAGATACTCAATAGAGAGACTAAGGATCCAAAAGAGTTATGGAAGTTGAGAGGAGTGATCTTGAGATTTGTTCATGCAATTTTAAGCAATTGTTACATGGGATTAATTATATGAAACTTAGTCTTAATCTAACTCTCACTAGAGCTTCTACTTGAACTCATCTTTTTTGGTGCTCTAACCACCCTTACATACTAATTTTTCTTCATCTTTGCATGCTCTCTAGAGGCCAAGGAAGGTGTTTGGTGTTTGCTACAACCTAAACGAGGAGAAGATTCAAGGAAGGAAGAGTATTTGCAAGGTACATATGATGTAATTTCATGTTCTTATAATATGTTTATACATGCACATAGATTCTGTATTTTTTGGGGATGTTATGGGGTTGAAATTTTGATTTCGACACTTCCGCTACCTTGCCATGTATGTGATGCATGGATCCATGATTCCCTACAAAAATATTATTCAATTCATTATTGACAATGATTTTGCTTATAAAGCAGCTTAAAGAATGTTGCAAAGCAAGTATAATTCTTTTTAGTAGACTCTTTGTGTTTTACATTGCATTAACTTGATGTTGGAAAATATAGGAGATGCTAGGTATTTTCCTATTATTTATGAGACTGTGAAGAAAGTAAAAAAGGTGACCAAGTTCATCTACAATTGTGCATGAGTCTTGAATTTAATGAAAAAGGATTTCACCAATAGTAGGAATTTGCCGTCCTGCTATTACAAGATTTGCAACTAATTTCTTACCACTTTAGTGTTTTATTATGATGAAGAAAGAGTTGAGACAAATGTTTACAAGTGATTGGTGGGTTGCATCTTAGCATGCTAAGTTTAATGTTGGATTAGAGGTTTCTATAATTACACTTGAAGATAATGAATTTTGATCCCAATGTCAATTTATCATCCGAGTTTGGGAGATTTTGGTGAGGGTACTTTGCTTGGCTAATAGTGATGAGAAGGCCACAATGAGTTATTTTTATAATGTCATAGAGATGACAAATGAAGCAATCAATGCCAATATGAAAATAGGTCTTCTTTATACACACCTTATCTTACAGTCATCATTGAGAGATGGGAAAAGGAAACTTTACTCTCCGTTACTTACAGTTGAGATATTTTTGAATCCTAATGTCTATTTTAGACCAAGTTTTACAAAAAAAAGACATCGAAGTTAATAGGAGAATGTTATTAACTATTACAACAATTGTTGTCCATGAGATGATGCAAGATCTCATAAACTCACAAGTGGAGATTTATAAGAATGCTTTTGGTGATTTGGAATGTCAATTGCTATTCGTCAAAGAGACGAACTTAATTCAAGTATATATCTTTTTCACTTTTATTACTTGTTGAAAATTAATCATCACTTTATTTTGTTTATAATGCTATTTTTGTTGTCATACAACTGCTTGGTTGGACTAATTTGAAAGTAGTGTTCTAGAATTGCAAAGGTTTGCAATTTAAATTTTGAGTCAGTGCGTAAGTGCAACAGGGTGTGAAAGGAATTGGAACATATTTTAGTTCATCCATTCCAAGAAAAAGAATAGATTGGAGCATAAAAATTTAATAACTTGGTCTTTGATTGATACAATTTAAAGTTTCGAAAAAGGTATGTATTATCATTATTAAGTTGGATATAATTTCTTGTAATTTTTTAATAATTTAATTTTATTCTTTATTAGGACTCTTAATACAAAAATTAATTTTGTAGATCCAATTTGCCTTAATTATATTGATCTTTCGGCTAGTTGAGTTTCTGATGAACTGAGTTTGATAGATGAGAGTAACTTGGATGAGAAAGTATTGACACGTTATTTAATGCGATAAATTTGAATAATGGTAATGATGAGGCTCCTCTCAATAACGAGGATATTGTACTATATGAAAATTGAGGCCAATACGATTTGAGTAGGTATTCGATTAAGTGAAGTTTTGAGTTTTTGTTTTTCCTTTTCTTTTAATTTCACTTATATTTGATGTATATGTAAAATTCTATATATGCAATATAATTATAAATATTTTTGTTTTCAGTTTCATTTCTAGTTGGTTCTTTGACACAAACTATTGTTATAAATTGTAACAGTTAGAGAGTCATAAATATTTATTATTCTTTTTATTTGATGTTTTGATGTAATTATTATTTATTATACAATGAAATTGTAACATTTTAAGTATTTTATATTGTCATTAATTTTATATTTATATAATGATTAAATAATCTTTTTATATTAATTGTGGTTATTATTTATATGTGAAATATGTAAAAATTAATATTAATAAAAATAAATATATTGTTGTTATTTTAAATTTCTATTATTATGATTTTTGGAGAGATAGTTAATGTAAAAGTATACATTATACAGTACAATATATTAAGGGACTACTTTATAAATTGAAAAAATTATTTCAAACGGTACTTGATATTAAATGATATTAGTACAGTACTATATTAGAACCAAATCTCGTACTAATAATGGTACGATATTCATAACATTGCTAAGCACCTCTTTACTATTTTGAGTTCTTGCATTTTTTGGTGAAAGTAGGTCCACGACTTTTAATTATTAAATTATTTATTTTAATAAAATATAATAATTAAATAATATTTATTAATAAATAATATATAATATTTTAATTTATTGTTAAATTTTATCTAATATTTATTAATATTAATAATAAAATATAATTACATTAAAACTAATAATTAAACAATTTTTATTTTTTGAAAAAAAATATCAAAAATATGAAACAAAAATTAAAAATTACACTAAAAATATAAGTGAAATTAACGATTCCTTAATTTTTTTATGATGGTTAAGATTACAAAGAATTTACAACTTAAAAAAAAAGCTTTATGTATATTTTTACTATTATTTAAATTTATCAGCTTAACAATTTAATTTAATAATTTAGTGAATATTTTATGTCTAACTTTACTATATTTAAATCTTATTGCTTTTTACACTATTATGGATTCTTATCTTTTGATTAAAGTGAAAATATTAACGATTGATAAAAAAGTAGGGCAACAACAAATTGGTAACTGCTATGCCATTCGGTGTATAATGCAGCATATATTTGGACTTTATTGCCCTTATTGCATGACAAAGCATTCTTACATAGGACGACAATTAAAGATGACAATAACTCAAATTGGGCGTGTTCAAACTTGAAGTGGCCCAGCTCAAATTTGGGAGGGCCCAAGCTCGGCCCAAATTTTATTTTTTAAAATAATAAAATGTCATTTTACATTATCTAATCATAGCATCCTAAACTAGAGTCTAAGCTCGAGCTGCCCCGAGCCCGAAGTCTAATTAACTTAGAGTTGGCGTACTCTAAGCCAATAAATTGGTCAAGAATTAAAAAAGAGGACAATCATGAGTTAGTTCACAGAATTTGTTACTAGATAAGGGAAATTATCCAACTTCATGATTCAACATCCTGGAATCCATCCTTGAAAAGAAGATGATGCTTAGATCTTAGCTAAAAGAGATTTATTTAGCGGATTACATTCATGTGTTTGTTGCTTTAGTTCTAGTTAAAGTTAGCTTGTCTTTATTGTAATCTTTGATTTGCCAATAATTTTGTACTCCTTTTCGGGGTTTTAATGATTCTTTTACTTTTTTAAAAAACTGGTAACCGCTCCAAGTTGAAGGGCCTCATCTTTCAATTTGGCCATCCAGCTGTCTTAGTCAAGATAATGGGCGTCGTAGTTGAAGTAGATATATTGTCAACCATTCTTCCACAATGTGTTTAACCCATGTAATTTCTACTAGTGATGTTTTCAGCTTCTCAGTTCCTTATCCTTTCAGTCCAGTTTCAATACACAGATGGGCTTGATTGAAGAAGATTGAAAATCTACCGACTGGTTACTGGACATAGGCCGAACTCCATAGATGGCCTTTAGTGAACTTGGGAGTTTCTTGGGAGTTTCGTGGGAAAATGAGTCCTGGCTTCCAAGTCCAAAGCTGCGGGACTGGGATTGTTTGACTAACTTCCTTATTTTCTTGCGATTGTTTCGGTTGAAAAAATAATAGCTGATATCAACTATCTAATGTGTTAATTATGGAGACCCTATCACAGACATTGTGTCAATATCCCATCAATGAAATAAGTCAATAACTAACCGAAACAATCGCAAGAAAATAACAATGCGTTAATTATGGAGACTCTATCACAGACATTGTGTCAATATCCCATGAATGAAATAAGTCAATAACTGTAGACGTAAGACTTTGGTACTCGCAAGTTAATGCATCACACTAGATCTTTTTTTATAGAATGTTCAGTCCATAGGAGTACATTTCATTCCAAAGAATGTCAGATTCTTGAAAAGACTGTACAATTTCAAGGAAACATCAAACTTTTCCTACCCTTGATATGCTCTACTATTATACAACCAAAACGTTTGACCATCACAAAACATCTTGCACCTATAATCTCGTCTGCTAATGTTCTAAACCACAAAACCGAAGAAAGGAAAAGTGTTTGATCATTGAAAGAATTCACCTTGGCCCAGAAAGCTCCATTGCTTGGACTAGTAAAGAAGAGTCATCAGTGAGATCAGAATATCGATCTGACGAGGAGAAGTCGTTGGGTTTGGACTTGGTTGCTTCTACTCTTTGAGAAGCTTCCCACCTTTCTGCAAGCCCGTCACCCTCAAGCATTCGAACTACTTCAGACATTTTGGGTCTATGGCTTGGAAGGCATTGGGTACTCAATAGAGCTACTTTCACCATTTCCTCAAGCTCAATCCTATCATAGTTGCCTTTTAGATCTTTGTCCACGAGCATCTCAAGCTTCTTCTCCTGATGAATTTTCTTTACCTGAAACAATAACCCATGTCAAAAAGAGATGGCCGAAAACAAAGAAGAAATTGGAATACTTGGCGCTGCTCACCCAGTCTAGCATGGCTCCTTTCTGATTGGCTGCCTTGCCAAATTCAAGTGCTCTTTGGCCTGTGATTAATTCGAGAAGCAGGATGCCAAACCCGAAAACATCTGTTTTTTCAGAGGACTGACCAGTGGAAAGATACTCAGGTGCTATATGCCCCACTGTGCCTCTCACAGCAGTAGTTACATGTGAATCTTGGTGATCCAAAAGCTTGGCCAACCCAAAATCCCCCACCACTGCCTCACAATAGTCATCAAGCAATATATTTGCTGCCTTAACATCCCTATGAATTATCTTTGGATCACACTGTTCATGAAGATATAATAGGCCCCTTGCAGCTCCCAAGGCAATTCTCTTCCTTGTCTCCCAATCCAAGACCGGTTTCCCTATCATTTCATTTGTCATAAAACTCAGCTTTAGCCTATTAGCAAACATATTTCAGTGAAAGCACATATGTTAGTTACCTTTGACTTTGAGACGGGAGGCAACACTGCCATTGGACATGTAAGGGTAAACTAGAAGCCTTTCTGTTGGTGTGATACAAAAACCATACAGTCTAAGGAGGTTGCGGTGCACAGCAAGGCTGATAATCTCAACCTCTGTTTGGAATTGAATATCTCCTCCAATAGCATTCCCATCTTTAAGTCTCTTGACTGCTACAACAGTTCCATCCGGGAGAATCCCTTTATACACATTGCCATATCCTCCTTTGCCAAGTATGTTCTTATTGCTGAAGTTGTTCGTGGCATTCTGAAGCTCTCTAAATTGAAATCTTCTTAAATTTCCAAGCAAAACTTCCTCATGATGCTGATCTGGTTATTCAAAGACATCCAGCAGTGTTAAATTGTTTGACCACTAAAGGTGAGTTGCAAGATAATTAATTCAATTGTTTGTCAAATGTTACCTTTAATTTCAAAAGATGTTGGTTCGTAGTGCCTTTGCCTCCACCATAGAAACAATCCAAATACAAGAATAATAAGGGAGACAGATCCAACACTCGAACCAAAGGCAAGGGCTAGCTTCTGACTCTTTGGCTTATTGGAATGCGAAGAAGCTTAAGATGGAAAGAATTTGAGATCAGAATTAACAGAAAAACAGATCAAACCATTTACACTGCAAAAATCAGACAAGCAACTAATCTTCCTTACTTTGTGTGCCATTCAGATTCATGGACATTGGCATTAGTGTTGACCCAAAGCATCCTGGTTCAGAGCCTGTTGGGCAGATTAAAGGATTCCCAACAATGCTGCAATGATGAAAATATGGAACAGTAGGCTCAAAGTAAATATCCCAATGCACCTTGTGCAGAAATAGAGAAAGGGAAAGAGGGAGAGTCATTTACTTGAATGTTTTAGCTGGAAATCTGGGTACAGGGCCACTCAAATTGTTGTATGACAAATCACTGTAATTGACGTAAAACATAAATTTCAATAACACACTTCAATCTGCTTATTGATAAATTAAGGAAACACCTTGATAGGATCGAGAGACTAACAGAAAGATAAGTTGACTCATGTTAAGCATTGGCAACGATCCAGAGAGACTGTTATTATTTAACCTCCTGAATAAAATTGAAACAACTCCTGGTCAAATTTAGAATCAAAGGATCATACAACAAGCACAAGAGTTTGAGCTTCTTTCCAAGCTTACAAGTACTGAAGATTCCTCAGTTCGCCTATAGAGGAAGGGATCTCCCCAGTAAACATGTTGTTAGAAAGATCAAGTGTATGGAGCTTGGAAAGCCTGCCAATTTCTGCGGGAATTGATCCTGTAATGTTGTTGTTCTGTAAGAGGCTGCAAATACATAGACCACCATAAAGGTTAAGAAATAACAAATAAGTTCGTTACGAGGTGGGAAAGAAGAGCTGCAAGTTTCTATAGGAGCACTCACACAATTTGAAGATTTGTCAAGTTGCCAATGCTCGGAGACAGAGTACCAGATAAATCCTGGCTAGGAGTTCCTCTGCAGGAATACCAATTCATCAGTTTCAAAACTAACTTTTTCGTTGCTCTCTTTCGATTTTCTTTCAGTATTGCTGTTTTTGTTTAGCTTAGCAAAGGAAAAGTTTTGACACTTACAGGCCAATGACGAGGCTCTCAGAAGAACAAGTGACCATAGTCCAGCTACAAGGATCAACAGCATCTCGATCCCAATTATCAAGAACACCGTGAGGATCATGCAGAGATTCTTTTATGCCCATTAAAGCTTGCACTATACACAAAAATGTTAAAAAATTTCCTAGTCCAAGTGAAGAAATCTTTCTGGGAAGATTTTGCAAGGGAAAAGAAAATTTTCAGTTACCTTCAAAGTTAACTCCTTTTGGAGATAACAATCCACTTGCAGTAGCCAAAAACCATAAGAAACTCCCGAAAAAGATAAAAACTTCTCGCCTTCTCATTGCCATTGAACGGTGATGTCCGGGAACCGGAGAAACTAATCCTTTAACTCACAAGATATACCCTTTTTATCTTCTAGCGCTTAGCAGACTTCAAATGGAATACTTTTCTTCAAGTTGATCTCTCCGTCAGAGGCCACCTCCTCCTTTTCACGCCATAAATCCATTCATCAAAATCTTTGTGTCAGACCCAAGAAAAGCACAAGCGTTTTGGTTGTATAAAGGAAACCAGCATGCCTGTCACTGAGTCAGTAGGTTAAAGAAATGATTATATGCAAAGTTCATCATATGTGGCCTTAATCTTAAAAGAATCAAACTACACCAATTATACTATAGGGGCAATATTCTTTGAGGCAAGGAGAGAACAGGAATTTCTCATTTGTAGGTTTAATCACTCATCAGTTTATAATTCTCTCTCCCTATCACGCATGTTTCTTTTGTCTAAAGGCCACTAGGCATGAGATCAAAATTCTACCTGGGTTTATGAGTCATTAGTCATCTTATTGCCTAGACATGAGTTTTGCACTTTGTACCAAGAAAACACTGACAACATTAAAAAAAAAAAGAGGAATATTTGTCGTGTCTACTTGTCCTTGATTGGTGGGTTGTGCATAGTTAACTCAGAAAATGGGCATACGGAGAAAAGAGTGTATGTGCATGTAATGAGATGAAATTGCATTGCTTGTTGTACCGAGGAATTCAACATTCTCTTAGTTTGGCCATACAGTAAATGCCCCCAAACCAAAACCACTGTTTTCTTCATTTTTAACTTTTTTATTTTGTGAGGAATGTGAGAATCTCGAGGCGTCAAGTGAGGGCGGGCTCGAGATTGATGATGGTGGATTTGGTCACCCACCATGACCCTGCAAGACTAGAGTATCTTTGTTGGCACTGTCATTTTATATTGATGTGATTATAAGCATATGCATACTTTAGTTTTTAACGGGTATTAGTAGTAGTCACTTTTGTGCTGTAAATGCTGCGGACTCTTGCTTTTTGTAGATTCCAAATGGGCAGCCACTTTCAGCTAACAAGCGCACACATGCTGCTCTTTTTTTCTCTCCAGCAGCAGACAGTCATTCCACACCCAATATCTATTCAAACGCAAAAAGAAAAAGGGGGAAGAGTGAAACTTTTGAAAGCAAAAGCTGCCATCTCCGTCTCTTTCCTTTAGAACAATTACTTGCCCTTCGGGAAGAATTCTGTAGGGGTTCATTTATAAATTTCGAATTAGTAATTGACACTGAAGTATTTGTCATTAAAATTTATTATCAATCAGCTATCTCAGACTTATTATTTGTTTTTTTGGTGCTAATTCATTAGTTTATTTACTTATTTAATGTACTCAAAAAATAATAATTACTACTTGTTCGATATAAAAGGGATAATTATGGTGACTTAAGAACCAACTCTAACTCAATGTTTCCCAGTAGAATCAATGGCGCTAGACCTGAACAAAATCAATAACGGCACTTTGGACCTTGAGGTATCATTAGGTTGAACTCAAGCATGCCAGGAAAATATTTTTCATCGAGTAAATGCTGGAAAAGTTGTGGCAGGATGAGCTTGTAGGACCACTTGGGATGTGATTATGTAATATGGAATCCAGATATTATGCATGTTTACTTGTCATATTACATTAACTTGGCATGATTATAGATCAAGAAGTACAAACAAGCTGATTTTGAGTTCAACTAGAAGGCTAATTTATTAGATTTGATGCTCCATTTTGACAAAGATGTCTAATATCTTCTTGATTGTGACATTATTATGGACAATGTTGGACGAACCTTAACATTAGTTTGATCATCTTCAGATTGTGATCTAATACTCCCAATTGGTGAGTTGAACCTCATCAATTTTACAAGTATATGCAATCTCTATAACTTAATGGAAAGATGCATCTATTGTACCTGCCCCGTGCCAAAATAATCAGCACTTACCAAATCCTTGTCTGCTGGTAGATTGTAACGAAGACCATAATTTCTTGTTTTCAACACATAAACTTTGACTGGTAAAACTAAGCTTGTTTTCTTTTTATTTAATCAATGGATAAACAAATTATATAAGAGAAAAATATAAGTTTACAAATGTATTTGTGGAACTTAAACATATGTATTTTTACATATTTTTCTTATTCCCTGTACTTGAAATAACTTCTTTGTAAAATACAAAAGTAAGACTGCATTCAATTAATATTCTTCCTCTAATATTTGCAAAACGGGGAGCTCTGCACACTTGGGGGACTTGTTTAGTTCTTATCAATTCAGCTTAAATTTTTATTAGAAGACAAAGTGATGAAATGCTAAAATATTGTTAGTCCTTCGATAAAATGATCTTATTGACCGTTTTAAGGGAATTTAATAACCCAAGTAATTAATAATGTATATGTCATTCGCTTTAATCATAAAATAAATATTTGTCACCTATAACCTCTTCAATGCTAGCGTCTTTTCTCAAGGATTGATTTAGTCGGTATGACATGTAAATTTTAAATGTAGTTCTTCAACAGGATTGAAGCTTAAGCATTACCAAAGTAATTGCTTAACAATTACGAACAAGTTGAGTCCATTTGGGCAGAGAAATGAACTTCGCATACCAGCAACATCTAGGCCATTGGATAAGGACTAGTGAAACCACATTCATACGCTAGATCTAGAAAAGAGAGAGAAATAGACCAGACACAAGAAAAGAACAAAGCACTTTACTATAGGAAAATGACAAAGATGTCCACAGATTAAGGACCAAAGACAGATAACAGCTATTGCTAATTGTCCCTTTCTCCACATCACCTCAACCAAAAGGGGCATGGCATAATTTTAAAAGGCTCGCTTCTTAGGACCATAAAAACTTTAGATTCCGCTCCCAATTTATCCAAAGATATTAACTTTCCACGTCTTTTCCTATATTTGCTTGTCCTTGCCAAACTGACATTGATAGGTAACAGTGCTGTTCTGACATGGACATTGCACAGCCTAGTCAAAAACTCGACAGGTGGCTCGCTCATTTGATTAGAATGCTGATATTGCATGTGGGTGTGGGCGACTATGATTGAATCAACTTGATTGAATTGATAATTGCAGGAGTTCACTGATAAGTCGGGGCAGAAAACAAACATACTCTTGGAGCATCACGTATTCATACTTATTTAAGGCATAGGGTATCTATATATATATGATTGGACTGTGCACCAAACATGCATGTCCTGATAAAGGGAGAATTCTCCTTAAGACTCCCCCAAATCTTATCGTCTAAGTAGGAGTTATGTGTGCATGGTGTCCTTGACATTGGAGTCGGATTGTGGTAATACAAGCATTGGGAATGAGGAATGCTCCAGGCTTCTTAGTGGATAGAAGAGTTAATTAATAACCTGGCGGTAGTTTTACCAGAGTTCATGAGAACGTCGTGGTATCTGATTTCAGTTGAGGTACACAGAGATTTCATCAAATGCAAGAATGTTGTTAGGTAGATTGCAGAGTGAAATAAGTGATGTGGACCACGACCTTAGTCAACATATCCACAGAGGGAGAGAACCAATGAGTAGGAAATTATGATGCTTCAACAAGTACTTGTTGAGGGTTGAATCGAGGGAAAAAAGCATTTCTTCCACTTCGTCAATTAATGAGTTAGAGACCCATATTCTGAAATTTGCCTTAGACAGCGGGATCGCTACTACAAATAAGACATTGCAGGCCATTTTTAAAGTCAAGTTTCTTGTCCTCCCTTCACGCAACTTTTCGCTTATTGTCTTCACTCTAGTAGTGCTTTACACAGAACCTGGTGTTTGTGAGATTAATTGGATGCATATCATTTTATAAAAAAGCATTTCTCAAGTTACATGAACTCTGTTATTAGTAAAATTCACGCGCAAGAACTTAACAATACATGGTAGTAAATTTTCTTTGTGCGGGTTCCAAGAATCATAACAAAAATTCGACAGCAAATTGCAAGTGATCGCACTGCATCATGGCATCCATGGGCCCATGCCTATGTATGAAGTTCATTATTTCATATGACACTTTTCTGGAACTCCCCGTAGATGAAATGGTGATGTCAAAAGTGGTTAATTACTCTTGGACAGTCCTCATAATAGTAGCTAACTGGTTAATGGTATGGAAAGGTACTGGCAACATTTGTGGCTGATTTAATGGAATGCCGGGACGATGTGCATAATTAGTATGTCCCTACGAAGAGCTATTGCCTGGCCTCACGTTCCTTTAAAGTATAAATGGACTATCACTTCTCGTTCAAAGAAGAAGACTGAGAATTAATATTGAAAAACTATAGGAGATAGTTTGGCAAACTTTTTAATTTTTTCATAACAAATAAATAAAATCAGAAAAATTAAAAATCTAAAAATAAATCAACATCAAAAATTTGGTAACGCAGTTGAGCATTCTTTGTCTACATCTGTGGGGCCCTTACTCAGCTTAATCACTGTCACCGAAGTACAATAGATTTACCCAATACTTTACTGAGCCGATACCACTCAACTCTTCACACTATCTCTCAATCTTACTTCCCGTGAAAGAATTTCACACCTAATAGTACGACCGTCTCGTACGAACCTCAACAGAGGATTTTCTTAATCAATTTTTTAACGAAAGAACAATGAACAAATAACTCAAGTGATTAAAATAATAAAGAACAAAAACTAAATACACTTGAGATA
>JANIIA010000009.1:20738705-20750097 GCA_027478495.1 Erythroxylum alaternifolium
CACCTTAGAGCACTCTTCCGTATAACTAAGGCCTTGAAGATCCCCTTTCACTTTACCAATTTCTATTAACTTTTCTAATTTTTCTGTGCCACCATTTAAAATTCTCAAACCCTTTTCGGTACTTACTAATCTCATTCTAGCTTCACCAAGCTCATCTAATGCCAATTTCGATTTCTCTTCTAACCCTTGGATAATATTCTTTATGGAGAGATTTTCTTCCTTCAATCTTTCTTTCTTTCTGCACGTATTCACCCATTTTTTATGTATAGCTTTGTAAGCCTCGAAACTATTCTCCTTTCTATCATCTAGGTACTTTCATCACTGTTCTAATATGATATTAGGTCTTGAGCTGAGTTATTTGCATTTTTTGGGAAAATTTTTGTTTTTCCCCCTTTTACGTCTTCAGTTACTTCCTTCTCAGTTACTGTTAAGCAAGTAACTGAACTTTTGCTAGACAAAGCAACTACTGTAGCACTATTAGCGATTTCTGTTTCACTACCATATTCACTCTCGGATTTGTTCTCACTCCAAGTGCTCGTATAGGATTTCCCTTTTCTCTTCTTCAAGATGTTAGCACACTTCGCTTGAACTTGTCCAAAACCTTGACACTTATAACACTGGATTCTTCTTGCTTTCTGTTCACCCTTTTGTGTCTTAACTTTTTGTCTTGAATTGTTACTTGATGAACTTCCGCCATATTGTCTAAAGCTAGATCTGTCCTTTTTCATTCTTTTCAACCATTTAACAAAATTTCGTGTGAGTAGTACCAAGTCTTCGTTTTCATCTTCTGTATCATTCATACTTTTTTCAGTTTCAACTTGTAGTGCCAATCCTTTACTTCTTTCTCTTATAGCCATGTTCGCAAAACTAGGATCTGCACCAACTTGCTAACAAGTTTTGAAACGGTGACCCTCTTTGATACCAATTGGAAAACCGCAGGGGGACAGTTTCACAAACTTTTCGATTTGTTCCAAGCAAACAAATAAAATCAGAAAAATTAAAAGAACCAAAAATAAATCAACAACGAAAATTTGGTAATGCAGTTCAGCACTCCTTGCCTACGTCTGCGGGATCCTCACCCAGCTTAATTACTTTCACCAAAGTACAATAGATTTACTCAAGGCTTTATTGACCCGACACCACTCAACCCTTAACACTATCTCTCATCCTTACTTCCCGTGAAAGAATTTCACACCCAATAATACGATCACCTTGTATTAACCTCAAGAGAGGATTTTCTCAATCAATCTTTTAACGAAAGAACAATGAACAAATAACTCAAGTGATTAAAATAATAAAGAACGACAACTAAATACACTTGAGATAGACAAGAACAACTTCCCAATAAGTTCCGCTCCACTGAAATAGATCTAGAAGTCGTTGTAACAACAATGGGCTGATTCACATAAACACTAACACGAAACCATAGCTGCACCTATAACACATTCACTAACCACAGTATACGTAACCCATAAAGAAATCAATTAATAACTATTACGCCAATGAAGAATGATGCAGCCAAGAAATCACGTACAATCCCAAAAGACCAAGTCTAGAAAAATAGATGTTAACCCACTTCACCGTAGCTAACACTGACCCACTGCACTAATACTCTTTTCAATGTAGCATAACATTCACTGCACCATCAACACACACACCATAGCCATGATTTTTGCAACACAAGAGATTCACTTCAATTTTGTTGATTAGTAACGTGTACAACACCAACACCTCTCACTCGTTATTCAGCATGAAGAAATCATCATCCTTTAAAGAAAAGCACAGAAGCAACATGTAGTGAAGCAAAGAAGCAACACGCACGGAGAAGCAAAGAAGCAGTGCACAGAGAAGCAACAGTCACTGCACTGTAGGTTCTTGCTATTTTATTTTCACTAAAACAAAGTAATCTATGTCAATTTCCAGGGCACTCACGCATCCCACTTAAAAGACAATCTTCACACCCACACATTGCACTTAATACGCACACATCACACCTCCATTATAAGCTGTGGGTTTTTATATCTGTTTTACCCAAGCTATGTCTTCATATATAACATAAACCCTTAATTAAAAAAATGCCGTGAAGATGGAGAGATGCCCGACTAATACATTGAAGATCCACTCAAACTTCCAACAATATCCTTCATGAAATTCACATCTATACAAGATAGAGTTCTACACAATCTAGAATATTATCCAAGATAGACTTTTTATTTTTGAATCAAAGTCAAATAAAAATACATGATTAGCTATCATCATCCGATTAATATCTTATAAGTCCAATTAATAATAAATATGCCAAAACAAAATAAGTAGATATATACACCATATATCTAACAATCTCCCCCTTTTTGGCATATTTGTCATAAATACTAAACTCTCCCTAAATCACAGAATTGGACATATAGATATCAAATTCACACTTCATATGAACTCCCCCTCAATCCAATAGCAAGTTCTAAAGAATATCACAATTATCCAATCATTCAAATTTCTCCCCCTGGGGACAAAAGATGCCAAAAACTCACACATATACCTTGAAATCTCCTCCTGAATGAAACAGTCACCATAAACAATCTGATGTCTCCCCACCATTCAAAACACAGAGAGATATGCCTGAAACAGAGAGAGATACTCGAGAGAGAGACCCATACTGATGAGAGAGCTGAAGCGTCTTCGGTAGAGCCAAATAAAAGTCACAATGCAAACTACTAAAAAGATGAGACGACAACAGCAACATAAAAACTAAAGAAGAATTAAAGAAAACAATGTTTTTTACTTTTCTTTTCCTTTTTTTATTTTTTTGATAGAAAATCAAACGATACTTTAAAAATGTAAAGCACACAATTCCTGTGCCCCTCGAAGAAATTTAAACTTGGGCTTATTCCTCATCAAGTTATTTTGGTCATCGAATTCTTCTTCAGAAGTAACTGACTTGTCATCTGTTTGACCAGTTACTTTACAAACAGTAACTAACTGTGAAGCTTTATAATTTTTTGTTTTTCTTTCACTACGTTTTTATGCTTATACTTGACCCTTTCTAATCCTAGTGTGCTTTGGTACCATGGATTGCTGCCGAAAATTTAACGGAGAGTGTCTAGATTTTCAGTTTTGACCTCTTCGAAACATCATTTGTAACATCTTGTAGCATCTCGGCCTTATGTGCCCGATAACTCGGCAAAAATGACACGTGGGTATGAATTTTTGTGTCTTTCTCGATGTTTCTTCTACTTGGACAAATCTAGATATATCATTCTTTTCCTCATTCACCTCAGAGCACTCTCCTGTATAACCAAGGCCTTGAAGATCCCCTTTCACTTTACCAATTTCTATTAACTTTTCTAATTTTTCTGTGCCACCATTTAACATTCTCAAACCCTTTTCGGTACTTACTAATCTTATTCTAGCTTCACCATGCTCATCTTGTTAGTAGTCTGCCCGAGGCCAATAGTCATATGTGACTTTTGTACTGACATTTTGACTTATTAATAATATATTATAAGGTATTCTTTTAAATAATCAACGCACACACCACAGCCACGATTTTTGCAACACAAGAGATTCACTTCAATTTTGTTGATTAGTAACGTGTACAATACCAACACCTCTCACTCGTTATTTAGCATGAAGAAATCATCATCCTTTAAAGAAAAGCACAGAAGCAACACGTAGTGAAGCAAAGAAGCAACACGCATGGAGAAGCAAAGAAGCTGTGCACAGAGAAGCAACACTCATTGCACTGTAGGTTCTTGCTATTTTATTTTCATTCAATCAAAGTAATCTACGTCATTTTTCAGGGCAGTCACTCAGCCCACTTAAAAGACAATCTTCACACCGACACATTGCACTTAATACGCACACATCACACTTCCACCATAAGCTGTGGGTTTTTATATTTGTTTTACCCAAGCTATGTCTTCGTATATGACATAAACCCTTAATTCAAAAAAAAAAGTCGTGAAGATGGAGAGATGCACGACTAATACACTGAAGATCCACTCAAAATTTCAACAATATCCTTCATGAAATTCACATCTATACAAGATAGAGTTCTACACAATCTAGAATATTATCCAAAATAGCCTTTTTATTTTTGAATCCAAGTCAAATAAAAATACATGATTAGTTATCATCATCCAATTAATATCTTATAGGTCTAATTAATAATAAATATGCCAAAACAAAAAAAGTAGATATATACACCATATATATAACAAATATGCCCCCTTTTGAGCCAAGCCTCACAGAACGAAAATTGAAAGAAGATGGAAAGAAAAGCATAGAGCAGCAATTGATTCTTTCTGTGGCATCCCAAGACACAAAGCAACGAAAGTATTGGAGTTAGCTCTTAAGTCATACACTTTACATAAAAGGCAGTTGGAGTGTTAAATATATAGGAATAGATCTTTTGATAAATTCAGGATTTTCCCTTTTTTCTTTTTTTTTGATTTTTTTTTTTTTGACGACGAGGCCAATGAAAAAGGAAAGGAATTGAATTCTTATTTTCACAATTTTGATAACCATAACAGATAATAACTCCTCATAAGGCACTAGAAATTATGTTTATGTAAATGAATGTACTTTTTGTTGTCACGTTTTCACCCCCTGTCTTATCATCTAAAATTCAAGTTAAGAGTTGGCTGTTTTAAAAAAATGTAGCAATAGAAATCGGTAAAGAATGTCAGAATATTATGAATGGGTATGCTTTGCATGAATCACAACAAATACAGTAATGGTAGCCGTTGGAAAAGGAAAACAAGTATTTGCCAATCCCCTAACTTTTAATTCTCTGTTCTAACGCCATCTTAACCTCATTAGTAAGGAGACTTTGAACCTGTAATCATGAAAAGGAAAAGGAAAAACAAAAGGACAGTAGGAGTGACTAGGAGGAAGGGGAGTATAGTAGCGAGAGAACAGTGGAAGTGGAAGTGATAATCCAAAATGTCCGCAAGGTGAAAGACAGCAACGGTACCAACACAAATCTAGCTAGGAGAAAAGCTTGTGTTGGGATAGGAAACGTTGATGTGTCCCATCCTAATTTACTTTGATGATGATATTTAACATCTTTTGAGGAAGACCCCAAGACCAGCAACTGTGTTCCCCTTCCATGAAATTATTCAGGTCCCCACGCACCCTCTGCCTTTCTTTCATTTGCCATGCTTCCTTCTTTTTTACCTTTGATGCCCATGAGACAATAATGGCGCTTCCTTTCCCTTTGGACCTCTCATTTTCTTTCTTCCTTCTAAGGCATAATCAGAGCAACGCGATTGCTCTTTCCCATCTGATCAATTAGGTTCATCCCCACTCAAATCATTTGAGTGTATTAGATGCAGTTCAGCATGATGTAGGTCTTGATTATTTCGGAATCCTTGATGTGTTATCTTTCTAAAATGTTACTTTTCAATTAATTAATTTTATTTTTGATCTCATCCAACAAAACTATGCAACTAGAGAGAAAAGTAAGATGTTTCCTTTGCATAGCTATGTTAAAATTGTGAAACTCATTTGAGTAAATCTTTTGTTGATAAAGATCTTAATAACATTTTTTGTTAAAAAGAATAATATTAAAGCGAAAGCTTGAAGATATAAAAGTTAGAATATAGCTCCATAAAACCAAAAATGTGGGAAGCTGCCTGTTTGGTTAGAACGTCCTACTTCAAGAAAGGAACCTTCCTAAACGTAAGCATCCATGTCCACTATAGTTCCACAATTCAATATATGTTCTGTTAAGTTACATGGATGTCAAGTTTCAATATTCATGGGCAAAGTTTTAATTTTCTACACAGTAAGATTTTGATATTTGATGTGTTAGGTTAGCAAAATTACCCAATATTTTAGGTGTAAGTTGGTGGTATGTCATTTTTTAACAAAATAGAAATTCATAATTGCATTTATCACAAAATAAAGTTGAGCACAAAATATAAATGTTTGTTTATAAAATGGTGCCTTTAACATGATTCATCCGTAAGATTAATCACCGATTTTCCAATAATGACATTTTTTTTGGTAAGTAGCGTCTTTGTGGATTCCTAAAAGAATTAAATTGTGGTTGATGTGGTAATCTAGCTATCAATTATGATTAAGTTCTAATATATATATTAAGTATAGTTTTATACAATTTAAGTAACTAAAAATATAATATTTTTTATTCAAATAGTTAACAAGAAGTGGAATTCTATCCCATAACTAGGTAAGATCAAGATCCATGAATAAATATTTTAGGACTATAATTTTGTCAGAAGATTTTGATTTAAAAATTAATTCAAATTGAAAAATTAAATAAACACATTATATTCAAATAGCCAAAAACCTAAAGATAAAGTTGCTTAAATCTCAAGCAAACAATAATTAATTAATTAACATTCAATTTCACACACAAGAAATAAGGAGGAATTTCGTAAACTCTATAAGTATGATATTAAAATATTATCCATTCTTCATAAAAAAATGCATATCTCCTCTAAAATAATGTTAAAGATATGATGAAAAATATGTCAAATGAGAGAAATTAAAGAGAACATAAGACTGAGAGTTGAGGAGGCTACGGGAGAGGGCTGTTGATGCCATGGTGATGAGGGAGGCGAAGGAGTAGTAGTGGGCGGTATAGTAGAGGAAAGAATAGGTAGAGGAAGAGCACATCAATGATCAACATCTATTGTTTGATGTGTAGCAGTAGGTGATGAATGAGTAGCAAAAGGGGACTTATTTTCCACAAATTATACATGACGAGAAACAAAAATTTTATTTGTACTAGGTTGGAGATAATAGTAGGTACTTTGAGTGGAGGAATAACCTACAAAGACACATAAAGAGGAGCGTGCGTCAAATTTGTTTTTAGTGTAGGAACGGAGCCAAGGGTAGCACAAGCATCCAAAGCTACAAAGTTTTTGATAGTTGAGTAGAAAGCCATAGAACTTGTGAAAGGGAGAATGAAATTGAAGGGTTGGAGTGGGCATAAGATTAATAAGATAGGCAGTGGTGGCAAAAGCTAAAGTCGAATACTTGATGGGCATGGATGCATGGGAAAGAAGAGATAGACCCGTTTTGACGATATGACGATGTCATCTTTCGAAATATCCATTATGTTCTGGGATGTGAGGAGGAGATATGAGATGAGTGATGCCAAAGCTAGCAAGAGAGGAGTCAAGAACTTCATACACAAAGTAGTACTAATTTGGCGAAGAACAGAATAAGAAGGTTGTCATAATTTATGATGCCAATTTGAGGTGGGATCCAAAATAGTTGAATGAACGTTAAGACAAGTGGGCCCATTCATAGATATTAGATTTAATTGGGCTTTGAAGTAGAGGTGCCCCCGTTTAAAGATCCTTCACAAGAAAGGAGGTAGGTGAGAAAGTGATTGAAGCATTTGTTATCATGACAAAACTTAGATATAGAAATAATGTTTCGCGAAACAGATGGAACATGAAGAATATTAGTTAAACGAAATTGAGAGGAGGGAGTAAGAAGAGAAGTGGAACCTGTGTTTGTAATGGTTAGGCCAGAACCATGTCTAATAATGAGCTCTTCAGTGCCATCGTAGGGAGAGTGAAGAGTAAGGTTCTCTAGATCATTAGTAACGTAATGGGTTGCCCCACTATCAAGAAGCCACCCATTACGAGGATCTTCGGGTATCGTGACAGCATAAGCACGAGGATAGGAATGTGGTTGGTACCCCTTAGAGACAAAGCAGTTTTGAGGAGATGGTAGAATGACAGTGGCATGAGAGGAGTGAGAAGGTTGGATTGCATGGAGAAATTGTTGGCGAAATATAGGACATTGAGTGACGTAATGCCCTTGAGTATAGTACCATTGACATTTGCCTTGGAATGGCTTGGCTGTGCTATGAGTAGGAGTAGAAGTAGGTTGAGGCGTGGGAAGGAGACCCGTAGATGGTGGAGCATAATCGTTCCATGTTGAACAATGGTTTTTTTGACTGATTTTTAGCCACATAATTAATCGTGGCTGGAAAAGGAGTGGAGGAAGAAGATTTTTGCTTAATGGAGAGTTCACGGTTGATAAGCTTCTCATGTAATTCATCAAAAGAAATAGGAGAGTTACGACTGTGGACTGCATAGACTACAACATCATAGTTAGGATCATTAAGTTGATCAAGAACTTTGTCAATGATGTACTCATGATCAAAAAGTCAACCAAGAGAAGTAAGTTAATCAACACAAACTCTTACTAGGGGCCTACTTTTAATCCATTTGTGCAACATTTTTTTTCATATTTTTTATTTAGAAGGGTAATAAATTTTTGGTTGTTGAAGAAGAAAAAGTTAGCGTTAACTAATAAATAATTTCCTTTATTAGTTATATTGCTGAGAAAGTTAGCTTTAACTTTTAATCTTGGAAGCTAAAGAGCTTTCTTTATTAGCTATATAACTTTAACTTGTTATATTTATAAATATCTTTGAAGCATTCGAGTGTATTTTTTAAACTCTATTTTTTTTATTTTCACTAACATATGAATCTAAGATATTTCAACTAAAAAATTGGTGGTAAAAAAATTTCACGGTTATGTCGTCTGAGTTCTAAGTGATAATTTAAAGGTAAAGTTTCTTATTTCTTATTTTTTATTTATTTTTAACTTATTAAATATTGAACATATTATAATTAATTTGTAATTTGTCATTAACGTGGGCATTATATTAGCATTTTAAAACAAAACATAATATTAAATGATATTGTGTTTATTTGTGTTTCTTCTTTTTTATTTTTAAATTACTTACTATTTATAAAATATAATTAAACATTAATAAATAATTTAATTTTGTAATTTTCATTATACTTTACTACATGTAATAATTATTGGATTTGCATTTTTGTAGAGGTTCACATGAGTTTAGTTATAATATGACTAAATCAAATAATTTAAGTTACTCAATTCAAAGACTACATAAACGATTTCATTTATTATAAAAATTTGTATAATTCTATCAAATATGTTGTGATAATTAAATAATAATAAAAATTATTTGATAATTAAATAAGACCGTAAATAGTTGGATGTGTTTGATTATTTTCTTATAAATAGGTTATAGCATTAGATTACTACATTTACCATTATGTTAATTCCTATAAAAGAAATTTTTTATTAAAATATCGCTAATGTTAATTAAATTCAAAAGTTACTAAAAATATTTGATTTAATAATTTAGACCTTTATCTAGTTGCTTGACAAAATAATATTTGAAAAATATTATTAGCCGATGTTATGATCATTTAATATTTTGTTGAATATGTAGACTTATAAATTGGGTCAATTATGTATGAATATTAAATTTTAATAGTAAAAATATCCTTTTAAAGTTTACATGTTTCTATATTGCTAATTTATTGTGGTTTTTTTTACTTCGCCCAGGGCCTATAAAATATTAGGAACGGCCCTGTCAACACACACCTTAATCGCTTGCATATATTCGGCAATAGAGTGGTTTCCCTTAGTGATATTGCGGAGATGATCCTTAATTTGTCTAAGATGACCTCATAAGGGATTGACTTAGGTTTTGGCTAACGTTTCCCATACTTTTTAAGTAGATTTGGCTCGAGATAAAAGGGGGACAAGAGAGGAGGAAAAGGTGCTAACAAGTGTACCAAGTATCAACTTATCCTGACTTAGCCAAGTTTGGTAGCTGGATTTAGGACAGATGCATCATCTTAGGTGATAGTCACGAGAGGTGTGGGGTAGGATTGGTCAATGAACTTAAAAAGGTTTTATTGGATAAGAGTAGCTTCAAGTTGAGTTTTTCATGACAAATAGTTGGTGGAGGTAACCTTGAGAGTATTATCGAGAGAGATGAGGATGATGAGCTTAGTGGGTTCGGCGTTGTTAGGGATGAGTTGAGAATCATTCGGAGCCATGGAGAAGATTAAGAGAAGAAACAGAAGAGCAGAGGAAAAATAAGAAAGGGATCAAGATTATGATACTATATAAAGTTAAGAAGAATAATTTCTGTGTATTATTTTTGGTGAATGAGATAGAGTAATATATATACAAGGCTATGAGAATATATGATGAACGTAATCTTAAAAAATTCTATCCTATGCAACTAATTTACACTATTTTAGGTAAAGATAATATTTATAATATTAACAACAGTAACGCCCTATAAGATATTTAGCAAATCAGTTTGCTTAATTGTAGGCATGATAATAGGCTTGGACTTAGTCATTAGGATTATCTCTAACACATAAATGTTCTCCCTTTTTTTTATGAATTGACAAGAAGGGATTTGTTTTTAAAGTTGGTACAGTGATACCTTTACGAAATCAATTTATATGATTCATGAAACTATCTATTCCTCAATTTACATAAACGAGTTTAATTTAAGTTTTACAAATTTTCGATTACACCTTATTAATTTATTTGATTTTTTATCATGTCCAATGCAAGTATTTTTTACATATCATAAGATCGAGAACACAACTGATTTGTCCTTTTGCATGTGAAATTCCGTAGTATACGGTGAATTTTTGGCTGATAGCCAAACATCTGCCGAGAATTCAATTTGAGGTCAAGTTTTAAATAAGATATTATAAGAATGCTATTGCTACATAATCCAAGATTGCATCCCTCCCTCTTCTTTTGCTTATCTCTTTCTGCTTTTGGTGCTTTTGATGAGGAACAAAATCAGATGCAAATATTTAGATATTCCCACTAGATAATCATCCCAAGATTCTCTTATATATACATGCTTTTAATATTCATATAAATCCAAAGCAAACCATTCATTTAGATAATACGTAGCAGTTTATAGGTCCCAAGCCAATTTGGAGCCCTCCTGTCAGAATATGAATCTTCACTGCTTCACAAATTGTATAAACATCTAACTTTTCAAACAAAAAATGTCACCAAATTGTTAAATTTACAGGGGTAGATTCAATATTTTAGACGTGTGTTTGTAAAGTCTGGATACCCAGTTTCTGGTCCGTCTACGCCCATACCAAAACTTCCCCGTCTCGCAGGATCATAGATGCAAAATAGCTGCTAATCATCGCAGATGATATGCCATTTTTCACATTTGGTGTAAGAATATAATTTGTCTTTTTGTCTCTATACATCACAGGAAAACTGATCAAATTGTGATAGGGTTGGAAGATAATTGGAAAACAAGAGGCTTCAACGAGAAACTTCCACTGCTACTTTACCATTGTAAGGTTCAATCTTGATGTGCTAACAAAAGCATTGCTCGAGTGGAGCCAAATCGTTTGCTCAGTCACTCTCATCACGTTTTGCTCATTGACGAGTCGTATTCTATCTTGTTTGCTGCCAAGTTTTGATGGTTCTACCGAGTGAGAACATGTAAGTACAACGTAACAAATTTGAGAGTAAAAAAGAACCAAAAAAAAGGAGTTGACTGATCCATCATTTTATATGTAAACCATGA
>JANIIA010000009.1:20845828-20855955 GCA_027478495.1 Erythroxylum alaternifolium
TCATCAGAAGCATCAACAGTAGGGGGATTAGGAAGTAAAACGTCTAGGACATAACTTATCTCGTCAGATCTGAGAACTTAAATTAGTAGCCAATATTACCTCTTCCCTAATGGATAGTACCTCTTCCCTAATGATAGTTTTACCATTAATTCTAACTCAAGTTTGAGCTCCTTTAGAAAAAAATCTACTAAATAGTATTCTAGTAATGGTGGGCAATTAGAATAGTGATCAAACTTTGAACAATACTTCTAGACTAATCCTTCATGCTTTATCTTTTTGAAATCTCCAATAAATCCTCAAAAATTTTTATGGCAAACCATTACTTAAAGGTAGCAGTGAATTCACTCTGCTCGACTAGCTATACCTTAGTTCAATTTTGCAAATAAACCTAGTAACACTATTTTACTTGTTCCTCTTGGTGTATTGCACCATTCCTAACTTTGGAAGTTTCGGCATATGATCGAGGAAGAAGAATTGTTCATATTAATATTTCCATAATTTGACCAGTTCACTATTATATGTAGGGAACTCAATTTTACTGAATCTTGATAGAGTTGTGTACCCTTCCCTCTCCTGAGAAGCATTGTTCCATATTCTTGTCTGTTCTAGGAAATTGGAATCACTAATTCCTTGTTATAAGCTAAATTTATGCATCTGTTGTGAGAACATGGATTTGAGGTATATCATCTCCTTTTCTGGTTATCTATTATATTATAGGTTTCTAATAAAATTTTTTCATTTCTAGCTTACATCTTAAGCAGATTTTAAACACCTTCTTCAAGCCTGCAACTTAACTCCCCGTGTTACTTCAATTATAATTTTTTGGTGCAAAGATCAATGCTTTGATACCACTTGTTATATGTTTTAATTAAATGAAGAGAGTAACTGACTAAACCAAGAGGTAAATATAAAGGAAGAAGAAACTAGGAAATGATCAGAAGGGAGAGTAAGAGACATTGAGAGAAGGAAATTTGGTTTCTATTGTATTAAGCATTAGTAGTTCATTGAACAATGACTACTTAAAGAAGAAGACAAACCTTATGTTAGTTATTATAACTAGCTACTTATCCAAATGGTTCATTTTAAAGAATATATGAAGCTATCATATAACATTGCCTGGGTCTTATTCTTGATTTAATTTTTTTTCTTTAAGTGCTTATCCTCTCTTTCTATAACAATGTTTTTTCAAGGTTTCTTGATGCATAATTCCTTTTAACCAAAGATGCTCAGCCCTTAAAACCCAAAACATTACTAAGTGCCTCTATACGGTTTATGAACTTAACTATTTCATTATTCTTACTAACACTATAAGCCTAAGTACTATTTTACTCTACAAAGTACACTATAGGACTAAACCCACCTTCCTTTAGTTCTTTCAAAATCTTATAACACTCTCCAAATCTATTAATAATTCTTTGAGATTTAATTATTAAGTCAAGTATTGAATCTATTAACACATTCGTATTACCAGTAAAAATACTTATCACCCTAGTTCAATAAAAAATATTCACACGCGCCTCATCAGGGAAAGGTGCATGAAGAGTTTGATAAGTCAGGCATGTGCTTACATGCCAGTCAATTTAGGTTGCTGAGGCACGTGCACTACACATGCCTTACAAATATAAATGCACCTGATAGTTTTCCCTTCCAATTTTCCTTTTCTCTATTGTTTTTATGTTTTAAGACTTTATTTTTATTAAATTAGTTTAATTTTTGTTAAATTATAAAATTATTTTCTAATTGATTGAAAATTCATTTTAAAAAGGTAAAATTTTATTATAAATATTTTGAATTTTAGTTTAATTTATCAAGAATTAAATTATTAAATTAAATTATTTTCAAAACATTAATTAGAATTAAAAAAAGCCTTAACGAATTATGTTTCGTTATTTGATTATGTTAAACATAATTAGAATAATAAGATTATATTAATTATTATGAGACCTTTATTTTAAATTTTTAAATCTCTCAACTAAACATTAAGTACGCATTTAGAACAAGATTTTTGCTTTCCATTATGTTAAGTATAAAAGCATATTTATGTTTATAGTAAGGCTTATTAAGCAAACTTAAGGTCTCTTTAACTCGAATATATTTTATCTTAAATTAACGAGTCCTACTTAACTTAATTTTCATAATTAAGATGAGCAAACTCATTATCATATGAATTAAGAAGTAGAGTTAGAAATAATATATAAGTTATATTTTGGTAAAGAGTTGTCACCAAATAGATCTAAAAGTCATATAAGATGTGATTGATAAGGTTATTATCTACCTATTTCAAATTTAGTTGATTTGTTGAGCAAACTCAAGATTAGCTTAGTTTGAACAAGATCATATTCCATTAGAAAGTTTTTTATAATTTCTCAATTTAATGTAGGAGTAATCAAATATTTAGTAAAGTCTTTATTTTATTTGGTTTTATAATGTAAACTAATACTTGTTATTTTATTTCTTTTGGTTATCAGATAAAATGAGTATCAATTTGTCTTTAAGGAGCATCATAGATGCTAACAAGTTTATTGGACCTAATTTCTTGACTAGTTTCACAACTTAAGATTATTCTTAAATAAAAAAGGAACTATATGTTCTCAACATTGCAATTCCAGTAGAGCCCAGTTTGAATGCAACCAGTGACATCTTAGATAGATATCAGCATCATATTAATGATCTTGAATAAACTACATGTGTGATCTTCACTATTATGTCTTATAAGCTTCATAGATAGCATGAGAACATAGATGCTCCTACTATAATTATTCGTCTGAATGAATTAGTTAGTTTAAAAAGTAAGGTAAAGAAATATCAAATTTTTAGACAATTATGTCAATGTAAGATGATAGAAGAATCTTTAATGGAATTATATATACTAAAAATGATTGGTTATATTAAAAAATTAGGTCAATTAGGTTTTGTTATATACCGTGAGTTAGTATTGATTAGGTGTTATCAGTCTTTTACTCTAAGCTTTTCACAATTCATTATGAACTTCTATATGGACCAAAAGGATGTGTCAATGCCTAAACTGCTAAGCATGCTTAAGATTACACAAGGATGCCTTAAAAAGGAATATAATTATATTTTTGTTGTGGATTCTTCTAGGAGCAAGAAAAAGGGCTCAAAGAAGAATACAAAGTAGAAGACTTCTGCCAATTCAGCAAAGTTAAATGATTGTGTCAAGAAGAAGAAGAATGATATGGTCATATATTTTCATTATAAAGCATATGGGAATTGGAAGAGGAATTGTAAAGTTTATATTGTTAGTCTAAAAGATAGGAAGCTTAAGATAGATCCACCTTTAGGTATATTTATAATTGAGATCAAACTTTCTTCTCATGTTCCACATTCTTAGGTATTAGATACTGGATGTGGTTCTCACATTGTAATAATAACTAGATATTAACAAGGATTAGATCATTGAGGAAAGACAAAGTGGAAGTGCAAGTAGGCAATGGGGCAAGGGTTGTTGTACTATTTGTAAGAATTTATAGTTTTTCTTTACCTTATATCCTTGTACTAGAACTAGATATTTGTTATTATATTCTAGTCATTAAAAAAACATTATTACCATTTCTTATTTAGATTAAAATGGATTTGTCTTTATTATTAAGAATAAAAATTGATCTTTTATAAAAATGATGTTTATTATAGATCTACATTATTTACAAATGGATTGTATAAATTAGATCTTAAAAGGCTAGCCCTTAAATAAATAGTAAGAAAAGAAAATTAAGTGATTAAAATCCATCTTATTTATAGCACTATAGGTTAAATCATATCAATGAAATTAGAATCATAAAGTTATAGAAAGAAGGATATTTGAATCCTTTTAATTATAAAAAATTTGAATCTTGTGATTCTTGTTTATTGGATAAGATGACTAAACTACCCTTTAGTGAAAAGGGAGAGCACGCTAATGAGTTACTAGATCTTATACATTTATATGTATATAGCCCTATATCTACTCACATTAGAGGTGGAGACTCATATTTCATTACATTGACACGTGATCATTTTAGATATATATGATTATGTGTATTTAATGAAATAAAAGTTTGAATAATTTGAAAAGTTTAAAGAATTTAGACTTGAGGTTAAGAAATAAACTAGTAAATGTATTAAGATACTTAGATTTGATCAAGGTAGGGAATACTTAGATCATAAAAGTTTCTTTATTACTTAAAAATGTAATTTTATTGTAATAAACTCCGCCTAAAACTCCACAATATAATGGAGTTTTTAAGAGGAGAAATCATATTTTATTAGACATAACACATTCTATGTTGAGTGATACAATCTTTCCTATCCATAACATAATGGAGTATTTAATTGGAGAAATCATACTTTATTAGAAATAATAAATTCCATGATAAGCCATGCAATCCTTCTTAAGTTCTTTGGGTATATGCCCTTAAAACTACTGCTTACCTTTTAAATAGAGTTCCATCAAAATCAATTGATAAGATTTCATATGATATATAAAATAGTATTAGACAAAAGTTGTTATACCTAAATATTTAGGGATGTGATGCTTATATAAAGAGTGAAATATTTGATAAGCTTCAAGAAAAATCAAATATATACAAATTTAAGGGGTATATGAAAGAGAATATCATATATCAATTTTACCATCCTCTTGACTACAATGTGTTTGTCTCAAGATCCACTACATTTATAAAAGAAATTTTAATTTCAAGAAAAATAGCAGGAGTAAGGTAGAACTTAGGGAAATTCAAAAACCACAAATACACATTTAGATAAAATAAGAATCTTAAATTGATATTTATTATATAGACAAAACGTATAATTTGTCCCCTATAATTTTACAAAATATCTAAGTTATCCCCTACCCTTATTAATGGTACCAGTTCACCACCTAACATTTATAAAATAGAAAATTTTGTCTAAAAAATAATCACTTCATTATTTTTCTATTGGTTGGATGTGACGCTCTCATTAGTTGGTAACACATCGCCTGCCAAATTAGCAAAGGTGCTAATCTAGCAACTAATGTGATATTTATCATTTAACTTTTTTTTCATAAGGTATTACTTTTTTTTACTTCTTTTAAATAAAAAATTATTAATAATTTGATTAATTCTAGAATGCCTGCCACTTATACTCCAAAAATCCTAACCTAACACTAATCTTCATCTTTCTCTCCCAATTTCTACTAGTTCTACTAATTCAAAAGAACCTAAATCAAGTTTGAATCTGTCGGTGCCTCCTCTACCACTCCTTTCATCTTCCCTAAGTGGGGTATAATCCGAATGAGAACTTGTTGAACTTGGATTGAATAATGTATGGGTATCAAAGAAGTCTTAAATGGAGGAGTTAAGGAAGTAGGCCTCTTATACTATGTAATGTTAGTCTCCAGGTTCCAAAAATAAAGATACCAAAATTTACCATCAATAAGGCCTATTCATGGTTTCGGCATAGTATGATCTTTTACATATTATGGACCAATAGTAGTGGTTTTAGATCCATCACCAAAAAAATATAATGAAGTATATCTAAGCAAATTTTCTCTTACTTTCTAGATGAATTTCTTACCAAAAATGTAAGATAGAGAAACAAAAAGTGAAAGAAAGATAATCTAAATTAGAAAAATTAGAACTCGATGAAAGGAAGGTCGAGAAAAGAGAGAAATTATATTTGAGAGGTTGTAACTAATGACATCATTTAGAGAGAGAGAAATTATGCTAAGCACAAAACAAGGAGGCAACTTCCTTCTTTGTCACCTCTCTGTCAATATAAAGGTGAGTGAATAATACATGCTTTTTCTAAACGGTGGAAAGATATGTGTAAAAGGAAGGAGAAAGAGAATTGGTAGGGCATTATGAGATTTTAGTTTATAGGGAAAGAGAAAAGTAGGAGAGTGTTAGAATAGCTAGATATTTCCTAGAATTTTCCCAAATCTAAGAACGAAGAATTTCCTAGAGTAAGTATATTCTTCACTTCATTATCTTCGATATTATTGATATTATGGAAGCTTAATTCTCTTATTAACGAAAGTAAGAGATTTAAAGATTAATAAAGTCAATAGGGTGGGATGAAATCAAAAATGGGGGGAGAGTCTCATAGTCATAGAGATTAGGGGTGAAAGATGAAGATGAGTGTTGGGTTAGGGATTTTTAGCGTATGAGTTTAATCAGCTTATTAACATTATTTTATTAAAAAGTTTTAAAAGTAAAATATTAGAATAAATTTAAATGATAAATAACATTTTAATAGTTAGGTTAGCATAATTGTTGATTTGACAAGCCATATTTTACTAAATAACTAGAACATTATGTTCAACTAACAGAAAGCTAATATGGTTACCCTTTTAGGGTAAATTCTTCCATTTTATAAATTTTAGGGGTGAACTGATACCAAAGATAACAATAGGGATCAATTTAAACATTTTGCAAAATGTTAGGAGGTAAATTGTATCTTTTTCCTATGATATACAACCAAGGTTCAAGACATACATAGTATATGATGCATTAATAGGATTCATCATTTCCCTTGTTAGATTAGATCTACATATTAAAAAGGAAAAAGACAATATATATACTATTTATAGATGATAAGTTTACTACTTTTAAGGAAATAATACTTAATGATTTTTTTTAAAATGGCATAAAGTTACAAGATCTAAAATGGAATCCATATAAACTAACCAATTGTAGACTTTGGTGGATGTACCTTATGATATTTTACCTATTGGATGCAAATGGATTTTTAAGAGAAAAACCGACATAGATGGTAATGTACATATATACAAAGCACGGTTGATAGCTAAAGGTTACAAACAAAAATATGGAGTTAATTTTGATGAAACATTTTTATTAATAGTTATCATAGTTAAGGTACATTTTCACTCCAAATAGAGGTATAGTAAATTAGAAAAGTTTTAAACGTCCAAACATTACTAATTTTATGACCAATGTAAATTATATTTTAGTGTTAAAGATAGGAAATAAAGAAATTTGGAGAAATTCATCACTGAACTTAGAGTGGTTCCTAGCATTATTGAGTTAATAGTTTTATATAGTAACAATAATGGTGCCATTACACCCAATCAAAGGAACCAAAGTTTCATTAATAGTCCAAATAGATACTCAAGAAGTTTCACTTGATTAGGAAGATTATAGAGCAAAAATACGTTATATTAACTATAGTTCCCACTAAAGAGAATCTTGCAGATCCTCTGGCTAAGCTATTTTCCCAAAAGAGACATAAACAACATATGGATATATGTTATTAGATACATAAGTGATTAACTTTAACATAAGTGGAAGTTTATGCCCTTGCAAATAATCATTTGGTAAAATTTAATGTATGACATTATGATTTTAACCAATGAATGACATTATGATTTTAATCAATGAAGGCATTCTTTATCTTATGTATTTTTGTTAATTATATTTTATGTTAATATTAACTATAAATCCTTAAATAATTAATATGAAATTAAAATTAAGAAATTCAATTTGTATTTATGTATTATTCTTAAATTATTCCTAGTTGTAGTTTTACAAAACAATATATTAATGGAACAGTAAAATTAGTACGTGTTATATTTCTTTCTTATAAAGAAAGTAATTGATCTTATAAATTGAAATATTTAGATAATTAATAAGTACATTAAACTGACTTAGTTATGAGGATCCTAAATGGAGCATTACTGTGTATGTGGATTTTCTTATAATGATCATTGTATAATTGATCCTCACATCGGAGATTACAAAGAAATCTTATATAGGAATTATTATATTTTAATGCTACTTTTAACTTATTATATTTAGGATAGGTCAGTGGGTAATAACTGGATATAGGGTGGACTATATAAAGATAGTTAAGTAAGTTAATAAAGGATTCATCACTCTTAAAGTAATTAGGGAGAATTTTTATTGTTCTTAATTAGTAGTTATTTAGTGAACTTTGGTTAAAGTGAATTGAGATTTGAAATTTTTTCAAATATTAACTAGTGATTATTAAAAAAATGATTAGATTTAAATATAATAGACACTAATTCAAAACTCCATTTCTAATTAGAATATTGGATGACAAAAAGATTAGAATATACATTATAAGGTTAAATTATTTTGACATTCATAATATTTAGATAATCATGACATATTGTTAAACATTAATATTGATCTATGATTATAAAGTATTTAATTAAAAAATTAAAGATAAATTGTTAATAAAATTGAAACTTAATACTCACATATCAAGAATAGTTAAAGAGAGAAAAACAATTTAAATTAATCTAGACTTAATTTTGAAGTTTTAGAAACATCAAGGATCAAAAAAGAACTACTTGATTTTATTAAGATTAAATTTGAATTAGAATTGAGTTAGACTTCAATTATAAACCCTAAAGTCCTTTTATTATATAAATATGCAGAAAACACATTAGGAAGATAGTACTCTTGTCTTTTACTCTCAAAAAGTGTTTGAGGTATTTTTCTCTACTTTGTTGATAATGTTAGAGGCTACATACTTGAACAACTCATAATTGACAATTTGAGAAGAACAATTTTTGAAGAAATTTGAACAAAATACATTTTAAATCTTTTCTTTCAAATTTCTCTTCAAGTTATTTAATTAAAAAATATGATAAAATAATCACAAAATTATTTTTATTTTACTCATGATTTGATCTTTTTCTTAATTTTCTAATACAACCTCGATGAACCATTTTCATTTCTCACTTCTCACTCTTGATAAATAAATCATTGAAAGAGAAGGAATATGTCTTCTCCTATGTCCATACACTGTAGGTAAAAGATAGAAACATTATGACTGTCATATTTGTTCCTTTATTGTGCTATCATCTCTAACTGAAAGCACCTTCTAGTTAAATTCTCATTGGTGTACTTTTACATCAACAATGAACAAAACAATCAACTATAATAACACCTCCATGTTTCATCCAAAACCATCCCAATCTCTACATCTTTATACAAGGTTTCTAATACGATTAAAATTAGTTTTGATCAATAATTAAATTTAGGGTTTGATAATGGTAGCTAGAATTGCAGAAAAATCTAGAAAGTAGAAAGTTGAAGTAGAGAGATGTAGTAGTTGAGATAAAACTTCAATTGAATTCTTGTTAGTTTGTTACACAGCATATTAATGGCTATTATAGTTGTTAGCTTCCTTAGGTATCTATGTTATATGAGTACACTTAAATGGAAGAGTTGTTTTATGTTCTAATTATTTCATATGTCACTAAACATCATTTTATTATACATTTATACTATATTTAGCATCGCCTCCCCCTTCTTTTATATTATCTTTAATGTATTTCCCCATCTACATCTTGCACTATATCAATGCTTCCCTCCCTAACAACCTTATCCACAAGGTTGATATTAGCATTGCACAAGAACTTAAACTATAAGCTTATTATGTCTACAAACCATCCTTTTATCAAGAATGACAACTAGATTTCTGGTAATATCTGAAAGAGAAACAAGGAGTTGAGACTAAATTCTCAAAGTGTTAGAAACATGTTTGTTTGATAAACATGAAAAATTATAAATTTTAGACCCCTTAGGTAATTATAATCAAACCTACTATATAAGTTTGAAAGGCCCAATATTTAAAGTGAAAAGCTTTTAATTAACTCTAGCTTTTGTACTATTATGTTGATTATGCTTCAATTTAACATACACCTATTCATCAACTGCAAAAACTCCACTATCTTCTTTCTACCAATTTCTTCATACAATTTTGAGCCTGTTGACTGTGGCATTTAATCAGTTGAATGACAGCTTCTCTATCTATCAAGGACATATCCACCATAAATTATTTTGTATCTTTTGCTAAATAAAGTGTGTGGAATGGTGTTGGAAACCTATATAATGCCTTAAAAGAAGAACAATTAAGGGTGTATAGATCATGATGATATACCATCATTCAGTAAGAGGCAACCATTTTCTCCATTATTGAGGACAATCACCCAAAGTGCATCTCAAATATGTTTTTAGGGTCCTCTTATGTACTTCCATTTGGCCATTCATCTAGGTGTGATATACCGAGAAAAAAGCTAAAGAAACACCCAAAACTTTGAAAAACTCTTACCAAAAGTTTCTTAAGAAAATAAGATCCCTATCAATGGTAGGCATTCC
>JANIIA010000009.1:20896839-20912424 GCA_027478495.1 Erythroxylum alaternifolium
GGGACATGTCCGCCATTGATTGCGGAATTGTGTGGCATGCATGAGGGGCTTAAATTGGCTTATGACCTTAGTTATCGGCAAATCGTCCTCGAAGTGAATTCGTTGGAGGTAATCAATATTCTTTCCTCATCTCAATGGTTACCTAATGAGGCTAACTTTTTGATGTAGAGCATACAGGCGCTCCTGGGGCGCGATTGGGAGGTACAATTTCAACACGTCTACAGGGAGGGAAATCAAAGCGCTGACAATCTAGCTAAGTTAGCATTATGAGCATGATTATGAAGCAAATGCAGATTTTTGTACAACAAGATAGACAAGGCACTTTATATTGTCGAGGCGTGCCTTAATGTTGTAATTGTTTTCATTCCATTGTATTCAAAAAAAAGATTAGCAACTAGGTTTCAAATCTCCCTAAAACCTTAATAGATTAATCTTTTAATATGCAATTGTTTTGTTGATTTATTAAACCGTGGAGACTCTTACGGTATGCTAATAATTGACCTTGAGTATATTAATAACTAATCCTAAGGTTTTCAACCGAATTACCTAGGTTAAAGTTTATATGATCGCTTTACTGAATTATGAATCCCTCTATTAGTTTTGACCTTAATCCAGAAGATTTATGTCATCTTATCTTTAGGTTTGCAATCAACTCCTTCCAGTTACAATAGATCTATTCATAAACAGATCTTTCAATCTCTATGTATGATATAAAATTCTAGTTCTATTATAATATAAATAAAATACATAATCAGATCACAATATATCAATCAAACAATTGCATTAATAAAAGAATCAAATCATATTAAAATATCAATATAGGGTTCATCTAACCAAATATTAACAAGATGTTTAGTTACACATGATCAAACACAAAATCAAACATAAATAGAAATAAAAATGAATTGAAAATAATGGGTTTATAAATCTAAATATCTTTGGTTTCTTCTATCGAGTATTTTTGCAATGTAGAGGTTTGATCTTATATTATGATAGATCTTTCATCGAATTCTTCATTTTTTTCGCTTCTTTGGATCAAAATCGCCCCTTAAGTTGCCTCTAAGAATTTCAAAAAGCCTCTATATGTCTCCTCCTTTTGTTTGCCTCTGACAACGACTTGTATATTAAATAGAGTTTTGGCTTATGCACGAGCTACTACGATATAAAATGCTTTAGGCAATAAAGAAAAGAGTATCTATAAATACAATTATTGTTGCTTTTTTATTAAGGTAATAGAATTCATATCGTTACGAGAAGTAGTGCTGCAATGAGTATAAAGCAATAGAATTTTTTAATTAGGCAATAAAATAAAAAATGTTACTTCAAGTTTTGACTAAGGCAATACATTAGTTTCAAACTATAGCAACAATGTTAAATAAATATTGCAACATTTTTAAGTCTTTACAAAGGAACAAAGTGAATTTTTTTAGGCAACAATTTGTAACAATAGAACAACAATTTATTCTTTCATTACTAATATTATTTAATGTAAAATCAAACTCTTGTTATTATGTAAGCAATATCTATATATACATTAAAAGAAATATATAAATCTTAATGTACATTTTAATTACTATTAAATGTAAACGACAAAAAACTGCATTTATATATGATATATAGTTAATAAAGAATTGTAAAATTAAACCTTTTAACATATTCAAAATATAAAAGTGAAAAAATCACTAGCTAAAATATTCACCTACATTATCGTCCTCCATTTTATATGGAATACAAGTGAACTAATCTAAATACCAAACAAAACTTATATGTATAGGCACTCCAAAATACTTCACTAGGTACCTCCTTATCCACTCCTAATCATCACCATCCTACAAAAAAAAGAAGAAACAAGACGTAGATTAGATTTATAAAACTACTTTGCTCACAAACAGGTTCACATATCTAAAAATTGAATTCAAAAGTTATCAACATGTCTTTTCCTTTTGTTGTGAAGGGGAAAGAGCTATGAACTCTTTACCAATAAAGCTTCTCCCTTTGAGTTCTTCCCCTTCGTTAAATAACCCAATTTCCTAAGTGTAATATGATCTGGCTTCACGTTAGTCATGATGTCACAAGAGTTGTCACAGGTGTTGAGCTAAAGCATGATAAGTAAATTTGATACGGAAGAAGTTAATATATAGTTAATGTACAATCTGAATCATTATTATCTTCTATAACTTCCAACCTTCTGAGAAGACAATAACAAAAGTCAAAAAGTAACAAGTGCTTTGAACCTTCAAAAACTTCTTGAAATCCAAATAGCTCAACATCCATTATGTAAAAGCTATTACCTTTAAGAAGCGTAAATGTTATAGAAATATGGGACACATGAACCAGAGAAAATAGATTATTTAACAATGATAATGTAAGGATATGTAGACATAACCATAATGACATTTTTGTTTTCTCCAGTCTCACCTGGTCAGAGAGGTAAGCTACACATATCGGTTGACCATTTGAGTATTCTTGTGTAGCTTAAAGAGAAAAGCGTTATCAAAACTTCAAATAAATAAAGCAAAAAAAGTTGGATTGCTCTTAACGTAATTAAAGAAATTAAATGCAGTAGCTAAAGTGCTCTGTTACAGAAGAAGTCATAAATATTTCCTACTCTTTTTTGTACAATTCCACCAATTTCCAATGTTGTCTTGCAAGTGCTCTAAACAGATTATACTCCTTATTGTTAACTAAAAATTTTTCAAGATACTAAACATTAGACCAATAAATATAATCATATAGTAAGAAGGAGAAGGTTGGTTTGGCTATGAAAAGGAAAGGAATATAAATAAAAAATTGCTTATATATCGAGAACGTACACAAAAGGCCAACTAAGTGTTTATGAGAACTAGAAAAAAATTTTAGGAATAAAGTTGAAATAATAAGGAAAGGATAAAGAAGCAACCTTTTACAATGCTGCAATTTTCTACATATGACCTGCAATTCAACATAACTAAGCATTAGGAAGAGCAATAACTCAATAACTAAGAAGCAAAAATCACATCACAATTATTCTTTTAATGTGAATTTTCTAAGGAATCATAGGGGATGGCAGAGATAAAGCACTTCCTTAATAAACCATCGATTGAATGGGAGAATATCATACAATGGAGTGTACATAGAGAAGGAGAGACTGTAGACTATCTTATGGAAGATTCATTTTGCCCATTCAAAATTAATTAATCTCATCTCTATTCACAAGTTGATTTATGCTACCCTTAATTGCAAATAGCAATTTGAGCTAAAAAATTACGACTAAAATATGATCTAACTTATAGATTAAAAATTGAGTAGTTTTTGAGAAATAAAAACTTGTATAAACCAGGCATCGCGGTGGCAGAAAACAACAATAACCAACGTTAAAGTGAAGGAAGAAATAGATGGGAATTTTCATAGGGAACTTTGTCTGAACACTTGATGTGTTAGTGAAATCACTAATGTATTTGTGACTAATGTTGTTGTGGAAATAATTGTACAATAACGCCATTTTTGTTCATATTCTTATGGTTGGAAGCGTTTTTCTCGTCAAGTGATTTAGGGTTTTCTTTTAACAAGTTAATCAAATGGATCCATTTACTATTACTATACATAAATACATCATTAAAGAAGAAATATATCAAGATAGTAAACCATCGAAAGAAAAAAAAAAGGAGTAAACGGAAGTAAATCCATAAATGAATACACCTAGATTTTAATGCAATTGCATAAATGAAGAAACCTAGATGAGTAATATATTTTCTAAGTTTGTGGTTTGATGCTTTGTAGATATAGATATAACAAAATGGAGAGAGAAAAGGAGAAAAGGAAGATTTAGGAAAAAGAGATGCACCTAGACTGAATTTGTCACCTTTCGCTAGAAGGTTACGAGCTAAGAAGACAGTCATCGCTGAAATATCTTTGTTCCTCCCAGCCCTAATTGAGAAAGAAGTGATGAATAGATACCCAAATGGGGTAGGTCTTTTTTTTCTATGTAAAAAGGAAGCTTTCAAAATAGTTTACAAAATGAGTCGAGGGAAACAGGTCCCTGACATATCTTTTAGAAGGATAGAGTGACACTCAAGAGGTGTAGAATCAAGATAAGTGACCCCAATATCAAATTGAATGGCATAGTTGGCTAGATAATTGGCACATCTGTTGCTCTCTCGATATATGTATCGATGTGCTACAGTCCAGTTCTGAGTAAACAGCTCATGGATGCCTTGAACGATAGGATTGAGGGCCTTGGATCGGTTGGCTGCTGAAGAAAGCATATGTCTTACTACTGTGGAGTCCACTTCAAGCTCGATCCGACGATATCCCAGATTCCACATAAACGTGAGCCCAATAAAAATCTCCCAGAGTTTTGTGAACATCAGTGAACACTAACCAAGATTTTGGGTGAACCCTTCGAGCCAAGTGCCTGTACTATCCCGTAGAAGGCCACCTGTTGTGGATGTGGATGAGGTGCGTTTGCTGGCTCCATTGGTGTTGAGTTTCACCCATCCTGTTGGAGGTTTGCTCCAACCGATCCATTATTGATGACGAGGGTGAGGGCTGGTATTAGCTCGGTTTCGCCATTCAGCTGCCTTTTGAATTAGACCTGCATAAGATAATATGAAATAGTCCGGTGAGGAAGGCCAAATAAAATGTGCATCAAATAATGTCATATTCCACCATGTCTATATGAACCAACAAGTAGTTCTAAACAGGATCGCCCAGTCGTGCCCTTGGACTTGGCGGGTGATGCTGGAGATTTTTAATGATCCACTCTTGCTTAGGCATAGTGAAGAAATCGAGGGCAAGAATATGTGAGGGAAAAGTGGTCCACACTTAGCGAGCTTTGACGCAATTTCACATGACATGAATTAAGGATTCAGCTAATCGACACTGATAGCACGAACCATCTATGGTGAAATGCCGGCAGACTCGATGTTGATTAATGAGGAGTCGATCATGAGCAAGAAGCTAGAGGAAGGAACGATGTGTAAAGGGGCCTGCCATTGCCAAATTTCCTTCCAAACGCCCTGAGGTGGGTCTTCTTCCTTGTCCATAAGCAAGGAGTATGTGAAGGCGACTGTGAATTCTCCAGTGTCAGAATAACCCCATATCAGCTTATCATGTCCCAAGTATGGCTTTGAGGGAAACATACCGATTATAGCCCTGCATTCGAGGTCGGAAGATAGGATTGAATAGCATCCCACTACTAGTTACCGTCTACATCCACCAATTATTAGACACTAAGGGAGAGAGTGGAATTGGGAATTAAAGATGTAGCATGGTGGAGCAGGGGACCTAAGTCCACAATCCATGGATTGATCCAGAAGTGAATCTTAGTACCATCGCCTACCATCCATTGCATGCCCTGGAGAACGAGTTGCCAAGTTGCCTTTAAACTTTTCCAGATCATCGACCCGCCTTTAGCTTCTAGCTCGATGGGGATATTGTTAGCATCAAAGTTGTATTTTGCAGAGAGGATTTTAACCTATAAAGCATAAGGCTTGGTAATCAGCATCCATCCTAATTTTCTTATGAAAGCGTCATTAGTAGCATGAATTTTTTCGAATGCCAAGGTCCCCCACTTCATTCGGTTTATAGATTTCCTCCCAGTTGACGAGGTGGATTTTGTTTTTACCGTTGGATGCCCCCCATAAAAAGTGGCGCATCAGTTTCTCCAGCTTGTCACAGAGACTGTGAGGTAGCCAGACTGTCTACATAGTATAACCGGGAAGAGCTTCAATAACAAATTGGGTCAATATAATGCGACCAGCCAAAGCCAATAGGTCGGCTGACTAACCAGAGAGGCGTCGGTGAACTTTGTCAAGGATGTATTGATATGTTCGTTTGCTGGCTAATTCGTGCAGTAAGGGAACACCAAGATATCGTCCTAGGTCAGTAGTCTATTAGATGTTCAGAGCTCTGCTTAATGCCATTGTTGATGAGTGTGGAACAATTTTAGAGTAGTAGCATCTGGATTTATCTTGGTTGACTCGTTATCCAGAGGCATCACAGAACGAGTTAAAGGTTTCCCGAATAACAACCACTTGGTCCATCGAAGCTTTGGTAAAGAGGATGAGATCATCTGCAAAGAACAGATGAGTTAAAGTGGGTAGGGTCCAGTTTGATTTAATTTGATTGGCTTCCATCATCCTTGTGTCACTGTTTAGGTGATGGAATGTCCCAATCATTTCATACATAGGACAAAGAAGTAAGGCAAAAGAGGGTCTCCCTGTCTTATACCTCGAGAGGGTCTGAAGGCATCATTGAGTTTGCCATTCCAAGTCACTTGTATAGAGGTCATGGAAATGCATTGCATGATGAGTTTAAGCAGCGACGCTGTAATTTTGATATCAATAAGGGTATCTTACATGAATGCCCAGGACAACCTATCATAGGCTTTCTCAAGATCCACTTTCAGTGCCATTATCCCTTTTGGGCCCGATTTGCATTGCATGGTATGAATGACTTCTTGAGTGATGATGATGTTATCTGTGATCAATCTCCCAGGGACGAAACTGCCTTGGGTCAGAGCTACTAGCTCGTCGAGGTAAGGATTAAGCCTATTAACAATGATCTTGGTGATAGCTTTATAGAGCACAAAGCATAGTGCAATAGGCCTAAATTGCTTAATCGACATAAGGGACGGAAGTTTAGGGATAAGAACCATGATGGTACGGTTCCTAAATTTCAAGCCGAAAAATACGGTAGATGAAATGCGTCAAGGAGGGGCCGACGGTCTCCCATTGGGATTGGTAGAAAAGAGCAGTGAAGCCATCGAACCCTGATGCCTTATGAGTATTCATGCGTTGAAACGCTATCTTGACTTCATCAGGACTAGAGGGCCGGTCCAGATCAGCTTGTGCGTGCTGCGAGAGGGGAGGGAAGTGCTCATGTAGATGTGGGGCTGTAGGAGGGTGGCTATCATCCATATATGATTCCTCGAGGAAATTGTGCATTAGTCTTCTGAGGCTTGCAGGACCTGAAATTAAATTACCATTGGCATTTTTCAATGAATTAATCCTTGCTTATCGTTCTTTGTTTCGAGTGATGGCATAGTAATATTTGGTATTTCTATCTCCCTAACCTAGCCATTGGCTTCTAGATTGCTGATGCCAATAAAGTTCCTTTTGATAAAGGACCTGCTCCAACTCCGTCCTTAGCTACTCCTCGAGATCCTGAAGAGAGGTTGAGTCTGTAACGTCAAGATGTTGTTGGATACCTTCGAGGCATGCCAAGAGCCTCTTTTTTCTATAGAAAATGTTACGAAAAGTGGTAGAGTTCTAACTCTAAAGGTGTTATGAGAATTTCTGGATCGATCCACTAAAGTAAAAATTGTTTGGCTTCCAACGTTCTGTGACAAATTGGCCAAAGCCCAGATGGGTTAGCCAGGTAGACTGAAACCTAAAAGGTCAATTTGTCAGAGGAGAGGAACCGCTATTGGTAAACTTGATGAGGAGAGGTCGATGATCTGATTTCAGAAAAGGCAGATGGGTTACTGTTGTGCATTGAACAGGTGAGTGCCAATTATTGCAGCAGAAAGCACAATCCAATCTAGCGAGCATATTGCCTCTTCTCCAGGTAAATCTTGGCCCTGAGAATCCAAGATCATGAAGATTGCAACTATGCACATAGTCTCAAAATTGCCGATTGACGGTAGGTTGGAGTCAAGATCCTCTGCATTTATTAGTAGTCTCTAATTTGACATTGAAATCTCCGCCCAACAGCCACATTTTAGAGGTGATCTTAGCAATTTGTCGCAAATACTTCTAGAGATAATGATGTAGAGAGTACGTTGGGCAGGCATAGATGGCAGTGAAAACAAATGACAGATGATCCCAGTCTATACTGCCATGAACAAATAGACGGTGAGCAAGCAAAATGTGAACCGTGATGTTGGGTTTCTAGAGAAGCCATATTTCTCCTAAATATCCTTCGACTTCCACCCGATTGGAGTGAGTAAATTCCAAACTCCTAATGAGTTTCAAAGCTCAGACCACACTTATACGAGGCTCTACTAAAATGAGTAAACTTGGTTTGTGGATACGAAGATAATGCTTGATGATTGGCTTGAAGGTCCTTCCTCCAACCCCTTGACAGTTCCATATTAAGATCGACATAAAACAGGGATCGAAAGGAAGATTTATTCTGCGGAAGGGTTGACTGCTGAAGTAGTCAACGCTCGATACTGTGTTGTCAATAGATCTTGTGGGGTCTTAGCCATTTAGGTATCGGATACGGTATTAAGATTCTGATCTATTTTTAAGTCAAGATTCGGATCAGGTGGTCTTGGCGAGGGAATTGTATGACCACTATTGGTAGAGGTTGATGCTGCATAACGGCCATCTTCATTTGGGTCTTCTTCCATAGCCTTGCAGCCCAAGTCCTCCTGTGAGGGTTGAGTAATAGTTTAGTCTTGGAGTATCACGTCGGCATGGGATGGGATCGAGAGGGCCACGTGGTTTGGTATTGGGCTGGTGTCTTCATGCAGGGTGGGCTTAGAAACGGCCAAGGGGCTAATCAGGCTAGTTTTTCCAGCGGCCTAGCAGGGGAGGGGGCCTAGAGGGGTCTTGGGCTAAGGGGGTGGGATGGGCCCATATCCCTGCGTTGAAAAGGTCGGGGCATTATCGTTTTGGAGCTTGAGTGAAACGACACCAATTTTGCATTCGACGTCGGACGTCTCGACCTGCCTTCACCAGTTGGGATCTGATTTAGTGATTGATCCTAAACATTTTGTTGCATCGTCGCATCAATGGTTAGGGGTTGGTGTCGTTCAGTGACCGTTGGAGATGGGGAAGAGACCAATGTCTCTGATTCTGATAAGGCTGTGTATCTTGAGCCTTGTAAGTTGATGGTGGAGGAGCGGGTGTAGCGCTTGATTCTGTGGGCCGTTGAGGTGGGTGGCGTTTGGTGGGGTCTCCACTAGACTTGCATCCAGTCCCCAAGTTCCTCCTGGGTTTTACTTCTTATAAATGATTCGCCGCGGTTGGCTAGAGGTGTTTCTGTTGTCTGGTCGCTGGTGGAGTGTGCTAAGTTGGAGTTCTACGTTGGGCGTGTTGGGCAAGCCAAAGCTCCATATCTAACAATCCCACAACAAAGGCATATTTGAGGGAGGCACTCATAGGCAACTTTGATGACTTCTTCGTACAGCTCAACGACGGAGCGAAGGGATGAGCTGGGATCTACGTCCACCGCAACCCGCGCCAATTTACCCTGGTAAGTTTGTTAAGTGTTGCTGTCAATCTTCACTGTCTGTCCGACCAGATTGCCAAGCACGGTGAGGATCGAGGGGTGGTACCTGGCAATGGATAATTCTGGGAATCTCACCCAGGCAACCATATGGGTGATTTGTCCTATGGAGGGACGAAACGCTGGGTACCATGGTTGAACCAAAAGTGTGTAGCCCGAGATGATCCATGGTCCCTGTGTCAGTGTCTTAATGTAGTCTTCCTCTTCCATGAAGTTGATAAGGTAGAATTCGTTATTGAGGACAACTATTTTCATGGGTCCTGTGGGTTGCCGTATTGCAATTAGTTTGGTTTTAAGCATGGTAAAACTGATTCGGCGCCCTAATAATTTGATCACTACCGTATTAGCCTAAGCCCTGTATAATTTCCCTTTGAATGTGCTAGAAAGTTTGATTCCCATGCCAAATGCACCTTGAATGATTGAGATATCCCCGTCTGCTGTTTCAATGGGATCCTCTTCTGGCCAGTCCATTTCTCTTGTGCCCATGCCAGAAGCATTTTGCCCAGTGACCACCGCACCGTAACTAAGGGTTTTGCAGTATTTCTGGTACTGGAAGGGGAGGATCTTCGTCCGTTCCCTTGTGATCACTATTTTTGCTGCATAGCCGTCACATCCAGCTGATGTGAGATCGTGTTGGGAATTCATGTAATTGGATGCCAAGAAGATAGAACACGGCTGATTTAAGAGAGAAGTTGGGTTAAAACTTTCAATTCTTTGGTTTACTAGTTTTTTTTCCTAACTTTCAATTCCCAAACTTACTTTGGTCCCTTAGTTTACCCATACGACAATGGTTTGTCCTTCCGCAGCCCTTGCATTTTCTCTTACTACACTGTCGTCAATTTACTAATGCCTCATAGTGTCATTGTTTTGCCTCACTCTTGATGTAGGAGAGTATTTTCCAAACGTTGTCATTCTTTACTATTTTTCTATCAATAAAATTTTATTTTAAAAAAGCTTACCCAATATATTTCATGAAACCCTCTCTATCCTAATCAAATTAATCAGTATCCAATGGGAAAAAATAAATGTGGAGTAATAAAAGTTTTTCTTTCTTTTTTTCTTTTTCATCTTAGATTATACGATCAAAGATTCAAATTAAAAGATAGCATTAACCCAATAAGTTATGGCGGACTCTGATCAATGGAGAGCTTAAAGGTGCGACTGAGCCCTATGGATGACAGCTGGTTGTTAGAAAAGTTAGTTCCACTTGAAAACATATGCATGCAATGTGATGTTAATTAGTTTCCCGCTTTGATGATATAATATAATATTCTTAGAACTATAGCAATAATTCTAGATGTTGCATATATATCACTTTATTGTAACCTTTTTTTAATTTTGTTGCCTTTATTATATATGGCAACAAATTATTATTTTTTGTTGCTTTTTAATATTATTAAAGGCAACACTTTAAAAACTATTACGTTATATTAATTTTTAGCAACACATTTTTAAACTATTGCAAACATGTCATTGCCTAAAGCACTTTTTGCCATAGTGCGTGCATCCCTTCTGTGCTTCTAATTTTCATTTTATGTCGTGCTTTCTTGCAAATTCTTCTCCTTTAAGTCTGTGGAGGGAATTGTACTTTGTAAACACACTTGGAGCCAATTAAGTACCAAATATATGATAAAAGTATAAAATATTAAGAAAAAATACATCAAATATGAGATATAAATAAGATCAATTATGCACTTATTGCCTGTGCAAGAAAAAACTTATCATAAAAGATCTACCAAATAATGAAAATGTGTGAACTAGAATAACATATTGGTCAAACTCGTCGTAGACCATCATCATCTGACATGTCACAAAAGAACAAGATTATGAATATACTTATATTGACTTAGACGTCATCTGACATATTGCATAAGAGCAAGATCAAGATCATACTTACATTGATTTAGATGACCCTTTTACCAAAGGAATATTGATTGAGCCATTGTCATCAAAATTTAAATTACTATTGCTAGAGGCTTATAATGGAATCATAAATCTAAGCAATCATACGATGTGATTCATAAAAATGATAGATCTACATAAAGTGACAAATTAAATATCACATATTCTCGTCTACATTGACCAAAACAGTTAGATAATGAAACAAAACCTTCCCTGCAAGCTTGGTTGTGAGTTTTGTATAGTTGAATAATCATTTTAATGCATGATTTTCAAGTAATAAACATATACTATAAGATCTGGTGTCCTTATTCAAAGTCATAGAAAGGTTACGAGAAACCTTTTGACAATTTAGAAGATGATTTAACTTTAGGGTCACATAAATACCTAGTCTTAATATACTTATAGCATTAATCAATTTTGAGAAGGGACCAAAGAGTCACTAACTATTACAAAAACTCTTTCAAATAGACTAAACCCATACGTTTGAGGAGGTAAAAATAAAGGAATAAAAATAACAAACTTGAAGGAAGTAAAATTATCCTTGAATTGATTTACCATTGATAGATAGAGCTTATATGTTTCCTACATAAAAAGTTCGAGTATAGAATTAAAGGCCATTGTCAAACCTAGAGCATATAAACTTGAGCAATTGGACAAGTCTAAGTTGCTAAGGATATGATGTTCAATAGCTCAAGCCTTAATTATATTGATTTTCTTTAAGAGATGGTGATTATATTTATCTCATAGATATTAAATGAATTAATTAGATTGCATATAAACTATTTTTACTAAATTATGTGTTATGTATGGAGAACACCATTTCAAGAGAATAATAATTATGAAGGCAAAACAATTACTAGTATGTTCTTAAATCAAAACAACAAAAACATCTCAAGCTTAATAACAAGCGAAACACCAAACATGTCACTAAGCAAGACACTTCAGGTCTAATGATAAACAAAACATCTTAAACTTAATTCTAAGTAAAGCACCTCAAGACTAATGTCGTCAGAGACTTCAAAATTAATTCCGATTCATTAAACTCTTATAGTAGTCATAGAATCAGGTTGAATCCCAAGATAACTGAAAACTAGTATTTTAATTTCATTTGGAAAAACAAAATGGGAGTTTATTATTAATTAAACTAATAAATTAAATTTAATAAGGAATTAAAATAAATCAAATAAGTATAAAAGTGAGAAATTCAATTATACTTAAATTTAATTTAAGGGAAATTTCTCATCCAATTGTTACATTGATCATTGGTCCAAAAAGAATAAATTTTATAATTCAAGCAGTTAGTCTGAAACATATTAGGATAGCTACAATAAAATTTTCAATTTTTCCTAAATTAGTTAGTTTAAACCCAACATTCAACCCAAAACTTTCTAGCTATCTCAATTATTTAATTTAGGGTGGTTTAGTCTTTTTCACTAAGCTTATTGCTATCAATTAATTGATTGGATATAATAATTGAGATAGTCATAACTATTCAATTTAGTTTTCTTGTCTATCATAAGTCAAATATGTAACGTCATAAATAACATACTCGCCACTAGTACCAATCATTTTTGATAATTATGAATCATTGAATTTGTTAATAGTTAGAGAATAATCAATATCAAATTAATTTTCAGATAATTCAATATTCATTGTCCATAAAATATAAGAACAAAAAACAAGAAAGACTTGAATTAAAACGTAAATCTAAGTTTAGAACAAAACCTTACGTGGTCATAACTAGAATTCTGAATCCCCTTGAATCATAATATTTGAATTTAGCTACACATGACTTTAGTTCCAACACCAAAAATAGGAAAAAAGATGAAATGTGAAGAGAAAACTACAAAGAAATGAAAATAAGGTGATATGGAAAAGCGACAAACGTGTTTTTCTCCTCTTTCCTTACTCAAAACCTAGCGTCCTCTTATTATATCAAAACCCCTATCTAAACAAATCCAAATCCCTAAATAATACAATTGGAAATAAGTTTCCTATTTGAATTCAAACTTTTGAGGTGAATCTAGCTTTAGGCATGATTTCACCTTATCCACTACTGTAATATATCCAGTTTTTTAAAAACTCGTGATTTTGACCAATAATATTCCAATTTAATCCAATCTCCACTTAACATCTCCTAAAATAAAATAAATATTAAATTTTCCATTTAAGCACTAAATTTAAGCCAAAATAAAATAGATAAGTCTCATTAACATAACCAAATAACATCTTACCATATTCCACCACACCGAACTTGTACTTATCCTCAAGTATTCATCAATTCAATACATTAATCATCCTTAACTTCTTCTTTCATATTTCCCAAAAATATCCCAAAGCTGTACACACATTAAAGGTTTAAGAAGAAAAATAACAATTAAGAGAACAAACACATATAGGATACGTTTTATAATGAAAATATAGTATCTCATCAATCAGACAAAATAAAATGAAACAAGGCTTGAAGCACCCTAATGGATTTCACACTATACACTCAAATCACAACATAGTGAGTTATTTCCGTAAGCTTGCTCGTGAATCATATATTCACCACTAATAAAAATGAAATTGGTGCATAAATCAAAGGGATTTGATAAGGGTTGTAACATAATTTAGGTAAGGTAAGTTTTTAGGTTAAACAAATTGAAGGAAATCATACAAACTTATCCATATAAATTTCAACTTAAATTAGTTATAACTCAATTTAAATACCATCCTTTCAATCACCTCATCATTTTATTTTTTTCTTTTTAAATTTTTAAACAAGAAATATCAAAGAGGAGTTTTTTTTTATTATACTTCTCCGTTATTCTAAAAAATTGAAATAAATAAACATGATGCAACTTGAATCAAATGCTTTTTTTATAGAAATAGTCAAAACCTTATGCAAATAAATTTTATACAATCCATTCAATTTAGGGGCTTAAAATCATTAAGGATATCAATAAAAAAGAAGGGTAAAAGTGGCTTATAACAAGGTTAGTATTCAACAAAAGAAAGGTTAAGGCTCAAATTGTTTCTCTAAAGGTAAAAATTAATGTAGGTTTGTCTAGGTCAAAAATGGTTATCCTAAATGTCCATATCATCTCTATGCATAAATTCACTAATAATGTGGTCTAAATTGTATTTAAAATTAAGTTCTAACATAAACAAGCTATGTTTGATAACACAAACTACAAAGAAAAATATATGAACACAAATGTAATGAACTGCTCTAGGCTTAAAAGCTTATATAAGCGTCAAAATGCATCAATTGTGAACATTTTCATTCAACAAAACCAGTGAGATATTTAAAAGTAATTTAATAAAAAACACTAATCATGTTTGTCTCTCTTATGAAATAAAATGCAAACAAAAAATGTATCATATCTTAGATTATCTCTAAATAACATTAAGAAAATCTTCAGGCTATCATAAGGAATAGTCAATATATAAATCATAGTATTCATAAGTTCAAGCACAAATCATAAAGTTCATCATAGTATATAATCTCGCTCTCCCACACCTAAATCATACATTGTCCTTAATGTATGCGCAAGATGCTCATATGCTACAGAAATAATCAATATATAATAAAACATAAAGTAGAATTCTTCCCTAAGTTATGAGCATTAGGAATGAAATGCACTATGGTATAGGTGGATATGAAGATATATCATAGATTTGTTATAGATTTAGTTCTTTTCGATGTCCTATTAGTGCCTTTATCCTTCCTATTGTGAACAAGAAAAATCAATCCAAGACAAGAACTAAAGCAATCAATTAATAACTAGAATGAAAATAACTAATCTTAATCAAGATAATAATTAAATTAAAATAGTAAAATCTAAGACAACAAAATGAAAACAACTAATATTAATCAAGATAATAACTAAATTAAAAGTAGTAAAATATAATATAAAGAATGCATACATATTTGATAATGAATTTAAAACAATTTTACAAAGATGTGTGAGCTGCTGTTTTGTTAGTTTGGGATTAGGAGGCTTGGCTACTGTTAAGGTCGCATGTGACTAGGAATTACTATTGGTTTTGGTTTGGTTGTACATGTGGTGTGTTTGAGGCTATTGGATTGTTGTGGAACTATGTGGCGCTGGTGCTATTGGATGTGTGTTTGCGTGTAACTATGCAACACAAACTACTTGTTTTACACTCAAAAATTGCAAGTTAATGGATCGTGACTTGTAATTAAAAAGTAGATATCGATCCCATAGGGATTGATGCCCAAACAGTACTTAATTTAGACAAACTTTATTTAAGAAATAAAATTGTTTAATGTAAATAATCTAGATAATTAAATTAAAATTAAAAGACTAATAACGAACACTGAACAATATCAATATGCAGAAAAATCAGAATTCAAGGATCTAAAATGTAACACCCCACTCCTGCTGGGCCCGAACCCGATACCGATGGTGATATCCGAATCCGTGCCCCTCGAGGGTGGCGTGTCACATCACTTAACAT
>JANIIA010000009.1:20926574-20951377 GCA_027478495.1 Erythroxylum alaternifolium
CATGTGCAAAATTCACTTATTTACTATGCATGTGCATATATGAATGCATGCATATGTCACTATTCATTTATACACTCATATTCATGGAAATTTACCAATATACCCTTCTTATTGGTGAGGGGATGTTACAACTCTAACCTCAATCTATTCTCGCACCAACCTCAGTTCTTTCCCGCATCACATCACACGAACCTTAGTTGATTATTCCTAAGATACATAATCTAAGGTTAGTGCGATGCGATCCAAAGGTTGGTGCCATGCGATGCAAGAATGAATTGAGTTTGGTCCAATGCGAGAACGAATCGAGGAAGGAGGAGCAACAGAGGTATGTTTAAGAACAAAGAGCAGTGAGTTTGATTTAGGGATTTTAATCTCAAAATAGAGTAGTTTAGTTAAATTTATTTAGTTAGTTTAATTAAGTATAAGTCTTTAGAATTTCTATCTTATGTGGCAAGTCACGTCAACAACATTAACGAAGATAACAACATCGGGCTAAAATTGAAAAAAAGTTGAAAATTTTAGTATTTAATTGTCATTTTTTTAAGTTCGGGTTATAATTGCAAAATTGAGTAAAGTTTGAAATTTTTTTTGTAAATTTATTAACTTGATCATTAGAGATCAAACATAAAAAAATACTTTAAATTTTGGTTATATAAGAAGAAGCTTACAAGTCAAATTTAAGTTATATTCTAACTCATCATACTTAGTTTGAGATAGGCATGGCAACCCGACTCTGGCCTGGCCCAACTTGGCTAGATCTGAAGTCAACAGACCAAGCTCGGGTGAGCAGGTCACCGACAGGCTTGAGCCTGGACCAAGAGAGACAAAATGACAAAACTACTCAGCTTGCCTTCGATCCTTTGAGCCAGGAATCGAGTCATGGGTCGACCAACCACTGGTTGGGCTAGGCCAGGGCAGGCCAGAGTCCAACCCAATCTATTGTCATCTTTAGTCTTAGACGGTTAAATCTAGACCTATACTTAAAATATTTTAGTGGGCTGGGACCTGACCTGATTTATTATCATCCCTAGTCTTAGACAATTAAATCCAAATCTATACTTAAAAGAGTTCAGGCCGCTAAAATTATATAGTATTATTAAACATTCTCGCTAAGGAATTTGTTATTGCGCATGCTCCATTGACGCACCTAAATGCCTGAATTAATAAAGTGGAAGTTTGTGAATATCACGTTAATTCCACACTTTCTCAGACAATTTGACATTTTAATTTAAAGGGGAGTAAAAGCACTAATTGGTCAAGGAGACCAAACGATTTAATTTCTCAGTTTCTATGGGTTTAGAATTCCAATTATATTGTGTTTGATTTGCTCTTTTTTGTTTTTCTCCACTTTGACTGGACTCTGGTTGGTTTTCATCTTTATGTTGATTTGTATAAATTTCTTGATCTGATTTATATCTATAAATAATTTCATCTTGGTCTGTAGTAGGTTTTACAATTTCACATTGTAAAGGTTTATTTGTATTTTCTAGGGTTAATTTATAAAGGATTGAAGGTTTTCCAGTGATATGTAATGCAGCTTGATGCCATCCATAGGTTTAATGTCGTCGTTGACATTAACTTTTTTAAGTAAAAGTAGTTGATTGTTATAATAATAATAATAATAATAATAATAATAATAATAATTGTTATTATTATTATTAAAACACTTAGTTTTATCTTATATATTTCTTTTATATTATTTTTTTAAGACAATCAAAATTTTAATAAAAATAAAAGATAAAAGATAATTTTCTGTTTTATTAATTATTAATATGTTATAATTTATTTTGTTTTTTTACAAATTGTGTATATATTTATTTAAACAAAGCTCCAGGTATTTTCACTTTAAAAAGTAATTAAAGGGGTTATAAAAGTTTGAAAACTGGTTTAAGATAAATTTCTAATTTCATTCATTTTTATTTTAAATTAATCTTTTATTTTTAATTTTTATTGTTTATTTTTAAAATTTAGTTTCCCTTCTATCCTTTATTCCAAAAATTCAGTTGTTAATATTCAAAATTTTCTTTTTCTAATATGAAACTAATTTAAATTAAATTTTCTCTTTTATTTTCACTTCACAGTTAAATTGGCTTTTTTCTCCTTTTTCTTTTTTGAATTCTGGTTTTATTTTATTTTACCTTTTGATAATTTAAATTTTATTTTCTTAATTTATTCATCTCATATCTTCCAATGACGGAAATAAAGAAAAAACAAGGAACTCACAAGTTAAAAAATTGGACCTAAAAAGGAAAAAATCAAGACAAAGGAAATTGGAAATGAGAATGAAAGGGTCATAGCGCAGTTAACCTACGTATTGTGACTAAGCAACACCCATATTTCTCCGAGAGCAAAATCAGTGGCCTCCAAAGCCCTAGCTCCCCTATTCTTTTGCTCTACTTCATTGCTGCTTGCTTATCATCCATGGTCAGTGCTCATCATCTCCACCGGCTTTTGCTAATCCTTTTTTGCCTTTCCCACTGCTAGAAAGTGACGGAAGAAACAACTTAGATCATTACCCATTGCCTTTCCCCCCAACGATTTTGTTACCAAGCTACGGTGCCGCACGCGCTGCCAGAGTTTAGGCTATAAAAAAAAGATCAAAGAACTGACAAGGAAATCCGTTTTCTGTTTCTTTTTCTGGTTTGCTCTGTATTTTTGGCATCATCAGTTTCAGAAGGTACCCATGAATTTTTCTGTTCTTGTTTTTTTTTTCCAGTTTTAGTAGGCTGAGGACATAGCGTAATGGCTAGTGGCTAATTTGGAGATGTTATGATTTGTGTAACTAACCTATAATCCTCAAACATTGTTTTCACCTAATGTTAAGAGTCGGAGATAGAGAGATGAGAAGCTTAAAGGAGAGAGCTTTGGAAAAGAAGAAGTTGAACATGAACACAAAGGATATCAAGAAGAAGAAGAAGAACAAAACTAGCACAAAGCTCTTTCGAAAGGGTATTTTTTTAACTTACGACTTCGTTCTCAACTTCTTTTTACATCTGTTAATTTCAACTTGATATCGTCTTGCTCTCTCTCTCTCTCTCTCTCTCTCTTTAGTAGGCAAGTTATTCAAATTATATCAAATTGCCTAGGGTATTTCTCGTTTCCTCTGATTTAAGTAAGTTTGATTCCTTTTAAATTTTATCTATTATTATTTGTTCTAGCCTGAGGACGGGGATGAGTTTTCTCTTTAGACGAATGTAATGGGGATGATTTTGATGAGTAAAATGGCATTGTTAATATCTTGCTGTCTGGTTTAGTGAGTACTGTATCTTTTTTCTGTTTTTGATGTTATACTGATGTGAAATATGCATTCCTCGATATGGTGATTTGTTCTGATGGGAAAAATGTATCTTAGTGTTTATTGCCTTCTATTGGATTCCCTTACTTTGTATATGAAAGTATCGAGTTCTTAGTGAAGTTCTAGGTAATTTATTTCTCGGAATTCAAGTTTTCCATCTGTTTTGGCCCGTTCTATTTTCTTAAAACATTATGACGCTTCTTTTCTGCAATTGAACTCATGCATTACTTGATATTTCTTCTATTTGTCCTACATCATGAACTCTGCTAGAGAATACATGGATTTGACTTTAGTTTTCATACTGCCGTTCTCCATTGCCTAACACTTGTACTGTTATAAATGTAGTTCTAATAAGCTATGGTTTTTCTGCTTATTCATCCTATTATTTTTGTCTTTTGAGCTTGACTAAGTTGTTTTTGTTCTATTTTCAAGATCAAGCAACAGACCAGAGCATTACCAAAAGTCAAGGAGATGCTGTCAACTCCAAAAGGCAAAGAGAATCTATTGGAGCAGAAACTCGTAAACTGTTGATCACTTTGTTTGGTTTATACATACATTCTGCAGGCAAATGATAATTTCATTTATTTTCTCGTGATTTTTTTTTTTGGTTTCTTATAGGAAAAAACAAGAAATCAAAGAAAAACAATAGGGAACATGTTAAAGCAAATGAAGATAAGAGCGTACCGAAAAAGAGTGAGGATGCTGTTGAAGAAGTTTACTGCATATCTTCAGGGGATGAGGACCCATCAAGAGGAATGAATAGTATGAAGTTATATAATTTTCTTGTTAAATGATTTCTGACTGTTTCAGCAGCAGGAAGAAAATTACACTAACTAGCTTGTCTGTGATCCTAAAACCTGATCTTGACGACATTATTTTTCAATTTTATTGATTGGCTGAGGCCAAGTGTAACGGATGTATAATTTTCTCATTGAGGTTCAGAAAATTAACAAAATGCTAAGATTAGCCAACATATTGTCATAAATACAACTCTTGAAGAGCTTGACTTCCATGATTCAGATTTATTAGTTGATTTGTGGAGTCTCTTTTCTCTATTTTGAATGTTTAGCATGATTTTATGGTTGGAATTAACTTGGAAGTCATACTACAGAATGGCTTACAGACTATCACCAAAGTCGGCCAGGTCTGAAGGCATTGCAACAAAGAATTGATGAGTTTATGGTTCAACATGAGGAGAAACTAGAACAGGTAATCACTCATACATGCTATTGGTTCTCGTTTTAAAGGCCATTGTTTTGTTGAACTTAAGAGTGATTGCGGACAGAGATTGCCCATCCCAATTTGGGATGCCATTTTGTCCAAATTGTGAAATATGCATGTATGATGGGCCAAACGTCATTTTACACCTAAGATGTGCACTTTACTCTTGTTAAGCATGGCTAGCTGTTCTTTGCCCTTTTAATTGGTCTTCTTCAGGGATATGCATGGTATAATTTGAAGCACTCTGATAAGACTTTTGTTTTATGTTTTCTGTTCTGTATGCTTCTCCTGTTGCTCTTTTTCGTTGGCCATCATACAGGTTATCCTATTGCTGTTTGTATTGATGTTCTTTTTCTCATGTATAGGAAAGGAAAGACAGAGAAGCCCGTATTGCTGAAGAAGGATGGACAGTTGTAAAACATCACAAAGGAAGGAAAAAGACGGCAGATACTGAAGGTGGAATTACTGTAGGTTCGGTTGCCCAGGCTGCTGTGGAGGATCAGATGGCTAGAAAGAAGCGCAAAGAAGTTGGCTTAAATTTCTACCGATTCCAGAGAAAAGAAGCACAGAGAAATGGTGCGATCACATTGCTTTTAGATAGCGTAGCATCACCTCTTTGAACAAGATAAGCCTTGCATTTGAAAGTATACGTGCATGTGTATCTGTTAAAAAATAAATGTGCTTCTTTGAGGTTGCTATCTCTGGCGCCTTTAGTTCTTCATTGTGCATGTGTGTACGAGTCTTTGTTTTCAACAGCTAAACAGTATATCTGTAACTAGAACTTATGATGCATTTATCACGTTTCTTCCAGCGATGATGCAAAACAAAGTATTAACATTTGATTTCTTGCAGAAATTATGATGCTTCAAAGCAAGTTCGAGCAGGATAAAAAGAGAATTCAGCAACTGAGAGCTGCTAGGAAGTTTCGCCCTTACTAAGTTCTGTAGAAACCATGAAAGAATATGGTGTTGATTACTGGGAGTGCATACGGAATTATTATTAATGAGAAATCAGATGTATTCACACAGAAGATACCAATAGAGAAAGACACTTCATTGGATACGGTTGCATCAACCTGTTGGTGCTTTGGGATGACATGCAAAGTTCTCTTTTGCCAGGATCTCCTTTCTCAGAGCAACGTGTATGGGGATGGGTTTTTCAGGGTGCTCTGGGGATGGCAATGGCCAGCCCATTCAATTTTTTAAAAAATTAAAAATGGAAATTGTCTTTTTTTAAATTGAACGATATTATTTTATTTAGAAAAATTAGAGCTTAATTTATGATGGGTTCGATGAAAACATCTAAATTTAGACTCATAGGTTAGTCTGTTGATATCCGCATGGTGTTCAAGTAATGCCATCTCCATCCGCCAGTTGATGGGAACTGTTGGGAGGCTTAGTACGATGAAGAATCCACTTCCTGTTTAACCGGTCTGAGATATTTGAAAGCGCTGAATGATGATGATCCAAGGATGGTGGTTGGCGGCAGGGGGCACAACTTGATCATTTATGATTTGGGATATTAAAAGTTGACTACTTTTATGCGTTTTTTGTCCCTTCGCTTTATTTGTTTCTAAGTTTCCTTTATTTGGTAAATTGAGAAGCATAAAGCTTAGTTTAAAATTTGGATGGCAGAGAACCAGGTAATCTCTTTATACTAACTTTAAAATGACGCATTACCAGCCTATTTGATATGAGGCGGGAGTTGAATTCCCTTGCAACATATTGGTTCTCTGATATGATTCAACAATTTGATCAGAACCAGTGGGGCAAAAGTAGGTTGGTAAAAAAACACATTAACCGGCCAACAAAGCAAAAGCAACAAAAGCATGTTTTTATAACATAAGAATAGTGGACGACAGTTATACAGCAAGAGCCCGGAAAAATGAACCTTACAATCTTAGATCTAAATTATGCTAAATGATCTTACGCTTTAAGAGCATAACCCATCAACCTTCATAGTTCATCTAATAACAACAGCTTAACTATAAATATGTGCACGCGATTATCCTAAATCGTCCGACCACTTTTTGGTTTTAATTGCATTTGTTCCCTTCACCAATGGAGCTGGTGGTTGTGAAGACGTAGAGAAAAAATGAATTCACTCTGAAATCCATGTTTATTTATCTTTATCATTTAGAAGAATTCTAAAATAATATTACTAATTACGTTTTCAAAAGGTACAGTGATTGTTATATAACTCAATTCTTACATGTAGACAAAATGATATTTTGTCGGAGGGAGTCACAATTGTTGGGATACTTCTCTTTATTCTACAGTGGAAGGCTGGTACGTGGTCGTGGTGAGTGATGGACGTGATAGGTGGCTTGGTAACAAACTCATAATCTGCCTGACTGTATTTGTTTGTTTGCCAAAAGTTACATTTAACGGCTGGTTAGACACTACTTAGATTCTAACAGCAAAGGAAAGAGAGTGGAAAAAGAATGCTGGAATTTAGCTTGCCAACCACTGAATCTGAATGGTATTATTATATGCTTCTGTAATGTTAACAATATACAACATTCTTAGTTGCCACTGTTTTGGTGATGTTACAAGCTCCAGGAGTTGTGCTACAACAAATAAAAGATCTTGGTGGCTAAGAATGCCATATCAGAGAAGCTGCCTTCTTTTGTCAGACATCTGATCAGTTAGCAACAAAAACCCATCATACTCCTCATCCCAAAATGCTCTGCTTATAAATAAGGATTGATTCCACTTAAATCTTTCCAAGAAGATATAATCCTGTCATCATCCTTATCACTTGAGTTTTATCAGCTTATATAATAACAACAGGGGAATCAGAACCTAACAGGAGGTGAGTAGACATGATCTCGTCTTTCTGCAATACAAGTTTCAAATATGTAGACTGATTTCTGTATGCTCTCGTTGAACAGGAAACTATCAGCTGTCTTGCAGGTTGGGTTAACATTATACATACCTCTCCCCACTTGATGAATTGGTAGATCAACAAAGAATCAAAATATAAGAATGCAAATTTAAAACTTCACTAGGGCTGTTTTTGGTTGATGCTTCGCGTTTAATGCTGCTCTTATAACTTTCACTTGAGCTGTTTTTGGTTGATGCTTCGCGTTTAATGCTGCTCATTTAACTGATTTCCCATTCTTCTTGTCATAAACCTCTTTCAGTTCTTCCAGCCGCTTGGATACCTGATAATTCACCCAAAATTATTTTCTTAATTAACTGATTTGAAATGGAATAGAAGGATACACAGCTATGTATTTTGAAGGATCTACCCAGACTTGGATACGAGAGTAAGGTAGGATCTATAAACCTGAAATGAAGTGTCCTTGTATTCATAGTCCTTGTTACTACTTACAACACCATGTCCTACCCTTCTATTTTGCACCACATATTTGAGCAATTTCCAATTTTACGAAAAAAAGTAACTTTCAGTTATGTTGATTAGCTAATTAACTTTTGCATCCATTTTCCCTTATTTCGTGTATGTTCGTACATGTGTGAGTGAACCTGGTTTATTGCATGTGTGTGAATGAACTTGGTGCAGAATGAGTACTGAACAGCAAGTCAGCCATGCAGAAAGGTTTATTTTTTTAATAATTTTAGTTTATCCTTACTAATTCAGAGTTTACATCTGTTAAAGAATAATAAGAATCTTTATTAAATTGGCAGCCCTAAAATTTTATAATTCGTAACTTACACATGTTCCATCAAATTGTTAGAATTTCTTATGCCCGTCCTACATCAGTCAGTGTAGCTCAGATGCATAACGAAATGCCTTAGCATAAAAGAAAAATGAGGCAGATATTGGTATGATATGGAAAATGTATCTAGAGGTGAGTAGGAAAAGAAAAATTAAAGGATACAATTGCTGGAGATCAAAATTCTGAGGAACATGACCAATAAAAGCCAAAGGTGACAAGACCAAATGCTGCATTTTAGAGATTTCTATACCTAACCCGTAAAATGAAATCTAAAACTAATCACTAGCTATACACTATTATAGTCCAAAATTTAAGTACAAAACACTTCTTTTTTCCCCCCTTAAAAAATGATTAGCGTTACATCGAAATATACAATATGATGGGCTCACCTTTTTCTTAATGCTTCAAATATTTGTGACTACTTGAAAGTATGAACAAGGAGCATGACATGCAACAAAATCAACAAAATACATGTGCAGGAAGTTTATCAAAAAATATAGAACAGGAAAATATCAGATTGTTTCCCCATGAAAAATGCTTTCTAATAACATCTCCAATAATTAAGTGTATTGACCATATCAATTGCCTCACAGTAGTTTACTCAACTATCTCCTTTTTTTTAAAATCCAAGAAAAGAATCTACATGTTACATATTAGTTTCAAAGAAGTGATCAAGGTGCCCAAGTAATAGCCAAAAGAGTCATAAAGGAAATATAAGTCAATCACATGTACTCCAAGATTTCTAGAAGCTAATCATATATTACTTAGCAACAGCTGCAAAGGAAAAAGAAAATAACCACATATTATATTGGTACAGGTCACTTATACCCTTGGAGATTGATATTCATTATTAAGTGAAGAAAGATTTCACACCAAACTAGGATGTGTAGGCCATATTCACCTTTCTCCCATATCTGAAGTTCTAACATTAGTTCAAAAACAGCATGCTAAGAGCTCTGATAACCAAAATGCTTAAAAAATCGTCAAAGTTTATGTTATCACACAGATCACAATAAGAAATCAGCAGGTTATGAGGATAATAGCAAAACCCAACCACTGAATGCACTTCCACACTGAAACAAACTAGATAGTGTAAGCATTGCAGTAAGCATACGAGAGAGACAGAGTGAACCTTGAATGAGTAAGCCATTGGCAGTAATCTATCAGGGTCCATAGCATCTTCAGGGAAGTTACGTAAAGCATGTATAAGCTTCTCAAAGGGCAATTTAACCTGACAAAATAGTAGTTTATGAGCACAAACATAATTGCTAGAATTTTGAATATCAGAAAATAAGCTTTTGAATACTTACCAAGTCATCATGGCAATACTTTAACAAAGCCAAGCCAACTTTAAAGACAATTTTAACCCCCTAGCATAATAGATAGGTATATAAATGTCAATTCCTAGTAGACACAACGATAAAATACAGAAAATAGACTAATATCAATGATAACTGACCTCGTATAAAAAGCCATCCCATATTCGAAGAGTCAAATGGAATGGAAAAGAATATGAGAAGACAGTAATAAACCACTGGCTTGCATACATGCTAGGATTGATCATTTCCTGGGTGAAATGTTCTCCCAGCTTTGGCAAATGCTCCTTCATCAGGAGGTCAAACTGGAACAAATATTGCTGTACTAGAGGCAGACCTACCTGCAGCAGAAGTAGACAGGCTAGTCCTCAGAATATCCCAACAAGGCCATAAGAATTGTTTATAGCTTTTTGCCTGATCCCTAGTCAAAATGGTTAAAATGTTAGTTAAGGATAAGCATTACTCTTATAGCTTAACCATGGTTCATCATTTACAAATGATTTATAACTTTGGAGCTGAAATTATCACTCCTCATCTAGATTTCATAAGATAATATTCAATTATTCTCCCTCTCATTCTCTTCATCTCTTTATTCTCTTTTTATTTCTTTTCCTATATTGTCTTTGTTAGCATTCCTCCTAGTGATAGTGTTCAGCCCATAGTGAACCAGCCCAAGCCTATTCAAACATATATGCGTAGGAGTAAGATGGGGAATGGGACAATTGCCACATAGGCAGGTTGTTAGTAGTTAGTTATGGAGAGAGATTGTAGAGGACAGCATATAGATGACTATAGGAGAAAGAGGGAAACATTATTGAGAGTATACTGAATTGTATAGGCCTGGGAACTCTTCCCAGGAGGTGATCTACTGCTGTAACCCTATTCTATACATAAATAATACAATCTCTACATTCTCCCCTATCAGTCTTGTCCCAGTAGTAGTATCGAGGAGACCATTGCTCCCTTCGGTATAATAACTTTTTTGAAGAACAAATGTTCATATGAGAAAGTGAATCAATTTAGAATTAGCATTTCAAAGTTGACGTAATCAAGTATCTTAAGTTGGATCTCCACCTCCTTATAAAGAGGTCAATAAGAAAGAAAAGGAAAATTAGAATACAAGAAAAGCGAAAGTATTGAAGACTAGAAACTAGAAACATAAGGATCAGAGATATTTGGACAAGCTACACTTAAGCTGAAAGTCATCCTTGTACATGTGATTGAGACCTCAGATGGATGTAAAACCGGTGCATAAGAAAAGAATTCTGCGTTTTATCGAGAATTACTTTCAGAAGTTATATTCTTAGTAACACCAGTCTGACCAAACAAAGGTCTACAGTCATTTTATCAGACAACAGCTAGACTTTGCAGACAATAAAAACATCCAACGTCAATAATTCAATTAGGAATCTGACATGGTAAATATCAACTCCATAAGTGATATGATTACCTGATACAGTCCTTCCATTGGGGCATGAACAGCCCCCTTAAGCAATGCAACCAATAACCAGAATGCATCCTCTTCACTCATATAAAGAAGCAATAAACCAGCTAGGAAACCCATTCCCTGCACTTTTCATCAAACGTAATTCTTCATTCAGTATCTGAACCAAACTAAATGAAGCAGCAAAAGATTCATACCTGAACATAGCCAACATCTCTATCATACACAGAATATGCCTTTAAAACATTGTAGAGAGACCTCTGCCCAGGCCCATGTCTCTGCTGGAAGAAAACATGTGAAGGAAATGTACGAGAAATATCACGAATTATATCCAGCTCTGATGCTGATGTCTCGTATATGACCAGTTGCTGCAACAAATGTATAATTTCATCAACACATTCTTGATTAGCACAGACACAAAGGCTGGTTTCATAAAAAACATGTATACAGTACAACTACCTCGTAAACCCCAGGGTTCATAAGCAGAAGGTCTCGACTTCCAGATATCAACTGCCAAACAAGGCCCCGTAAACAATCGGGAATTCCTTTCCTTATCCTCCTCTTAACAACGTGAGGTTTCCTCCTGGCATAATACTTCCAGTCGCTCCCTCCTAGACCAATCATCTTTCTCCATTTCCTTATTCTTCTTTCCTCCCTAAAAATAATTCACATAGGAAATGTCAAAAACCAATGTATATACAACAAGAGTGAATAATGTAGGATAAGAAGAAGATATTAATTAGTAGTTAGAACACACAAAACTTATAAAATCTGGTCGTTGGACTTCATGTTTTAGGTATGGAATTTCAGCTTAGGCTATTGGAATTTCATGTTTAGCATAATTGAAAATTTAGGATTTGGTTGCTAGAAATTAGGCTAGAATTAGTTGCTGAAAATTCAAGTTAAAAGCATTAGAATTTCAATGAGTTAAAAAATTAGTGGAGGGTAAGGAACTAGAAATTACTCCTAGAAACTAAGAATCACTCTTAGAAAAAAACCATCAAACCTTCTAATAGAAAAGTCAAGTTTATAAAAAAGAATTCAGGATATAGTTATTGAAGGGCCTAGTATACATATATATATATATAGAAAAATTCTTAAAACCCTTATTCTAGTAGTAAAAAGATCCCCAACTAAAATGTTCAAAATAATATTAAACCCCACTCTAATAAGGCCTCTTTATTCTTAAATAAGTTTAAGTCCTAAATAACTAGGACAATATATCTAACTTATTATTATTTCTTATCTAATAAAGAAATCTATTATAAAGTAAATTCCAATCCTTGTTTTCTTTGTTGTCAGCTCAAATCCTACTCTTTATCTCTCCAAATTACAGTGATGCAGAATGCAAAATAGCATATTCAGGGGTATTTTAGTAAATTCCAGAATTGCTAGAATTTCTGAAATAATTATATTTCTATTTTAGTAGTTCTAGTTCTATATTTATTTGGTTTTCCTAATCTAAATAGGATTAGTTATGTTTTTCCTAGATAGTTATACTTTCTTAATTAGGATTAGAATCCTTTTCATATTAGGATAACAAGTAGCTCTATATAAAGCTCATGTTATGCTTTATTTTCAGAACAGATTTGCTTAATAAATTTTCAAGCTTTTATGCTACTTTGATTGTGTGAAACAATCTTTTCTTAGGTGTGACTCCTAAGAACCCTAGGTGTGAAACTTAGGTTATTTTCTTCTAGGTGTGATTCCTAGAAATCTACCCTTCAATTCCTATTATTAACCCACCGAAATATCCTAAACACCCAACCGCTAAGCTGTCCTACATCAACTGTTCCCTGCAACCTTGGAATCCCAAGACAGACCTTCAGATTTGCCTCCTCCATCCAAGTTCTATATAAGTACTACACGGCATAAAGAGAGGCAAACAATGACACCACCTACTAACAGATGCAAGTAACCGATTGGTTATATCCTATTAATCTAGTTACTTCTCTGTATCATGCCACATTTGAAGAAAACTTGGAAAACCTCCACATATTCAAAAGGTAGAGCAGCAAGGAATGAACTCATAAAGTTTATATTACTAGGTCATACCGAAGCTGCAGCTCGTGTTGTCATTGTCCGCTCAACAGCCACTGGAGCAAGAGTAGGTTCTACAGCAGATGTATGTGTTAGACAAGGCTCAAGATCAATAGTTCCACCTCCTCTCTGAGACCAATAAAATGAATAACTTAAACAATGTATAAACCATTAGAAGTATCTGGCTGAAGGAATGTATAGGAAACAAGTAGAGATAGTGTTTTGCCACCTTAACAATGCAGCAGCGCTCAACATGATAGCTACAACCAATTCCAGCACCCCAAGCACGGGATCGTACATTATTTCTCAGCATGGATGTGTAGCCTAAAACAAAAATCAAAGGCTCAATATCAAAATCTAGATAGAAATTAATGTTTTATAGGAATGCAACCAAGCTGTCTATTGGTTCATGTAGAAACTTGAAAGTAAGTGCCTACTATCTTGTGGAGGCAACACTCTGATTGTAGCACGCAACTCTTGAATGGCAGGTGGTGGAGTAGAGGCAGTGGGACGGCAGTAACCTGTATGCATAAGAACTGTAACAAGATCGATAGATAAGTGTTAGTTTATGCATTCATTTGTCAAATTCTACAACACATATATTAAGAAGAACCTAGCCACCAACTCTTGATAATATAACAAATTACCTGCCACAAGATCAGAGTCGTTTGTATATATATCTGTTCCCCATAGCTGGCCACCTCTTACCTGCTCACAGAAAGGTTTAAAAAAAAAAAAACTCAGTAGCTGTGAAAATGTAGCAAAAAAGACGGGCAAGTTTGCAAACAAGATAGAATATAAATAACTATGAATTACATGCAACTTCAAAATCCATTAGACTGCAGCTGTGCCATGTAGATCAATAGAAAACAATTGCTCATAACCTTAAAAATCAGAAGGATCAAACAAACGGTGCTAGTTTGATGTTCAACAAAGTTAGCACCTACGACCAAATTTTTAAACATTAACCATTACCTGTAAAATTAAAAGTCCGTGACTATACATAAAAAATATAGGCATACTGATATACTTTTTGAAACATCAGTTCTCATCTGTGGAACCGAGCAAAAGGTGTCATAAACATTGACCTGAACAACTTCTAACTCTTTGGCAAGTTCAAAAAGATCCAAACAGATTAACTATTTGATCCACATGCTTACTGTCAATGGGCCCTTCTTCCCAGTCAATAGTCTAGATAAGGTAGGGCATTGAAGAACAGAACTAATATGACCTTTAAAAAACACTTAAAGAACATTTTTTGGGTGCTAATGGACGGAATGGTATGCCTAAATTAGGCTGTCAAGACTTTATAGGAGATTAAAGAGCCTAATCTAAAGCTGTTTAGTAAGCCACTAGTAGTTAGTAGCAGGAAATGATGTTTAAATTTTCTCTATTAAAATGAAACACTTAGATTTAAATTGACAAGTTAATCATGTTTGATGATTATGGTCATGATCTTCTTATGAGCTATGACAAGACAAAAAGATGTTCCAAAAAAATGAAAAGGCAGAACAACTAAACTATAGATAAGAAATGACTTCTGTGCAAGAAAAGGGATGATAAAGGAAGCTTATGAAAGCGTAACAACATCATTAAGCAGCAAGTTCTTACTTGACGATTCGTAGCAGTAACATGCTCAGCTGGTATTCGAATTTCAAGAGTGGGGCCATTATGAGTGCTTCCACCATTGCTGTCAGATTGAGATGATTCATACTCCTTCCACAATTTTATCAGATCTTGCATGCATTCACCAACTTTATAAACCACAGAAGATACCTCAGATTTACCTGAAGCACCAGCAGCTTAAGATGCCATGCCCATGCAAATTAAACAGTAGAGTTTCCAAATTGCAATGTTATACAAAATGTTGTTTTTTCTTAACCCATATGAAGCATTAAACAATCATCACTTAATACAGCATAAAGTACCGACTCAGTTTTTATACAGTAAGAGCCAGAGAACCACACAAATCATCTTATTTTTACGCAATTAATATTGCTAGTATGTGAATATTGTGATAGGGTTATATTGCAAATAGAAATCTTTTACACTTATATACATATATATACACACACATATACACATACACATATATATACGATAAGAATTTGAGTGGCAATCATCAACAGCACAACTTGTTGATCATAGAAACTGTTTCGATAAATCTCAATTTGCATAAATCTGCACACTCATTTGACCCAGAACTTTTGCTATATGAAAGGATGTAATTAGCATACACACAAACCTACAGTCAAAATATCTTTGCAATATAGAAGTCAGAAGATGTAGGAAAAGTCAAAGTTGTAAAAATCTCTGTAATTTCTCTATTAGCCAGCATTGTTTGATAGTCACGTTCCCTCCTGTAGGCCCAAAGTGCCAACATCCAACTCAACAAGGAATAGAACAGCTTACCTTGAGGTCTGCAAAATAAGACAAAGAACAGATGGTTACAGTATGTTTAACAAAGTAATTTAAACAAGGGGAGAGTATTTGCAAAAACATTTCATTGTGTTAGCAAACTAGAGTGGTCAGAGACATGACATAAGCAAATATGCTTTGGATTTTTCAATTCATTATTCTAAAATGTTGCAATTGTTTTATACAAATATCAGTAATCTACAATATTAAACTCTATTAAAAGATGATGCATTGCCAAATATTTCCAAACCATATTACTTTCATAACCTATCTTATCACTCGGATCAAACTAAGGTCGAGTACACTGTATATTCCACCAGCAGGTATCAAACTAGAAAGATGGAAAATCTTTCGTGGTAAGTCCCTCAGACAAAGTCATTATGCCGGAAGTTTAGCTAACTGAACATAAATTTCCTGTAATCAATAGCTTATCAGTGTGAAAGGGAAAGAAAAATTTATTGCCAGCACAAAAATGAACCTAAGGTACACTTAGCTGTAATAAGCAGATCCAAAACTTCCATATCCAGAAAAAAACAGAAAGGTTTAGAATCTCGCTTCATATTATTATGTGCAAAATCAAATTATGTTTCCAAATAAATTGCCAATTGAAATCATTTGTAGGACAAACCCTTCATTCTCCTGAGGGCGAGACCTAAACCGGGGATCACGATTCACCATTTGTGGACTGCCTCTTGGCCGAAGCATCCTCTTCCGCTGCTGGATTCCATAATTGAAAACTTCCCTTTCCCTCTCTGTAGCTCCTTCACCATCTGCACCTCCATCATCCATTTCCTTGTCATGAAGCCTATTGCGCTTATCAGATCTATCTCCTTCCAGATCAGTATCTCTTTCTTTTCTCCTGTCTCTAGCTTCACGATCGAGATTTTTCCAGCTATCAAAATCTTTTTGTCTTCTCTGCTCTGCGGATGGATTTTCCTGTTCAGGTATCTTAGATCCATCCCCAGCTTCTTTCTCATTTTGCAAAATCTCCTTTTCTACTCCATTCCAGGATTCTCTCTTTGTTCGGTCCTTTTCCCTCTCTTTTAACCTTTCCCTTTCCCTTTCCCTCTCCCTTTCCTTTGAAAGATCCTTCCTCTCCCTCTCCCACTTGTCAGTTTCTCTCTCTTCCCTAGCTGATTCTTTGCCATCATTGCTGGTGTTTCCAGCCTGCATATTGCTCCTGCGCTCACTCCTTTCCTTGTCTCTATCTGCCCACTCCCCATGCTTTATCTCTTTCCTTTTTCTGTCCTTGTCTTTAAATCTGTCCTCACCTTTTAAATCAACTTTGTTTTCACCAACTGCCTCATGTGTTTCGGTATGATCCCTTTCTTCAATGCTTGGACCTTCCTTTCCAATTTCAACTGGGCCTTGAGAATTACTCCGTGCTACATGCCAAGGATCTACATGGCCACCTGGGGATTCTGAATACTTTTTCCCTCTATGATATTCTTTTGGCTCTCTCCAATTCAATTGGCTACTCACTGGAGTAAAACTATCCTTATCTGCCTTAATGTCAGTTTTCAGATCATTATAAGCGTCTTTATCAAATTTTGTTTCCTTAATATCGTCCCCTCTACTCTCGAACCTTACATCCTTATCGCCCTTAGTAGTTTGTGAATCCCTCCTCACCTCACTGTGCATATCCCTCACTTCACTCCGAGGGTCTCGGTTTTCAACCCAATGATCTTTATGTTCCTTGGATTCTTTTGGATCCAACCTGCTTTCAGAAGCAACTAAATGAGGATCCACATGTAAATCAGTCGAGGATGAAGGCATACGATACACAGACTGCAGAGGTGATCTTCTATCAACATCACGGGACTCACTGCGAGGAATTTTTGCCATCCGACCATCTGCACTTGTTTCATAAGCTGGCTGGAATTCATTTGAAGCCGCTGACGTCAACTTTGGGTATGGACCTACATCTTCATGGCAGTATTTGGAAGAAGATGAATGACCAACCTCTTCGTGGGGTCTTTTAGGGGCACCACTCATACTATCAACTATAACTATATAAACAAACCACTGAGCAGCAACAAAATACAATAAAGGTGTCTCCTTTATCCTATGATAATCAAAGAACTTGTCCAACTACCACCTGCAATAAAAATTATAGAAGTTAAATTCTAAAGAACATCTGCAAAAATAGAGTCCAAGTTCCCTAAACTTCTCAAGTAAGGAGCTTCCTTCAGGAAGGTACGAGAAGCGATGTAATTGATTTTAACTAGGTATACATTCTTGAAACCCTTAATTATATGAGGAAAGAAAATTAAACAAAGTCCTTACGAACAACAAAATGTTGAATAGGTAAAATTAAGCCAAAGTAAACAAGCAGAAAGAGTTCAAAGAATAAATAGAAATACTTATCAGAGAAGATCCAGAGAATATAATAGATAAGAAGAAGATTGCAGAATCTAGATAATGCAACAAACTCGATGTACTCAAAACTATTCGCATTAGTATTTGGACATTGAAGCTCAACAGAACAAACAACTTTCACCCTCCAACTCACTCTGGAAATTCTTCTAATGACGGTAATAGCAACAGCCAGAGACCAAAAACCATAGTTCTTTACACAATAACCAACCAGCCAACAACCCGTTAAACTATCAGCCCCAATCCCCATTTCCAATATCAGTCCCAACTCATTAGATCTCAATAACTACAAGAAAATGAAAAATAAAATTCAAATGAGGAAGACTTCACACCAAACATTGGAATAAATACATTCGAGAGAAATTGAGGAGAAAAAGAACTAAACTTTACCTTGTACACTCAAAATGCCCCGTCTTTCCCTCTTAAATCCTCAATCTTTTTCTTAAATCTCAAATTCATACGCAATTTTATGCGAGTAAATGGATAAAAGAAAATTACTTTCAATGGCAAGAAAAGAAGAAGAACAACAACACGGAGGCGAAATGGGCGGAGCTATGAACGTCGACTTCCGCAACACAGTTACAAGGTTGTTCTGCGTACGTCTAAACAAAGTATCACACACTATTCTATTATATATATATATATCTATAGCCTTGGGCTTTATGAGGGGGTTCTTCTCCTACTTGGACAAGTCAAAAATTAAGTCTTGATCTAAAAGCTTCATTTTGGCCCAATACAAAAAGCTATAAACTTTACTCCCTATCTCTGGGCTTTGGCCCAGTTTGCTCCTATTCCTGTTACAACTAACGAAGTAAGAAGAGAAGGGAGCAACTCCCAAAATTCAGAACCCTCTCTCTAGCTCTAGCTCGAATATAGAGCAAAAACCCTAAACCATTCGTAGGAGAAGATCGTTGCTTTGAGATCTCTTCTAACGCCGGTCAGCTTCTCTTCCTCTTTTTCAATCTTTTCTTACATTTTAAACGATAATTGTTCAACAAGTTTTTGTCTTTTTCTGTTCCCTTTGACAGAATTTATGGTACCTTGTTTCACACAATTTTTAGGTTATGCTCTTTGAAATGATTGATCGTTTGTTTGTGAGGAAACCAATTGTTATACTTGATTCAAAGATAGCAGGACTTAAATGAGAGGAACTTTTTCTTTTCTTTTAAGGTCTGTGTTTGGTCGAGAGTTTGGAACGAAACACACTTTCATCATTTGAAATGAAGTTTTATAATAAAATAGGACAGAAAGCGGAGAGTTTTATGTTACGTTCCATTTTATCCCAATTGAAAATAAGAAACTTTATATTGGAAGGTTTAGGATGGAATATGCTATTTAATATACCCTTAATAGTTTTTTTTACATCAATTATTCCTTCTTACCTTAATAACAATCAACACATTTCTATATAAATAAAAACATAAATAAATTATTTGTAAATATAAATAACATAGGATTGAACAAAATAAATTTTATTAAATAATTAATAATATTATTTTTATATAATTAATAATAAAATAATAAAAATTTTATTATTTTATTATTAAAGTCACAACCATAACGTTTTAATTGGACATGATTTATGTTTTAAAATTATAGCGTTAAATTTCCTGCAATAACTATTTTAATATACGGGGTATAATAGTCATTTATTATACATTACATTTTATTCCATTCATCTTTCAAATAACATTTTACTAAATTACATTATTAACTCTTCTATCTTTCCCTAACAACTTTTCACTATATTACATTCTATTTTATTATAAACCGTTCCGTTCCATTATATTTTATTTCGTTCCATTAAATAACTTCCAACTAATCCTTAATGTTCTTCCTTTTTTGACTAAGAAAGATTGGTCTTTGTTTGATAAAAGGCCCTTCTGGTTATGTATCATATCTCCTATTGAAGATACGGATTTCTTTGTTATTCTTTTGAGTATTTCTTTAATTCTATCTCTTTAAGAATGATCATTCTGGCAATATCAATTGTGAATTTGGTTCCTCGTTAGTTTAATGTCGAAAAGAAAAGCTTATGCATTCTATTGAAACAGAGAAAGCTTGAAGAAGAGGATGGATAGTGACCATGGTGAGGTTTTCCTTGACGACGACGACATCATCGATGAGGTCCCCATTGACGAAGAGGGTATTCTCTTGTGTCATCTCTTATTGTAATATATATACGTACATACGTATATAACTAATATATGTGGTTTTGAATGGATACAGATCTTCCTGATGCTGAGGGCGATAGTGACTCTGAGAATGAAAATCCTGGTATGCTATTTGTGATATTATATTTTGCTTTGGATTTAGATCTGAAATGCTTCTACTAAAAGAGGTGTTTAGAGTAATAGTTGCTGTACAGAAGAGCATGGGAGACAGTCTGTCCAATAGCCCATCTTTTTTACACCATTTTTTCTGGACTAATAAACAAATCAGAACTTTATTTAAAAAAGAGCATCCAGGCTCTAATTAATAGGTACCGACTATCACATTTCAAATATAGTTTTATGGAATTTTAACCACCGGGGGTTTTAGACTGCATTTCAATCCTTTTCAAATATCATTCTCCAGCTGAATCTGTTCCAAAACATGTCGGATTACTGTTTGAATGTCAAAAGTGTTCTATCTTGTAAAAAGAGTATGTTGAACTTGTAGATACTTGAATCTTACAATATTTTGTTTGGCATGCAGCAGATGATATTGTTGATGACTCAATTCATTTGTTCACTGGTCATACTGGCAAGTTTCCTAACTTCTTTTTCCATTCAATTTAATATTCATTGATTTGAATATGACTCTATACTTCAGAAGGGACTTCTACTTATTCACAAAAATACATTGACGCAGGAGAATAGATCTCTATTCCTTCGTATCGTTTTTTATTTAGCTGGTCTTTATAATGCCGTTTCTATTTTTAAACTCTAATTGTTCCAGCCACTACCTGCCAAACTCTAGCAAAACTTTGTTGTAATTTGCTGTCGTAACCCACATACACATGCACACAAGCACACACACACACTTACACCTTCATGCATAGATGAATACAATAATATACGAATTTCTTTTCTCTGTGCACATATTGTTCTATTTTTTTTTCCTGAGACACATTCTTCCTTACATAAATTCAACAGAAAATTTATGTTTTGGTTTGAATATCTTTTGTTATACATGAAGTATAAACTGATTGATGTCATCGTTTTGAAATATAAGCCATCAGATTTCTTTTGCATTTCTTTTTTATGCAGGGGAACTGTATGCCGTTGCCTGTAGTCCAACAGATCCTGTTCTAGTGGGCACTGGAGGTGGTGATGACAAATCCTTTCTTTGGAAGATAGGCCTAGGAGACTGGGCATATGAGCTCCAAGGTTTACATCTGATACCATCTTGATGGATGATAGTAGTAATGTGAACTGAGCACAAGTTTAAGAATTATTTACCATATTTTCTGTGTAAGACTGACTTTGTTCGTTTTTCTATGAAGTTTATTTCTCGTATTTCTGATTTTTATTTTCAGTTTAACATTAACAACATGTGAATTGTATAAGAGGCTATATAGAAACAGGAGATAACAAGAACTAGGACAAGAGAATTAAAGAAAGAACAGATGGAAAGAGCAGAGATAAGTGAGAAGTCATAAAGCAAGAGAAAGGGTGCAGACTAGAGAATACTCGTTTGGCAATTCATTAATCTGAACTCAGTGTATCAACATTTACTAATACGTCAAACTGTTTGCTTCAATTATTTATTAAAGTATATGTTTTCGAGACTTAACATTCTTAAAACTACTGTGCAGGTCATAAGGATTCGGTATCTAGTTTAGCTTTCAGTGCTGACGGTCAGTTGCTTGCATCTGGAGGATTTGATGGAATGGTTCAAATTTGGGATGCTCCTTCGGGAAATTTAAAATATCGTTTTGAAGATCCTGATGGGGGTATTGAGGTACTGTAATTATCTAATAATTGGTACAACTTTTTGTGTGTGTACAAATTGAGTTTTTAAGTATGTGGCTCTTCAGTGGGTTAGATGGCATCCAAGAGGACACTTGATCTTGGCTGGTTGTGAAGACTCTACTGTTTGGATGTGGAATGCAGACAAAGGTGCCTATCTTAACATGTTTTCAGGGCATGGAGCTAGTGTGACTTGTGGCGATTTTACTCCTGATGGTAAGCCTTTAATTTCTCTTTTCTTTTACTTTACATTTTTTCGCTTATGTAACATCTTAAGATTTTGATTGTATCTCTTCTCATCTTCATTTTTTGTCTTTTGCTCTAGGTAAAACAATCTGTACTGGTTCTGATGATGCAACTTTAAGGATATGGAATCCAAGAAGTGGTGAGAATGTTCATGTTGTACAAGGTAATAGCACCTTTGATGTTTTGTAGATAATCATGATTTGGGGAAAAAACAAATCATCTTTAAATTTTAGCTCTATGTTAACTTAGTTCTAGCTTTTCAACAGGAATTTGGAATGTGAGTTTTGATATTGGTATTGTTAATTGCTAAATACTTTATATATATCTTGTTGTCTACTACATTTAATTTAGACAGGGAATGGTATCTTGCCTAGATGCCCTAACACTTAAGCTCAAGATTTGGTCTGTTTTGCATTTACTGTGATTTACATTCCAACTATTCCCTAATTTCAAAGATAGAATATGAGCAATGATGCATGAATCGTTCGAACAATCTAATTGTTCATGTAGTTGAAGGACCTTATTGCTTTGAAGCTATTTTTGATGATTTAATACTTGCCTTATCACTTGGATGTAACAAGCTTTATGTGCGAAAATTTAAATATACCTTTTCTTTTCCATGATTTGCTGTTTCACTTTTTCCTTGCATAAACATTTTTTGCATTTTCATAAGTTCCAGCATTGAATTGCCATGCCGAACTTAGTTACTCTTGTCCCCAGTTTGAACTAATGAGGGAAGCTAGTTAATTTACCTATGCCTCATTCTCATCCCGGGCTTGATTTCGATGTTACCCTAGAGTTAAAGTTGTTTTGTTCAAACTTGCATCTTGTTTTGTATCTTGCATATGAGAGTATGCTTTATGATAAACTTCATATTACAGCCTTTATGGGTCGTGAAGCATGATGTGATATTCAATGAATTCTACACTTTTGTTCAATGGACAATGTGCTTACCACAGTCGGTATAGAATTTTTTTTTAAATCTAAAATGTCTAATTGAGTTCAATTCAGGAAGCTTGTTATCCTTCTATTATTTGGTCTGTATATCTAAGAATCTATCAAAGTTAGTGGTATACGAGCTTCGTTTGAAGGGTTGTAAATGATTTTAGCTTTTCGATATGGAGTGTATCACCAAATGTATAGTTCTATGTCACTTGTGTATGTTTTTATATTCACACGTGTTCCTTAAATGGAAGATCACTCGAATTTCTAGTGCCAAACTGTTTACTTAACATGCTTTCGAGGTTTATTTGGCATTATTAACTGTGTTGTACCTTCTAGGTCATCCATATCACACTGGAGGACTGACTTGCTTGGCATTGAGCTCAGATTCCGCTCTTGCTATTACTGGTTCAAATGATAATTCTGTCCATATTGTCAATATAACTACTGGGAAGGTTTGTTTTTGATTCTATGTTTTTGTGCTTGTATCAAGTTCTATTTTATTTTTTTTTGGCTTGATGACATGTACAAAGGTTTAGGGCGGTTAGATTTCAGCAAATTAGGGTTAGAATCAGGTTGGATCAATAGAAAGATGACTAGTTGTATACCCACACTTTATACTGTTATTAGTTTCCTTTTTGGATTTTCCATCTCTGAGTTTGTCATAACGACGAAAGTGATTTTGCTTTCATTATCCATCAAATCTATTCATAACTGATTTTTATTTTTGCCCGTGAACAGGTAGTTAGTTCTTTGATTTCTCACTCAGATTCAATTGAATGCATTGGACTTGCTCCTGGGTAAACTCCATGATCTCTCTGTATCTCATCTATCTATCTATGCATGTGAGTAGGCAAGAGTTTTTTAGACTATATACTTCACCATTTTCCTAATGTTCTACTACTACACCCTGAATTCCTTCCCACGTCTAATTAGCTTGGTATCTTATTCATGTTGTGGTCCGACAGTTCCCCGTGGGCTGCAACTGGAAGCATGGATGGGAAGCTTATTATCTGGGATCTGCATCATTCATCACCAAGATGCACATGTGACCATAAGGTATCTTGGAGTTGTCTCCCTTTTTCGTCTCCTTTTCCTATAAGCTTAAAGTTAGCATTGGACATGGAAATTTGATCATGACTAACAAAAAATGAATTCAATGGGTGGCAGGATGGAGTAACATGCTTGGCATGGCTTAGTTCTCCGTCATCAACATTACCGTCTCGGTACGTTGCGACGGGATGCGTAGATGGGAAAGTAAGAATATGGGACTGTCTCTCCGGCGATTGTGCGCGAACGTTCAGTGGTCATGATCATGCCATTCAAGCTCTTTCTACATCGGCTGATGGGAATCACCTTGTTTCTGTTTCAATGGATGGAACAGCCAGAGTATTTGAGATTGATGAGTTTAAATAACTAGCAAAACCATCAATCATTACAAAGATGTTTTGAGTTTTGTAGTGTTTTATATTGTATGAATTGGAAAAAGAAGATGAAAGTTATGTATACAGTGTAAAATATCATTTTGGAAGATAAAGAGTTGATTTTCTTTTCCAGGACAAGTTGGTTGAATTGAGAAATTAATGAGTCAGATCAGTACAGTCCTTGATCTACCCATTCTACTTATTCTTTTTCTAATCCAATTTTATTAAATTTTATTCATATATTTACGTAGGGTTTATATAAATATGTAAATAAAATTTAATAGGACATGATAGGAACATCATAATTAGTACAGATATGATCCCCTTGAAAACTACAAGTTGCAACCCAACCCCCAAGTTAACTTCCAAGTAATCAGTGCCAACTTTTGTAATATTGAGAATAATAAATGCTGTTATTATTGGTAATAGGTTGGACCGGGTTGAAG
>JANIIA010000009.1:20951477-20961602 GCA_027478495.1 Erythroxylum alaternifolium
AGGTGTGATTCCTAGAAATCTACCCTTCAATTCCTATTATTAACCCACCGAAATATCCTAAACACCCAACCGCTAAGTTGTCCTACATCATACAGTTTCTACTTAATTGATATGCCCTCTTCATCTCTCCATTTTTGACAATATTTAAGCGATATGCTAGAAAATTTGGTAGTGTATATCCAAGTATGAAGTTGGTAGCATGTTGAACATCTCCTAAAAGAAGTCATTTACTTGGTATATCATCCGACACAAGGTCTAAAAAATTAACCAGTAGTTCCCTCACTGCTTTTGGTAATGCAAGGGGTGTTTTAACTGTTGTTTTTATCACTTCCTTCACTACCATTGAAAACACAATTCTCTTCTCCTTCAGTTTCAAACTCTCTCTCTCTCTCTCTCTCTTTTTAAGGATATTAAGAGACTTTTTCTTGGTATTTATGTCTGCCTTACTACTTTCTCTTTGCTTCTCTACCTTGCCCACCTTCATAAGCTTCAAAATCATCTTCCGTGAAAAATAAAATAATTGGTTGCTAGCTTTTCCAAGATGCAACACATCACAGTCATTAAATTACAATTGACCAAGTAAAATATACGATACTTCATAGGAATAACATCATATCAAATAGAATCTTCATATATCCCCCTTTCCAACTCCTCCCCAGCTTTATGTTCACACACATATTCATTACATTCTTTCTCCTCTTCTTGTTCCATCATCTGCAAACCTATATTAGTACATTCATAAGCAAAGTAGCCCCTCCCATTATATTGGCAACACTTCTTGTTATAGTTGCGTTCTTTTGTCCTAATTTCAACTATGGCTTTACCTTTAGGTTCAGCATCTTGAGAAGCTTTATAGTTGTTATGTAGTGCAAATTTTGATACATTAGGTTCTAGCCGTTGCACAGTCGTGACTCTTCATGTTGAGCTCCGTGGCCTGCTTTCTAAACTTCTTAGTTACTCGCTGTGTAAGGTATTATTTCGCTCATAAAGCTAAGTGATATGCATCTTCAAGGCTATAAATTCTTTCCATTGTCAACTTCTTGCAAATTTCTATCCTTCAGATATTTTTGTAGAGAGATAAGAGTTGCCATTCAAATTTCATTCTTCATAGCAGATAGAAAGTTCATCAAATATTTTCGTACACTTTATTACAAACATAATTCCTTGTCTAAGTGTTGTGAGTTGATCTTAGAGATATTTTTGGTAATGAAATGGCAAGTATTTTTTTTGATAACTTCAACTTCATATCTTCCTAATCAACAATTGGCAGCTGGTCTATTTTTCAAAGTCTATCCTCTATCGATCTCCAAAAGATTTTAAAATGTCCAACTAGTTTCATCGTCATAAATCGAACTTTTCAATCTTCTAACATGTTTAACCCATCTAAGAATTCTTATATTGTTACTATAGAGTCCAAGAATAGGTGTAAACCTATCTTTCCAACAAAATCAAGTATTTCAACACAAATTTTCTTCATAATATTATCAAGTATGTTACATGTTTCAACTTTATCATGACCTCTAAAGTCTCGCATGTGCTCTCCAAGTTTTGTTGGATAGTTTCTTTGTCTTGAATCTCTCAATAGGTCTTAATTCTCTAACACCACTTATTGTTCATTAGTTTCAGCCTCTTCTTTTCACTTTCTCCACCCTCAACGTCAAGTGTAGTTTATTGTCCAGTGTTTTTGCTAGACTAGTTCTTGGAGTACCTTGTGGTCGAGGGTCGTTAAAGTCCAATCTTTCCATAAGTTTCAAAAGTATTTCATCTCTCCTCTTGGTCACTAAGTAGTTTTCTATACGCCCTTTCACTACATGTCACTATTGTGAACCAATTTTCTAATACCAAATTGAAATAGAACGAGTAGAAGATATATCAAGCTAGTAGGTATATAACTCGTAGAGGATTATAAAATTTGGTTGCTGAAATTTGAATTTTTGGTTTGAGATTTCAGCTCAAATTATTGGAATTTCAAGTTCAAAATAACTAAAAATTTAGGTTTTTGTTGTTGGAAATGTAGGCTAGAATTTTAGGGTTTTGATTGCTAGAAATTCAGGATAAAAGTATTGGAAAGGTAAAGAAGTAGGGAAGGGTAAAGAACTAGGAATCAAGCTTAGAAGAAAGCATCACATCTTCTAATAGAAAAATCGAAGTTTTAGAGAAAATTCAACGTATTATTATTGATGGGTTGAGTACACGTATAAATACAAAAGTTCTTGAAACCTTTATTCTAGTAGTAAAAAAATTTCCAACTAAAGTATCCAATCCTACTCTAATAAGCTTCTTTATTCTTAAATAAGTTTATGTTTTAAACAACTAGGATGATATATCTAACTTATTACTACTTCCTATCTAATATAAAAGCTTAGCATAATTCAACCTTTCTTCTTCTTGTTGTTACCTTAATCACAATCTTCATTCCACCAAATTAAAGCTTGTAATTGAGTGATTTGTCCTCTTTTATTTCTTTATAAACTATAAGTTCTTTTGCATCAGGAATCAATTTATTGAATTGTTTATGTCAACTACGACTTCACGTTTAAGAAAATTCACCAAAGCAAACCATACCTCTCAAACTCATTTGCTGAGCGGCCCTTGGTTAAACTTTCGGAAAGATTATTGAGTTCTTGCTTTATGCTGACAAAATTTTCCGACTGTCTAGGTGAATGAAGATTCCCTATGTCACAATCATCTATTTTCTTTTCCATGGCACCATGTCAAAGAAACAACAGTCTGCCACAAAGCATAAAAATTATCTTTGACTTCCCTGACATTGAAATCAACTGGCGAATACCATCAGACCAAGAGCGAACCTCTGACAGCTGAGAAACAAAATCTATATGTTTAGTGAAACATGATATGCATAGACAGATAAAAAGTTATTATTAGCATTCTTTACCTTAAAAAGTTACTAGGGTAGGACCGATAAAAAAAAATCAATAGGGTAAGTCAACGGAAGTATCCAAGTTTTAGGCACACCACTCAAAAACCTTGCGCCACTGTCACTCTGATCGTTGGGTACAGAAGAGTAAGCAGAGACCAAATAGAGCAGACTGCTTCCGACCAGTTACAGCACCTAACTAGGTGCAAGCCTTCAAGCACAACGATCAAAATTCTATCATCAAATGAACAGAGGTAGGTCAGTTTAAGCACATTAAGAATATCGTCAAATTCTCCGGTACATGTAATTTTAATAACAGGTAGCAGCTACCAGCCTATTGCATATGACCCTCATTCTAATAATAGCAACCCGGAACAAGTAGAAGTAGGACCGCATCCAACAAACAAAACATAAAACGAGAAACTATCAAGACTACTAACCGCAATGCATGTAAGGAATTGAATAAACAAGCTGCACGACTTTATTTTAATTTTACATGTTAGTAAAAAAACAAAAGCGGCCTCAAAAGATCACGAATTTCCACTACACTAAGCTGTGAAAGTCCCAACTCTTAATGAAAAAATGATGCATGTTCATAAGAAAAGAGAGAAACCAGGATCTTTACAACGCATAGCAAATGGATCTATCTTCAAATCATATATTTACCACCAAAACATTTCGATGAAAGAAAATTTAAAATTTTGATGAAAACCCACGACGAAGAAACCACTAAAAATATATAAGAACCACAAAACTTACCTGGGTATTTTAGATTCTGCGCTTAAGAACTATAGCTTCTCTGGCAATCTATCCACAGGAGTGTGTGTTATACATACGTCTTCAAACAAGAAGATCCCACTTAAATATAGAAATATCTAATGTCAAGGATATAGCGACAAATGAATCTGGAGGACTGATAGTTTGCGGGAACCAATTGCCATTGAATGCGTGTGTTTCAAAGGAAAGTGACCATTGATGAACATTTAAGTGTCGTTTCCTTGCTTTTGGAGCTTCAAAACGACAGCAGAGAACCGAATTATGGGCTTGTCGATGATTTGTGAAGAATCAGCACCCTTGAGCAAAGGCCAGTTGGAGTCATAGGAAAACAGGGGTAAGATCTCCTGTTCGGTTTAGGTGATATTATCACGTTCTATTAAATTTTATTTACATGAAATTTATATAATAAAATAGAATTGAAATAATTACTAAAACAGAACCTTTGAGCCTTTGAGGTGAAAAGAAAGGAGATAAAGTTGGACTTTTACTCCATATCGGCAGAATTTTTGTTGGATAATGCTGATGTTATCGTAGGAAAGGGCTGTTGGAATGGAAGCACTAATCGACTGCTTGCCCGACTTATTGTTGCCAGTAATGAAGAGCATTACTTTCCTATTCCTACACCCAAAAAGAAGAAAAAGAAAAAAAAATAGAATTAAATAATATAATTGAATAGAAATAAGGTAGGAGTTGATGGCACGATTAATTGATTGATTGATAAACAAACCTTCTCCAATGGCCTTGACTAAATTCAATCCTATAAAGACTGATAAAATTCGTAGATAGTGAAGAACACAGAAACGAGAGCAAACATTCGAGCGTGTAGAGAGAAAATTTTATTTCCAGAACTCACTCTACAATCGTATTTCAGTTCCCTTTATAAAGCTACAGTCGACGGTTAATCGTCAAAGAAGCAGAAGAAAACTAGCTAACGTCATCTAAGCTGGCAAACAAAAAATGAAAAATAAAAATAATAAACACAACAAAAGGTGGGAAACCAGAATAGGCGCCAACAAAGACCTTGGCCTAATGAAATAAGATATATATATATATATATAAGTTGTCCTCGGCTCAGGTCCAGAAATACTTCTTTTCAGATTCAGGTGAGATTCAACGGGACATTTGTGGTGGATTTCTGGAAAATATTGAACTGCTGGGGCTTATGTTCAACGATAATGGGTGGAGAGCGCTACGGTATTTCTCAAAAAAAAAAGCAACAAAGATTGGTTCTAGGCATCAAAAAGAGTAAAAAATGAATCCAATAAACGCACTTCAAACTTTTTTTTCGAAAAAGGGAAAATGAAATTAATAAATAGGAGTCAAGAGTTTTACAAAAGAGAAAAAAATCCATAAGAGAGTACCGTTAGAGAGCCTTGGTATACGAGGTAGATATTAAGAACAAAAGGCTAAAATACTTAAGATGAGGATAGCTCGATTGTTAGAGGTGCGAAGATATTAGGATATTTGAGCTACCATTAAGAGTCACGTTCTGCTTCAACAGAATGTGCTCCTTAACTTCATGAAAGATCGTGCATTTCAATGTTTCTTTGGAAGAACTTGTGTTTGACGAATTGGTTGAGATTTCTTTCACGCTATAAGCTGTAGACATAGAAGGCTAGAACAACGCGGTGGATTAAACGAATCGCTCCCATGGATGCATTTTGAGTTGATAGCCTAAAAGGATGTCGGGATGTGATTCTTCCGAATTGAGCCATTGACATTTTATGGTGATATAGTTCCATATATCTTTGATGAAAGAGCATTTGAATAAGAGATGGTTTCTTGTTTCCTCGTGTGTCAAGCGCATTGGACAATTTTTATTAACCTATAAGAAGGTCATGCAATTTGTAGTGCTCAGTTTATTTTTAACCGCTAGCCGAAGGATGAAAGAAAGTTGTGGAGTTAAAGCGTTATACCAAACAATATTAAACCAGTATAATCTAGAGCTTCTACCCTGTAACAACTTCTTGACATCCTTGTTTGTGACGTTATGGACCGGCTTGTCTTTCCAGAGAAAAATATCAGGCTCGTCCAGGTTAGAAGGTTGCTAGATTGGAGCTGTCTCAATCGCATCAAAACATTCCAAGAGTTACCTTATATAAGTGGCTTACCCTGGTGTGTAAAAGGAGTATGTGGGTTTCTAATTGATGTAAAGAGTTGATTAGCTGTCTTGACCTGACCAATTATCATACCAGAAAGTTATTAGTTTACTGTCACCAATTTTGCATGTCATCTCTTGCTTGAACATGTCAACTTTATTAGCATTAACTCCAAAAATAGAAGTTACGCTTGACTAGTTGGTATTATGTTTCTTACAAAGTATGTTCGCCTTCCCTTATGGAAACTAACTACTCTATGTAGTTGTGTAGGAAGAAACATTATAGATAAGGTCATTTTGTTACAAGTCTCACTTTACCATTTACGTCATGCTTAAATTGGATTTGGAGAAAACTGACTATGACTGGCTAAAATGAATTTTTAATCAACCACACTCATGCAGATGCAAGTCCGAATCTTGAGATTAAGAGCATTTTGAGGTATTATGCAAAGTGAAAGGATCTCTAATAGAGACCAGTCATTAGACGTCATTCATGACCTAATATAAGAATTCTACGGAATTAGGAATAACAAGAGCAAATTTTGAAGAATCAAGCAAGATGATCTATTATCGTCATGGTTATTTGTGTTATGTATATTATTTTGCTAACTACGAGACATATTAAGTTTATACTTATGCTAATATATTATTTCACCAAATGAGTAAAGACTAAAGTCTTCGCAACAATTACTAGTAAGATTTTGGAGCAGTTAACATCATCAAATTAGGTACGGACTCCCACTTGCTTAGATCACGGGTAATAGGACTTGGTTCAGCAATCGAAGCATAAAGAATCACACTCAAGAGGGTTTCATCATCAGAAGCTGGGATTTGCACAACCATAGGTTTAACATGTTGATCTCACACCAAACCTACAAACTCATCCATTAACTCGTCCTTTGCAGAACCCTTTGTAATGTTACCTTCAACTTGAATATCTTGAGGGAGCAAATTATCAAGGTCTAGATTTGGACAGCTTAGCTTCAGCAGTTGAAATCTTCAATAAATGAGTCCTCCATCTTGTCTTAATTAAATGACTCGAAGGTTCTTATCTCTAAGAATTTTTAATAGACTTGTAACTTTTACTCGGTAGTCATCTGAGCTCTCTCCAACTCTTCTAGTTGTATACTTGTAACGACAAGCTTATAATAGTCATTTTGAAGCACTTTATGATTGCGCTTCAACTCTATTGTCTCTTCCTTTTTCTAATATGAGTATGACTGGTTAAGTTTAAGGATCCATTACTTATGTTTGGCAAATTGGTTACAAGTGTTAAGAGTAAAGGGGTTAAAGAAAACTTCGAATTGGCTGATTCAAGGCATAAATGTTGATCAAGCTAGACTAACTATTAGTTAACTTGATCTAATTTAAGAGTGGTGAAGACTTCAACTTAAACACAAATATGTATTTGTCTGTATAATTTTCTGGAGAATTCAGTTGCAAAACATAGTCTCAACTCTGTAAACATGTTCCAATCATGTCTAATTTTATCAAATTACAAGGATCTATAACCTCAAATATGGGTATATCTCAAACTGTTACCAATTTCACAATGTTACAAAGAAGATTCATGGTCTCGTCTATAAGCATGTCTCAAACTATATGTAAGTTTACAAAGTTAAAGGGAGATTCACAGTATCAAAGATAAGCGTGTCCTAGATCATACTCATTAACATTAAAAAGTTTGTAATTAACACAAGCTAACCCAAAATTATGTTCTAGGTCTTTTCAACCCAGAATCATATTTGTTTCTATTTAAGACATGTTTCTTTCTCCTTGAAACAATTTTGAGATATTTATTTATTGAGATCCTTCGGTGCTTCTTTTCCTTATTCTTCATTGAATTTCGAATTTATCAAATGATTCTTTTTTAGTGATATTCAAATACTTAATGAATTTGATTATCGATTCTTTATAGTCAATGTGTCAATGAACTTTTTTTGGTTTGATTCAAATTTAATTGATTAGTCAGTATAGGCTGAAATAGCCATCCCAGTATTACTTATGACTAAAAAATATAAAGTAACTGTAAGAATTGCAAAAACTCTTTTTTTTTCTTTATGGGTCTGATATTGTGGATCAAGGTGAAGAACTCAGTTCTTCTAAGACAAATGACATGGAATTTGAGTTACATAGTTAAGGAAAATTATTAAATCAGGGATGATAAGTTTCTTGAATTGCTGATCCTTTATGCAACTACCTTTTAACCCAACTAAACAAGTGGTATGATATTGATTAATGACACTTCCCTTATAGAGTTTGCTATTTAGGTTTGGTAATTCTATTTTGGTTTAATTCAATTTAAAGTCAACAAGTTAAGTTTGAGTTGACTGAATTTTAGATTGGCTTTGAACTTAGAGAATTAGCTCGAAACTTGATTCAAATAAGCTGAACTCTATCTCTAAGATAGTATCGTTTTAGTTTAACTTTCCAAAAAATGAAGTCATTTTGATTTATAAATTTAAGAAACTTAAGACGAAATAATGTTATTTTAGAAACTTCAATTAAAATGACATCATTTTAGATTTAATTTTAAACTAGACTCAAGTTGTCTATTGGTCAGCCCCATTGGTCGTTGTCCATTTATCTCGTGCGTTTTGGTGAATGTTCTTATATAACTATCACCAGTATATCCCATCATGGCCTTACTTATTTTTCCATTGATGACACATGAATAAGGACTGTTATCATCTAAGATCATCTTTTTTGTCTATTCTTTTCATTTGGTAGATACTTAATCTGTCTTCAAAGGGTTTCTTTTTCTTTTACGTTATGGCTTAATGTTTGATAGACATATTTCACTAAGAATAGAGGTGATCCAATAGATTTTTACAATAAAAAAAGTAATACTTTTATATTCAACTTCAGTACTAGGCTTAGCAAAAACAGACTGCTTCTTAGCACTTTAAGAGATCAAAAAAGGACCTAGAAAAATACAATAACTAGATGTGGATCAATGATTGTTAGGACAACCAGTCTAATCAGCATTAAAGCAAGCATGTAAGGTTAGTTGATTAGGTTTAGCAAATTGAATAACATGTGAAGGAGTGGATAATGACAGACTAGTGGATGTCGGTAGGACAAAGAAAAAAAAACTTTATTTACAACAAATTGTATGCTTAGTCTACTGAGATAGAGATGTTGAAGAGATCTAATAATACTATGATATTCAATAAGATCAGAAAGAGGGATGTTGTAGTTTTTATAGAGAAGCAAGGTTTGAGGTGATATGGGTGGAACTAGGTTTTAAGGAATCAAGATGGGTTCGATGAAGAAGATCACAAGTATATTTGGATAGTGTGAGAAGAAAACCAGTCAGTGTAGAAGTAGCTTTAATTCCAAGCAAGTAGTAAAGAAGACCAAGGTCTTTAATAGTAAAGATAATGTTAAGGCCATGGCTAATGATTTGGATAAAGTCTTATGAAAAATTTGTAACCAAGTATCATTTATATAAATAATAAGGAAAGTAATATGAGTAAAGGAGGAGTGAATAAAAAGATATGCATCGGATTGGAGGAAACAAAATTAAGATCTCTAATTTTTTACTTAATCTATGAAACCAACTTTAGGAACTTGTTTAAAATCATAAAGTACCTTGAAGATGACACATACGATGAATATGATATGGATCAACAAAACTAGGAGGTTAATGAATGAAACTAGGTTATTGAAGATTTTTATGGAGAATGACATTATTGACATAGAATTGATGAATAGGCTAATTGTAAGTTAGAGTAATAGTAAGAAAGATGCGAATAGTAGTTAGTTAAGGATTAAAAGTGTCAGTTTATTCAAGCCCAAGAGATTCATGGTAATCTTTAACAATAAGAGGAGTTTTGTAACAACTAAGAGATGATTAAGTTTTACTTAGAAAATGATAAGTAAAAATTATAATATATTTTACACCCTTATTTTATATTGTTTTATATTATTTACATAACACATTTGGATTGAATTGTTACATTTTCTTATTAATTATTTAAGCTATTTCGTTTTATGTTTTATCTCTAAAAAGGGTTTAAAATTGTACTAAATATTTTATTGCATGCGTAGTGAATTTAAAAAAAGGAATCTAGAAGAAAAATTCAGCCTAAAATAAGGTTCAACCCATGATCCAGCCCACCAGATTAAGCAAACATCCCAACAAAATAAGAATATAGCAGCAGCAAATTAGTCCAAAAATAAAGCAAAAAGGAAGCCCATCCGTAGCAAAAGAATAGCCCATCACCGAGAGGAAAAGAAGTAAACGCATTAGTCGAAGGAGCAGAACACGCAGTGTAACATCCTGTTTCTATATAACGGGTTGAACCATAGAAACGGGTACACGTGAGGTCAATCGGAGAAATTAGGAAAACACATCTCATGCTCATGC
>JANIIA010000009.1:20974987-20985005 GCA_027478495.1 Erythroxylum alaternifolium
CGGTAAGTTTACCGACGGTACGTAAAAGGTTCGTCGGTGAATTTAGCTACGGCCGAATCACCGACGTTTTCTGCCGTTGGTTTATTCCGTCGGTAATGTTATTTACCGACGGTATATTGGTTTTTTCCGTCGGTAATGGCCGTATGTAATTCACTATTTTCTTGTAGTGAGTATATAAGTTGAGAAATTTTTTTTGAAATTATGTCAACCTACTAACTTAAAAATACTCTATTAAAATCATCCTAATTTAAGTCTATATATTATTTGATGTTGTTTTTAAGAAACACATAATTTTCAGTCATTACTATTTGAGTAAATCTTCACTATCTTTCGGTATTTATATTAGGAGAAGAAATAATTGATAGACCCACATCATAATGATCAATATGTCAAAATGAAGATATTAAAAAAATAAGTCAATTTGCTAATCCAATGGAGATAATAAACACTCTCCCCACATCTTTAACTAGAAGAACTCTCATTAACACATTTAGAACACTATATAAGGGGAGCTAATTTGATGATTGGTGGCCTTTCACCTTTAGTATTCTAGTGGAATAACTATTAAATCAATTTAAAATTTCAACTCTTGATACTTATGATGACATACGTGATTTTATTGATTATAATAACATATATAGAAAGTTTATGAACTTATATGGCGTGTCAGACATAATTTCCTTTTCCTCCTCGCTAACAGGAATAACCCAATCACAATTCTGTATGTATAACCTTATCCATAATTGGGGAGCAAATAATGAGACATATGTTACACAGAGGGTAATCCATATGATCAAGAGAGGAGATTGTAAAGAACTTTAAGTGATAAATAAGAAGGCCCTAAAGAAAGAAAGTCATAAGGAAAAAACTAAGGTAGACAAGTTTGAGAAGAGGACAAGAGTGTCTAAAATTACTTTCCAGAAGCCTGGTAATAAATCTTTAATCACCCTATAAGGATATCATAGTAGTAACATTTTCCATAGTTAACTTCTTAGTTAAAAGAATCTTGATAGATATAAGAGAATAGAGATATTCTATTTTATGAAACCTTCAAGGAAATGACATCTTTATAGACAAACTAAAAACCATACTCTTATTAGGTTTTAAAGGAGATTATATTTACACTATAGGAAAAATACTTGCCTATTATTAGGAATAGGTCTAAAGTAGGTCATAAATATGACATAATTTTATATGATCATAGACCTTCTATTTACAATTTTATAATCATCAATGCCTAGGATCTAAAGTAGGTCATAAATATGACATAATTTTATGTGACTATCGACCTTTAACTTACAATTTTATAATTATCAATCCTTCTCTATGTATATTGAATGTAGCTCGCCCTTATTGTAGGATATGTACCGGAATGACCTCTGGGCTTCTCGGTGTGTATCTTACGGTAAGAGGGCGCTACATATGGATTAGGGATTAGGGATTAGGGATTGAAGGATGTTCATCCAAAAACGTTACGTCAGACGCTATGTTTCATATGTCCAAAAATGGAGTGTGTGAGGAAGGATTTTGGTTCGAGACACAACGTTTCCTCCTCACACAAAGACACTGCGTTTCATCTATCCAAAAATGTTGCGTTTGATGGTTTGAAACACAACGTTTCCTCCTCATGCAGAGACGTTGTGATTCATATGAATGTGAGACCCATTTCTATAACTACGTCAACATCTGACATCCACAAAATAAAAAAAAAATCCATGTCATATTTTAACGGGCCATGTTAGTAGATAATTGATGGTGCTCTAATGTTGTCAGTGGCCAGGGTTCAATTTGAACGTTTTCTAAACGTTAAAGTTTAATGTATAAACGTTAAGGTTCAATTTGAACATTGTGAAACGTTATGAGCTATTTTATACATTCATAAAAACATTAGGGGCTAATTAGCCCTTTTGGCCTTACTTAAATTAAATCCTTATTTACGTACGGTAATTTATAAAGGAAACTGCACGACTCACCATGACTCCTTCAACTTAATTTTATGTACATCACTTTTTTTAATTTAACTTTTTCTAATCCTATATAAAGAAATTCAAAATGATCATATAATTTTGAAGTTTAAACAAAATGTTAGTAGAATTTATTGGACAGGAATTTCACAAAAAAAGAAAAAAGGGAAGAATATAAATTATTAACAACTAATTGAAACCATTGAGAAAACAATTTGATATATATAAAAAACATAACATGGGTCGATGTAATTAAGTTTTAATACTTTCACTTTAAGAATAGTAGGTATCAAATTTAAACTTTCACATGAAAATGCGAATGACAAGAGAATTACCTATACTGAAAAATTCAAACTGGTTCAATGTTTCACTTCACCATCTTCTTCAGTTGCATGGAAGAGCATTTTGTCATAAATATTAAACTGCATATTTCGATCAAACTAATCATTTAAAGTTTACAAGTTAAAATTAGGCGTGGTAGACGAAAGACCAGTGTAAGTATGACTTTGAATATGAAAAGGGGGTTTATAAGCAGGATCCTCATTATCCAATGCACTTACGTTTAAATTTCAGTAGCCCCTTGATTATCGTAACGAAAATATTTAAAAATGAAACCATGTCAACAGGTGTCCTGGTCCCAGGGCCTAAACGTCTGGCGTTGACCGAGGTGGTGACACATGGCAAACACACATGGAATTTAGGAATGATACCTGTGAAGCAGTGATGTATAAATTTGGCCTGAGAAGCCAGTAATTGCATAGCCAACAGTTCAACAATCAATTATATTTGTATTACTACTAACAGACTCAATTATTCGAGATGAACCAATCCCAGAACACTAGTTTCCAGGCTGGTCAGGCCAAGGGCCAAGCTGAGGTGAGTTTTTTGAATTCACATTGTTCTCAGAATATGACGTGAACTGATGTCCTTTTAACATTTTTCTTTAATAGGAAAAGGGCAGCCAAATGATGGACAAGGCCAAGGACATGGCTCACTCTGCCATGGAGTCAACCCAACAGGTACATGAAGTTCTTTACTCCTACAGCAGGAAACATATTAACTGTTGCTTTTGTGGAAATTTTGCAGGCTGGTCAGCAACTTCAGGAAAAGGCACAAGGTGCTGCTGACGCAGTCAAGAATGCAGTGAGCGGCAACAAATGAGAGAGAGAAGCCATATTTCTCCTCAATCTTGTTTTAGATTCTTCCATCTATTGTGTTCTAGCTTCGCATAAATCTTCTTGTCCCACCTTTTTTCCTGTTCGATCAAAGAAAATTTTCCCCGAGTTATTTCAGATGCAGTAAATAAGCAAAGATGATTTTCTCTTCCATGCTTCATATGGCTTCGTCCCTGTTAATTCAGGTATAAAGTAGCGGGCCAACTTTCTTGTGGAATTCCTAACATTTCATGGTATATTATCTTGGACATCGAATATTACTACAACTTTTGACATAATCAATAATTTCATATGATACAGGAAAATGCAAATGCAAGCATCCGCTAGGATCCAATTATCTTGTATAGGTTTGTTATGTATTAGTCTGTCTCCTCACAAGCTCCCTTTCGCTGCGGGCGTATCACGTCTCAAAGCCTTTTCCTTTGTCTTGTCCCACTCAATGCATAGTTCAAAAGACCAATATTGGTGATGGCATAATATAATTTTACTCTCCTAAAGTTATTCCGCATGCAATTTATTTAAATGGAGCAGAATATATAATATGTTCGGTAAAAGGCTGCATCAAACAAATTAGCATCGGTTTTGATCTCAAAATAAGTAAAAACAAAGTACATGTTACATTAAACAAATGACTTAATTGTTATTTCTTGTTAGTATATGTACACGAATGATTATGTGAATTTTAATCTTTTACAAAAATATTATTGTAGGACCATTAAAATTATCTCATTATAGAATATATTAAAATTTGAACTAATTTTATGATACAAAAAAAGGAGCATGTCCCATTAAAAAAATGTACAACCATTATAATTCTCTTTAGATTTAGTTTAATTATAAAAATTAAAAAATCTCCAACATTTATTATATACTTATTATGTTATATTATTAAACCATGATTATGTTACATCAATAAAGTGAGAGATTGGCAGATATTTTTATTAAGTGATTTATATAATCTGTGATTTATTTAAGTGTTTAAATCTTGTTAGTTTGTTAAATAAAATAATTATTTTTAATTTTTAACATTGATGGAACATAAAGTAAAAAAAATTAAAATGAGTTTAATTGCTGCTCTCTCTTTATGCCTAATAAAGATTATGTTATATTCAATCGTAAAACGTATGATAGAAGAGAGAGATATAACAAACACAATTTTATCACAATTTTATTTTGATTAGAATTTTAAAAATTTTACATATAGTATTCAATAATTGTTCGCTTTAAAAATTAATTAAAGAAAATTAATGGTACTATGTTTAAGTTACCTCATATGATCGCCGGTTGAACATATTAATGGTACTATGTTTAAGTTACCTCATATGATCGCCAGTTGAGCATTATTGTTGTAGCTACATAGTTTATGTGGATATTTTAAAAAATTCTAGATTATATTATGTATGCTAAGATATAAAGAAAATGCTGATTTAAAAATTATGTATCACCGTTTGATTTGTTGGTGACTATACGGATACAGCTCTGGCATGAACGAAAGGTTGTACTTATAATTCGAGCTCGACATTATATATTAAAAATAATAAAAAAGGAAAGTGGTCTCGTTTGTTTCTAAGCCAGGTGTTTTAGCCTATAATGGCATAAAAGTACCACTTCCATGATTGAAACTTTGTCCTTCTGTGTATGCCATTATTTGCATTGATTATTTTACATGTTAAATTTCATGGATTAAACATGTGAATTTGAAGTATAAAAATCGTGAAATCTTATTCTGTTGTTTTGGATTATAATTGCATTCTTTTAGACATTAAAACTATTGTTATAAATAATTAAGTTTTCTAATCATGCAAATATTTTAATTCGCAATTGATCAGTAATAGATCATACTAAATGATAATTGTATAATTTATTTATTTTGATATTGATATAATTAATAATTTATTAGTCATTAAATTGAACAAATTAAAAAGTTTCATAATTATTAAATTTTAAAAAATTAGTTACTTGTGATAATGGGATGCTTATGATTTAAAAGGGATAATCATATATTTAAGAGTTAATTCTCAAACTTTACTTAATTTTGCAATGCTAATTCAAACTTTAAAAAATAGTACTAAAATACTCAAGCTTTCAATTTATTGTAAAAATAGCCTAACGTTTAGTTCTCGATTAATGTTGCTGACATGACATTCCATGTCAAATTAACGATTTTGCCACATAATCAATTTTTTCACATAATTATTTTACAATTTAATAAATTTGAAAAAAGAAAATCCCTAATAACTCTTTATCAAGGTTTTAAAGACCGGACCGGACAGGCCGATCCGACCAGAAAAAGTTTGAACTAGCCAGTAGTCCGGTCCGGTTTCACCTAATAACCTTTGTGTATTAAAACCGACCGATTTGTCAGCGAACCGACCGATTTTTTGACGAACCGGTCTAACCGGTATAGTATAAAACTCCAAAATTCGGTCCGAAGATGTTGACGTGCGCCGGCTCTCACCCTTTTAAACTATTCTCTCCACTTTCATCAAAAAATGCAGTTCTGCAGGTTCATCTCCAAATGTGTGTTCTTTTTACCCTATTTTCTTCATCGACATGTACATGGTGATCTCATCGACACAATATTCAAACCTCAAAAGCCCTTCTCTTCCTCTTCCCTGTACACTTCCCTTTTCTTACGTCCACTCAATTCTTGTCTTTAAACCTTGAACGAACGGATGATGAGAGCCAAGCTAGTTAAGATAATGTTTTTTTTTTGGCATATGTACAGAGCAAGCTGTGTGCTTCTTGTTAAGGAAAACCCATCATGTTACTGACACTAGACATTGACATGCAAAACGTCAGGGGTTTCTTGTCTACGATACTAACGTCGAGTGCCAACATCTACGTGTATATAATGTACCTGAAACTTGAACGATATCCCTTATATCGAATCTTCTTAACAAAACTCCTTCCTGTCGATTCCAAGTCCTTAGTAGTCATTTTCTAGCTGGAAGAAGGGAAAACAGAGCCCCTTTAAGTCATGGAATGGTTTCGAAGTTCAGGACAAGGCTTCAGATTTCCACCAAGTTTCACCTATCAGACAAAGAACTTATCATTCATTACTTGCAAAACAAAGCCACTTCTCATTTGCTTCCAGCATCTATAACAACAGATATTGATCTTTACAAATATAACCCATGGGAGCTACCAAGTATGTACTTTGAATACTACTGCAACTACTCATTTGTCTTTTGGTTTTTGTCATCTTGGCATGGATTGTTATCATTAATTTATTAAAACTATGGCTACACAGGAAAGAGAATACAAAATAACAATAATACATATCCTTAACTAAGCTCTACAAAATATGGACATCCAAATTTTAGCATTAAAATACCTAATACGTTCATTGATTAGTTGTGTGACTTATCCTTACATGTGTGCTACTCCAGCTCTTCCTATCACACTGGTAATAAAGACCTTGTTTTAGAGTAGCTTAATATCAACTCTAGTATTCTACTGCCTCTTTTATTCTCCATAAAGACACTATCAATTAACTACAACTTCTAACTTTTCTATTATGTCATTCTCTACTCTCTAATTTATAGCATAAGCTTAACCCTTACCTAGTTTACTGTTCTTTATTTACCTTTAAAGCACCTGACATTCATTTCTTCCTAAAGCTTGTAGAGACATGATCTAAAAGCTATCAGCACTAGAGTTTATCACTAAAAGGGATTCTAGCAAATAAAAGTCATGTCATGAATTCCCTTAGTTGCACGAATCCTGAGATGATATAGTTCTATAATTGATTTCTATATACCAAAGGAAAAGTTATAGGTGAAGAAGATGTATTCTAGAGTTTCAATATTGCTTTTGCACAAAAAGCATATGTTCTCTAAGTTGAGGAAATGTAAGTGGCTCAATATAGCCATATTTTCTTTAGCTATCAACCACGTATGAAATGAAATCTTTGGTAATAAGTTCCTGTTCTAAATAATCTTGCTCAAACTCTGATACTTACCTGTGCTCTTTAGGATTTCCTTGTAAGACACGTTTGAGAATTTACCGGTCATGTTCTTTAAAATCACATATTTATCTTCTTTCTCACTTTATTTATTATTAGTTCATTATATAATAATAGATATTGGTGTATTTTTTATTTTAATAAAATATTTTATTTTTACTTATTTTTATAAAATTTACTTCTTATTTATTATTTATCGGTTTTATATCGGTTCCTTATCGGTTAAACCTCTAAACCTTAAACCTTTCCTTCGACCGGTTTGATGTTCGGTCCGGTTTTTAAAACATTGATTTCTTCTATAATGATGCCTAGTATAATAACTTACCTTCTGTTCTATTTTGTTTTTGTTTCTATTTTTATTTTTATTTTTACTTTTATTGTTCATTTTTCTGTTCTTTGTTACGTTATTTTCTTGTCTTTACCCTTCGTGTATGTGTTTGCATGTGCTTCCTTTTCACACTAGGGACAATGTGTTGTTCAAGTGTAGGGAGGGATTGTGTGTTTTGTTTTGAATGTGATTTTGCATACTGTATGATAGTTACTAGGTTGCATTGTGTGAAGTGTGTGAATGTGTCAATGGCTTAGATTAAGTGAAATTCATTTAATTTTAGACATAGTATATTAGATTGTGAACGATCATTAGCTTACGAAATTAGTGAATTAGGTGGCCTTTAGATAAATATACAACCTAATTAGGACTTAGTGTAAATTTAACACCCTCTAGATTGCCACATTCATTCATAATTTGAGGTTTTTTAACTTAAGTAGCTAAACTAGTATTTTCATGAAAATGAATAGTCAAAAACAACGAGGTAGTCAATAAAAAATAAAAAAAGGTTAATAAATTGTTATTCCGCTGACCTTCGGGATATGAATAGAGCTAGTAGCCAGTTGAAAACGTGATAATAGCTGAGTAACTAGATCGACATACATCACAAATGTGTGCCTTCGTGTAAAAAGGCTATAATGATTTTTCAACTAAACTGTTTAGTAAAATGACTTAGTTGAGTAACCGGATCGATGTTCATCACAAATGTTTACCTCCGAGTAAAAGACTAATTCTGGGTTTAAATAATAAATAATAAATAATAAAGTGTTTTTTAACCTTCCAGACTTGTAATAAGCTTAAATTTTCATGAAAATATACTTAGGAACAGTTATAAAGTCCAAGGGACCAAAAAATTATTAATGTGTTTGTACAATTGAATAGGGTAAATAAGTTCACAGTTAGGTCTCGATTAAGCTATACATTTAGTTCAAAGCCCCTAGATGAATAATTTACATTTTAATGATTTGACATAACTGAATGATTGTATTCAAGATTAAATTCATTTCATGAAGATCAAAGCCATTGCGTCATTATCACATTGCTTGTTTTTTGTTTATTGTGTGTTGTTGTTTTGTTGCTTGAAGACAAGCAAACATTTAAGTGTGGGGATGTTTATACTTATCAATTGTATAATGTTTTAGGTTTAATTTGTGATGTATTTAGTGTGAATTTGAGTGTTATGTATGCATTTAGCGTTTAATTATATTAGTTTGAGTGTTTGAGTGTTTTTTATAGGTTATTATAAGTCATTGAGCTTAATTGTTATATTTTTGAGGTACTTTGATGGATTTGTTAGTGTTTCAGGGTAAACAATGAAGAACGGAGAAGATTCGAGGAATTTTTGGGCTAAAAGCATAGGTCACAATCATGGCACAACAGGCTACGATCATGACAGAAAGGAAGAGCTAGAGTAGCCAAGCCATGATCATGATAGAAAGTGTACATCCAGGCCACGATAATGCACAGTAGGCCATGACCGTGATAGAAAGGTTAAAGAGCTGGCCACGATTGTGGTAGGCAGCGCCACGATCGTGACCTGCAACGGGCTGATAGAAAAACTCAAGTTTTGTAAGTTTTTGGACCGTTTCAACCTCTACTTTGACCTAGAGCCTTAAAAGTATAAATAGAACATCGCAAGTCAAATGCGCAGTTTGGAGATAGAGAGCCCTGGAAGAACTTTGAGTAGTTAACTAATGAAACCCTAAAAGAGACCTTGAGAGATCGAGAAAGAGACGAAGGAAGAGAGAAGAGGAAGATGACACAGATATTACGTTCTTCCTTGATTAAGAAGCTTTTCAAAGTCGCGGCCTCCCATCATCCTGTTGTAGTTTTGGTTCCTACGTATTTCGATTTTATTTAATTATAGAATTTATATAGATAGTTGATTATATCTCGATAGTAAAATAAGATGGTGAATCGAGAGAAAACGATTAATTTGGGCTAACGAGAGTTAGGGAGATTAATAGACTCTGAATTGAATCAAGTTGGTAAATCTTGTGTAGAGAGATCACATTAGGTTTCTGATTGTTTATTAGAGAACTTAAGAACCAATTAGGTTTTGGATAGGTTGGTAATTGAGAGGTTATAACCTTCCATAATTTGATTAGGGCTTATACCTTAGGGTTCAGTTATAATTTTAGAGAGAGTAGTTGACCCTAGGATCTTCTAGAACTGTTAATTCAATAAATTGTAATTGGTTAGGTTGTCGTTAAAGATAGGTAATTTTCCCTTTCTCTCTTTCGGTAAACTCATTAGGTGGAACTTGGTTATGTGATCATTGCTCATTAACTGACTAAATTCCATTATTATTCAATTTTGTATTTAATTTGTTTATTGTCATCGTGATTTTTTTAATTCCGTGTTAATCGTTAATCGTTATTTTTGTGGATTAATTGGGTTTATTTGGTCTGATTAATTTTTTTGTTTTAAGTTATTATTTGTTAATTATTGTTTAGTAGTGCTTCCGACCTTAGATTTAAGACTAGTTAGCCCTCCTCATGGGATCGATACTGTAACATCCCCTCACCAATTGCTAGTGAACAGTGACATATGCATGCATTATACATGCACATGCATAGTAGAT
>JANIIA010000009.1:21182809-21206330 GCA_027478495.1 Erythroxylum alaternifolium
ATCACATTTTCACAAATGCATGAGCATGAGATGTGTTGTCCTAATTTCTCTGATTGGTCTTCTCATATACCCGTTTCTCTGGTTCGACCCGTTATATGAAAACGGGATATTACACCAAGTCTCTAACATCAACATGACAAACTCAGCGAATTTAATCCACAGTCCACAATAAAATACCCAGGCAAGTTTTCTTTCTTATCTTTTAATAACAATATACAGCAACTCAACAAGAAATGATCCCTTCTAGCATTATAACTAGTCAAGTTTCTAATTTATGTTCATCTAATTTCAAAACAAGAACAACAATAAAAATTAAACTTGTCTGTATGTTGTTTACTTGATTGTTTGAAGTAAGAAGATGAATAGTTTCAACAAAAAGGGTTGAATCCTTGAACATCGCCCTCGACAATCCCAGTATAAGGGTTTGGGTTTTGTTTTTTTTTTCAATTAAAGTGGAGTTGTTAGGATTTTTAATTATATTTACAATGGGCTTATACAAAATTCACTTTGAAGTCCACAGGGTAATAAGATTTTTTTTTGCAGTGAGCACTGGCCCACCCTGGCCCTTCTATGCATCCGTCATTGGTGGAGACTGGAGAGTATCAAATATAAAATTTTACAAATGACCAGGGATTTCAAAGGCATTCGCTACTTCGACGGCGATTCTCTCACCGCTCATTACTTACTTGTTCTTGCTGTTTTGAACATTTACTTTTGACCCAGTACATAATTTTGTTGTTGTGTTTTGGCTTTTGTGCTTACTTTAAATTCACTTTTCTTTATAAGGTCCCTTTGTTGGTTCATCAATTTGATTAAATAATTAATTATAATTTTTTTAGTTGATTTAGTACTAAGGAACAAATAAGGTAAGAGTGCATTTAATTTGGTGTAGCTAGTTTTTCAGTCTTTTATCTCGGCTTAATGTTTTACATTATTAGTTCTTAGATTTTTATTTTACATTTAATCTACCATGGCGTTAGTTGTCATGTTAATTGTCGGGTTAACAATTAATAATTTTTACAAAAAAATAAAAGTTGTAACATTTCATTACTAGTTTTAAAATTTTATATTAGTATTTCAAAATTTACAAAATTTCAAGATTTTTATAATTTACTAGTAAATATAACATATCATAGTGGTAATACAATAAGAAGACTGGGCTAGTAGCTTTCAACGTAAATTATCTAAAATATGGTGACTATGAGAAAATATTAAATAATTTTTATTTTATATATTTAATATGTTAAACTAAGGGAGATTCTAATCCATATTTTAATGATAAAAAATATAAATACTACTTATAAGTTTATTATTTTGATGAGATGTTATATAAGAACAAGATGTAGGCATAACTAAAGCATTTGGTCATTTATTATCTCATATATAAGTGAAGGAGTCTTTATGGTTTTATGAAAATGAAAAGTGAGATAATTTAAGTTGTAAACTTTTGTTAGGGTGCTTTATATTATACTTAGAGGTGTTTTAAGTAGCATTAGGGTCCTTTCTATTAACAAGGAAGATTGTAAAAGTTTTTTTTTACTGAGAAAAAATTGTATAAAGTTTATTCTTCACCTTAAAAAAGAGTTATAGAGGAGTTCTAAAGAGTATTAGGGCTGGATGTAAGTAAAAGTTATTTGTAGACCATTATAAATCAGTTTACATTTCTCTTCCCTTACCTTTTTTTATATATTATTACTTAAGTGTGTTATTGATATTTATTATTTATATCATATTTTCATCTTTTGTAAATTGTGCTAAGTAACACACCAAGTTAATAAATATTTTATTTAAAATTTATTGAATGTACTCCCTCTTAGGTGCCATTAGAGACTAATAAGTGGTATCATAACAAGTCTATGATGCTAATATTACAAACAAAATCATGTATCAAAGATCATAATGGAACGTTTAAAAGCATCGTGATCATAGTTCAACTAAAAGAGACAAAACATTAGTAGAGCCCCTTCTTTGATGTAAATGATTATCCCTATTAGAAAAAAATAATGATATTTTTCTTAATGGCTAAAAGTGTATAACTATGGTATATAGTTTCAAATGAACCATTTGTACCTATAAATTGTTGATAATAAAAAAGGCCCCAAACTAAAGGAAAAACGAGGTCCTTAAGATAAAAGATTAATTTTCTTGAATAGTAGAGTTGTACACATATTATTTTATATGTTAAGAAGAAATAAATTTAATAGAGTCTCTATGTGTGAAACAATTTATAAAATTTGGCATACATTAGAAATTATGTATGAGGAAACAAATCAAATTAAAGAGAGCAAAGTGAGTATGTTAATCCACCAATATAAGTTATTTCAAATAAAGCATGATGAAAACAATTCTAGTTATCTCAAAGTTAATCCACCAATATAAGTTATCTCAAAGTTAGAACTTAGACCTTAGGAAAAGTGACAAGTGTAAAGTTGCCTTTATTATTTGTCAGAAGCAAGTTTGAGTAATCCGAGAGTTAAAAAGAGGATTTGTTGTTTTCCTAAGTTCTTTCCTTGTTATCATCTCCTCTGAATTTCTTCCCATACATAGAGTTTTCCATCAAACTCCTTCCAAGAGTTAACTTTGATTTTTCATATCCCTCACCATTTCTTCTACTGCTAAGTGTTTCTTCTAACTTAAGAAAAACTAGACGTTGGTTGGTATTCACAAGGGTTTACGAAATTTAGATTTGACTGATAGACTGTTCTAGCATTCCACCCTCGCGGAGCACGGACTTGGATATCACCCCGATATTGGGTTCGGGTCTTGCGAGATTAAGGTGCTACAAATTTTAGGACTATGGAGAGCTAAAATGATGACTATACAAGAAGCCAAAGATTTAACAATACTACCATTGGAGAAGCTCATTGGATCTCTTCTCACATATGAAATGGGAGTTCAAAAGGTGCAAGAAAAACAAATGGCCTCAGAAGAAAAAGGACATAGTATTCAAAGTCTCAAAGTAGGAATCAAGTGAAGAAGAGACATCTACATATAGAAGTGATAATGAAAACATTACCTTCATCACTAGAAAATTTTAAGAAGTTTTTGAAGAGAAATAATTTATATAAAAGAAAGGACTTTAAGTAAGGTAAAAGTAATTCAAATTATAAATTCTCTCATATTATCTATTCTAAATGTAAAAAATTAGGCCACTTAAGTCACAATATCCACCGCTTAAAGATAATGACAAATATAAAAAATAATAATAAGGAGAAAAAGGATAAAACCAAGAAGAAAACACTTAAAACCTCAACTTGAGACCACATAAGAGAATATGAAAATTAGCATCTAAAAGGAGAGATAGCTCACATGTGTGACTAAGGAAGATACTACAGTAACATCCAACTTTAATTCGTGAGATAGTAATAATGATTTTGTATATGTTAAACTAGTAAAAAATTTAGAAATCATGAATACAAAGAGGAAGAAATTATCTTTCGAACTCAAGGAAGTTCAAAAGTAGTTAGATGCACGCATGAATCAAATGAAAAGTGAATTATATAACAATAAGACTTCCAAAAATGTGATCATTAATGAAATCATCTATTGGACGTATTAAAACATGAAACGAGACATTAGAAATGACATTAATATTTATTCTTTATCTAAATTCACTAAAGAGAGTAAAAAAGTAGAAAACATGATAGGACCTCAAAAGAATTCTCATAATAAACATGAGATTAGGAATATCTATAGGAGTGTAGCTAACACTAAGTCTACAATTGTTAAAGGAGAGTATATGCATAGTGAAGAGCCTTTACCTAAGATAGCAAATAAGTATGATACACTCACATCTAAGCAAACATATGCATATAGTATGACCACTAGATGTTAATTTAAAATCAAGCCACTTGATTCCATATATAGTTCTACACTTATGCATAAAGTTCAATATTCTCAAGGAAAAATACACATAACTTCTATGATAACATGCAAAACTACTCACACACCTTTAAGCCTCAAAGAAGTATACTTCAAACTTTCATTCATAGCAGTTATAATGCATATAATTATGGTAGCTTATTTCACTACCTTAAAATAACATTCAACACCTTAAATACCCAAAGGAAGATCCCTTATTAGGTGTGGCAATAGGCTGGGCTAGGTCTGGACCTATCCAGGCTCCAGCCTGGCCCTAATGAGGGATCTTCCTTGGGGCATTTAAGGTGTTGAATGTTCTTTTAAGATAGTGAAATAAGCTACCAAGCCCTAGCTAGGCTCGACCCTTTGCTGTTAGTGCCCAAGCCCAGCTCAAGTCCCAATCAGGCACAAGACAGTGAGTTTGAGTAGTCAAGTTGTCAAAGCCCTCAAAATTAATTTCAATTCTTTACATGCTTATAGTATTTATAGAATTATGTCGAATCTCAAGAGAAGTAAACACTATTTTCTTAATCTTAATTAATAAAATAAAGTGGGGTTTTCGATTAATTAACTAATTAACTAAAATTAATAAGAAATAAAAATAAATCAACTGAATATAAAAGGAGAATTTAAGAATACTTAACTCTGATTCAGGGAAAAGATCTCATCTAATTGTGACACCAAAATATAGCCAAAACAAAAGAGATAGTTTCAATTAATATATCAAAATAACATCTTATCAAATTCCCCCACACTGGACTCATAGTTATCCTTAAGCATACATCAATTATCCTCATAACAACCTCACATCTCCTTTCATGTTATCCAGAAACGTCCAAAAACTAATTCACATTAAAGGTTTAGGATAAAATAACAATCGAGAGAACAAACACTCACAGGACACATTGTTATAATTAAAACATAGCATCTCATTAATTCCATCAAGATTAAATGAATCAAGACTTGACACCCTCTCAAGGATTTTACTCTGTACACTCAAAGTGTTTAGGGTTCATTGAGCACTTAAATCAAAGCATAGCGAATTATTTCCTTAAGTTTGCTCATGAATCATATTTCTACCACTTTTTAAGTGAACTAATTCATAAATCAAAGGGAACTTTATAAGGGTTATAATGTGGCTTAGGTAAGTATGACAAAAATAAGTTTTTAGGTTAAATAAATTGAAGGAAATGATTCAAACTTATCCACACAAGTTTCAACTTAAATAAATCAAAGTTTACTTTATTTAAATAACATCCTTTTAAATCACCTCTCTTATTGTTCTCTTTTCTTTTTTTCAAACAAGAACATCAACTAGGAGACTTCTCTTTTTTTTATACTTTTCCCTTGTTTTATAAAAATGCAAAATCAAAAACATTGCAACTTGAATAAACTAATTTACTTTTCATGGAAATATTCAAAATCATATGCAAATAAGCGTGAAACAATTCCTTCAATTTCGGGGCTCAAAATCATTAAAAGCATCAATAAGAAGGATAAAAGTGGCCTGTAACAAGGGTATTATTCAACAAAAGAAAAGATAAGTCTCAAGTTAGTTTCTAGGGATAAAAAGTAAAGTAGGCTTGTTTACGTCAAAATGGTTATCCTAAGTACCCTTATCATCTTTATACACAAATTTATCGAAAATGTGGTCTCAACATGTATTTAAAAGCAAGTTCTAGTATAAACAAGCTATGTTTGAAAAAACACAACAAAAAAGATAAGTATGAGCACAAATGTGATTAATGCTCTTAGGCTCAAAGCTCACGTAGTTGTCAAAAATGCATCAAGTCTTACATACTTTCATTCAATAAAACTAATGTGATGGTTAAAATAATTAGTGAAAAATACGAATCATGCTTGTCTCTTTCATATATTATTTCTTAAACAAAAAATGTACCCTAACTTAAGGATTATTTACAAACAACAATCAGAAAATTATGAGGCTATTATAAGGAATAATCAATATATAAATCATAGTAGCATGAGTTCAAGCAAAAATTACAGAGTTCATTATAATATATACACTTGCTCCCTCACACATAAATCATTCATTGTCCCCAATGTATGCACAAGATACTCATATCTCACAAAAATAATCAAAAAAAATAAAGCATAGAATAGAAGACTCTCCTGAGTTGTGAGCATCCAAAAGCAGATATATTATAGTCTAGGTGGACACATAACTAAATTCTCTCTTTCTTTCTCAATATATCACATCCTTTGGCTATTCGAACACGCTTCTAATGAGTCCTATGGTAGATTCTGTGGCAAATTAATCTTGTATAGTTGGATTCATCATAAACTTTCCTTTCACTGTTATCCTAGTAGTATCTTTAGAGGGTCCCATAATTGTAACAATTATAAATAGAAAATTAATTCAAAAATAATTAAAAAACCTAATAATAATTGAAATTAAAATTAAAATTAAAATGAAAGAAACTCAGAGTAATTAATAAAAATGAAGTAAAAATAAATAGAAAATAAATAGAACATTAAAACAATACTAATGGGTGTTGTTATGGTGAACATGAGACTCTGAGTGGCTAGTTGGTTGGAGCAAAATGGGGTTGGGTTTATGCATTTGGTTCTTTGTTGGCTTGTGTTACTGTGGGGCACTACTAGTGATGTTGCTTACTTCTGTTGGTTGGCTAGGTGTGCATCTGGTCGGGTTGTTATGTGGAGTTGGGTGGCTTTAGTGCTACCGGTGCATTGCGTGATTGGCTGGAGCGACCTTGTGATGTTGCCTACTAAAAGAAAAACAAGCATACTATTTTTGTTTTATTGTTGTTTTTTAAAAAATTATAATATTATAAAATATTTTTATTTTTATTTTGCTCTATTTTATTAATTATTATTTTTAAATTTTTATTAATATAATTTAAATAAAAATGACAAGTTTCTTTGAAACCCAAATAGACTACTAACATGTATAATGCGTGATCATGCCTTACGAATGTTAGTATTTTAAAATTTTAGGGGGTTAAATTACTAAAGAATTTTATTAAAATTTTAGATGTTACATGGTATTTAACACATGTACTGTTTACTAAATATTTGCTTACTTCTGCCTTAGAATAATTATTGGAGCACATTCCTCCTTTAAAACTAAAGTGGAAGAAAATACATGATAGATGTAGGAACTTGATTACTTGATCCTTGTCTTGTTATTATTGATATTACTATCACTAAAACAGAAGAAGCTTTTGCCAACGAAAATTTTTGTTAGTAAAAGATAAAAATTTATTGCCAATAATTTTTAGCAACGATAAAAAATCATCGTATGAATCATCCCAAAATCCTGATAGCAAATTACTATCAAAGACATTTTCGAATATCGTCGCGAATCATATTTAACTTCGATCTCGTACACATTGCTAAAAGTGATAGGCGAAGAAAAGATAAATCGTCGCCAAATATACTTATAGACACTTTGTTTCTTTCGTTAAAAGTTATTAGCTGCATTACCATATGTGTAGGTAATAATATTATGCGACGCGTCGTGTTTCAGATCAAATGATTTTTTGCAACAATTTTCATAACATTGCTAAAAGTTATTGGTGATGATTTTTGTAACATATCTAAAAAATTTTGGCGACAATTTTGGAATCGTAGCCAAAACTTTTTACCTACTTTTTTTTATTTTTTAAAAATTTGGATTCAATTTTTAATTATTTTAAAAAATTATTGTCGACATTTTTAAAAACATAGTTAAAAATTTTTGCTAAGGATTTTTTTATTTTGGACTAAACAATCCTAGTAATAATTTTTTCATTTAATTATAATTAATGGTAAGATTTTTAATCCATCTTATTGTTTGTAATACGTCGAATTTTTTATTTATAATTAATTAGAAAAAATAAAATTAAAATAATTAAAAATTAGAAGAATTTTTATATAAAATTCAAAATGTTATTTACAAATGTTAATAAAAAATGTTATGTACAAACTAAGATTCGTGTTCACAGTTACTACTACTTACATAATTTGGGTCAAGTATTTGTTTGACCATTTTTTCAAGCTTGGCCAACATTCATTCAGTATGATTTAACTTTTGCTCATTACATTATAACTGAGCTTTAAGCAACCGATTGTCCTTTTGAAGCATCATTACATATGTTGGTCATGACGATGATGAACCAATTGACTTAGGGTCATGTCCAAGACCTTTGATGTACCTTGATCTTATTCCAATGATGTTATTGCAAATCTCATCTACATTTGACTCATTTCTGTCAGACAATGATCTTTTCAAGAACTCCTGCATCTTATTCTAAGATTTAAAATATTATTAGTTAGTACTACATAAATAAAATTATATCAAACTTAAATAATAACTAAATATATACTTACATAATTATTTTACGTTTCTTCAAAAGTCCAACTTCACCTTCCTTGTGGTGTGTGAGTTTGTAGAGTGTGATCATATCACACTCTTCTTAATGTAGTTCTTTTTAAGTCTGTTTTATGGGAAAAAAAGGATTGAAACATAATAAATGCTATTGTATTTACTGATATAATTATAACTTCTAAATAAAAAACTTACAAATTCATTTTGTACAACTACAAATGATTTGGAGCCTTAGTTATGAGGAGTTTTTATTTTTTCCTCTATTAACCTTGGCTTTCTCATGCCTTTCCTAAATAAAGAAAATAAATTATCATTAAATTATGAAACAAGATTAATTGAATCAAAAGTGAAGGGAAAGAAGACAAACCTTAACGTTGGCAGAGGATCAATAATCACATATTTGGATCCAATTTTTTGGGGTCACCCGCTCGGGAACATGTCTCATTACCTCTACATGTGAAGGAAAAGATTTGTAGTATTTATGTAGTCGATAACGATGATCCTTAGCCCTTTTTTTTCAACTGTGAACTCACACAGCTTGACAGTTCAGGCTTCTCGATATCGACGATATTGAGCTTCATCTATGAACAATAAGTAAAAGTGAAATTAGTATTTAAATAATTAAAAAATGCATATAATTAAATAAATTGAGAATTACCGAAACTTTGTCCAAAGCTTTTTGTAGCAAATGATCTTCCTTCGACTACTTGGCATGTAGCAAATAACTTAACTACTAAGTACAATCCTCGATTTTTAATGCTAAGTTTGAATTATTCACATTGAAGTTCATAAATTAAGTTTCAATTTAAACTTACACTATGGTTTGTGGCATTGTTACACCACATTAATCGAGAAACTAAGTTCTTGTTGTGACTCTTAAGCTCATGGAATTTTTCACCAATAAGCCTCATGGGAGTTGCATCACAAGTTTCTAGCCTATATATCATCCTAAGGGTTTATTTTGCAAAGAATTGTCATTCCCATTACATTGGCTTCTAATGTTCATTCTAAGTTTAAATTAATTACATTGAAGTTCAAGTCTTTATGTTTGGATTTAAACTTACATTATGGTATGTAACATTGTTACACGAAATGAATCGAGAAAGCCAGCTCTTGTTGTAACTCTTAGGCTCGTGAAATTTTTTACCGATGAATCTCATGGGAATCGTATCATAGATTTCCAGCCTATATACTATCCTAGGGGTTTATTATACAAAGGATTGTCATTCCTATTACATTGGCTTCTAATGTTAATACTAAGTTTGAATTAATCACATTAAAGTTCAAGTCTTTATGTTTCAATTTATAAAATGTTGTTTGTTTTATAAACATATTAAATTACATTTTATACTTAAATGAATTTAGTTTTATACTTACAATCATTGTTAATAAAATTAAATTGGTAGCCATATACTAAAAAGTCCTAATTTAGTATTCGTCCCCAATACTAAACATTTTGCATAGATTTTTACATTTTGCTAAATTTTTAAATATGGCATAAACATAAATTACTATAGAAATTATATATAATAAATACATATTTATGATATCACATTAAATTATGAATTCATATATATTAAATTAATTAATAAAAATATAAATGACAATTTTTCACTAAATTTATTTCTACACTTATACAATCATTATATTATTGTTAATAAATATTAATGATTAAGAAAAGTATTTAACTTAAATTTATAATATTTTTATCTTATTAATATTAAAATTGTGATTCGTCAGCAATATAATGAAAAGGTAGCTAAAAGTACTATCTGGTATTTTTAATTAAGAGTTAATTACCAACAAAGCCCAAACTTTTGTCAATTTTTCAATTATAGCCTGAACTTCAAAAAGTAGCAATAAAATTCTCAAACTTTCAATTTTTTCAATTCTAACCCGATGTTGGTATTTCCGTTAAGTTTGTTGACGTGACTTGCTAAGTATTTCAGAAACCTTAACTATTAATATTGTCAACCAAAATTAACACAAAAATCAAGATTAATGAAACGACGTCATTTAATTACATAATTAAAAAGAAGTCAATGCTTAAAAATATATAAATCAGATTACGCAACCTTGATAACCTTATATTTTGATTTTAGTTTTTTTCCTCGTTTTCAGTTTGTTCTCTTAACACCCTCAACTTTCGATTTTTAGATTACACAGCACCAATACCCTCACACTAAGGGCATCAGGAGAACGAACTAAAAACAAAGAATTTACTGGTGCAGTACGCTGTAATGCGAGAGTAGTTTTGGTTTTTAGAAGAACAAACAGAAAATAAAGGGCTTAGGGCATCGGGAGAACACTAGATAACATCGGGCTAGTATTGAAGAAAATTGAAAGTTTGAGCATTTTATTGCCACTTTTTAAAGTTTGGGCTAGTATTGAAAAAATTGAAAGTTTGGACATTTTCTTGTTACTTTTTAAAGCTTGGGCTATAATTGAAATTTTGAAAAAGTTTAGGTTTTTGGTAATTAACCTTTTAATTAAATTTCTATTATTATTATTATTATTATTATTATTAATTTTTTTTATTTTTATTATCATCATCATCATCATCATCATCATCATATATGGTAATTAATATATTGTTATATGAATGTATAGATAATAATTGTAACTAGTTTAATGATTTATGAAATCTTACATAATTTATAAATGTTCTGATATCTTACTTATGTAATATATATTACTCTATTTAATAATAATTATCTATTTATTATATAAAAATTCCATACCTTAATATATAGTTAATATATTATATATAATTATGTTAGCCAAAGGTGAACCACAAAGCAAAGGGTAAAGCATTTGGCAACGGGTTTCTGAATCCTCACCAAATGGTTTATTTCTTCCGACTTAATCGAAAACGACATCGTTTACCTTAACAACGAATGACATAGTTTTCTACTAGGTTACTAACACGAAAACGATATTATTTTCATTTTCATCTCAGTCATAGTATATTCTCTTCGTAATCAGTTGAAGAAGCATCATCTCATCTTTTGTGGTCATCTCTTGTCTTTTGGTCCTCACCATTGAGGAAGCATCGTGTGCTGTGTTTGTACGTATTATTCTTCTTTTCTGTTACTAAGAACTCTTTATTATGCTATATTTTTTTGCTACATCCCAAAGTTAATGTGGGCTTTCCCTTTTTGTTTATGTTTAGAAGATGGTGAATTGTGTTTCTGTATTGGATGACAATGGGTAGACGTTTTTTTTCTTAACCTTTAGTTGTTGTTTGAGAAAACCCTCCTAATTGTTTGATGAAAGGATTTTTAGAGATTTAAGGCACAATTTGGAACAGATATTTATGTAAAACATTTATTTTATAATTCCTTTTACACTAAATCTTAACCAGTACTAAATGTATTCCTTTAAATTATCATCGACAAACTAGTGTAACTGATCACATTGACATGGAATGTAGAAAGTGTCCTATGCATCAGTTCTTTACATTGGCAATTCATTTGTGGGATTTAATTACCAAACTAATTTCATGATTAAATTGTTAACATCAATTCATCGGGGAATGTTGACATGGCGATTGGTTTCTGATGGCAAAAATAAGCTTTGATGGGAGGAATCAGGGAGAATTCTACCTAGTGCAAAAAAATTGATGCAGATATATCATCATCATATATAGACTAATCATTGTTTGCCTCCATAGACAATCTTCTTCTTCAAAGATTTTAGTATCATCTGAATTACCTCTCTTCCTTAATTATTTGTATCTTATTTGTATCATAGTAAGCTATTATATGTACGTTTGATTGTATATACTATGTCTTGTGTAAAGCTTACTCCAATCTTCAAGAGAATATAGATGAAAATAGAAACAGTGGCAATATCTCGAGAGTTGGCACAGGATTAGGGCAATCGGTTGTTTTTGATCAATTGTCAATTTCATTAACTATTTCTGGTCAATCAGGTATGAATGTGTTTGAATTTGGCTTTGTAATACATTTTCACTTAACCAGATATTTAAGTTCCATACTAATTGTGTCTTAGGTGAAACATATCGCACTGGCAGTTCATCAAATTTAGTGATCTATACTGTATCTGGGGATTCATTTACTGTACTCTCCACAAGTTTAGCTATAGCCAAGAATTTTTTGAAAGAAGATGTCAATAACTGAACACCTAAAGGAAGATCTTTAACATTTTCAATTGATGTCTTCAAACGTGCGAGGACCCTTCTTGGGAATCCAAACATAGCGAACTCATTTATTTTTATTGACTCTCATGTCACTTGGAATCCGAAAATAATCATTTTATTTCCTTTTCAATAGAATAAGCGTGAAACTTTATTTATTGTTATGTCTGTAAGAATTTTCGAAACAACCTCTCTACTAGTTAGGGGTAAGGCTACGTACTATTAGACATCCTCAGACCTCGTGTATCAGTGGGATTCATACTGGGTGTTGTTGTTGTTGTTGTTATTGTTGTTATATGTCTATAAGAATTGTTAAACTTCTAATTACAATCTTTTACTACTTAACCACGTACATCATTATATTATATTGCGTACAATTTTCAATTTTTATGTATTATTATTTTATTTTTAATAAATAATAATGATTAACAATAATAGTCAACTTAAATTTATTAAATTTTATTCTTATTAATATGTTAAATTTTAGGTATGTTTATTTGTTAATATCCAAAAATAAAATTTATAGAGTTTTTATGCATTAACTATATATTTAAACAAATTTAAAAATAAATTATAAGTAAAAAAATATGAAAAATCATATATAAATGTCAATTATAATTAACCTTAGGATTATTAAGCACACTAACCATTAAAAAATTAACATTATTAATATATAATTCTTTAATCTACACTTTTTGCTACGATTTAAAGGTTTATTGGCCAAATGTCCATATTTGGCAACGAATTACAAATTTGGTGGCAAAAGGTTCGAATATTTACCGATGTCTTACATTGTTGTCGCTAAAGGCTCAATCTTTTGCGGTGATATATATGAGTAAACAAAATTGTCCACTTTTAGTGATAATTCCTAAAAATCATCTCCAAATAATACGCTTTGGTGACGATTTACTTTAACATCATTAAATTTGAGACTTTGTAGGATGAAATGAGATATCGTTGCCAAAAGTCTATATTTAGCGACGATTTCCAATTCTTCACAAAAAAAACGTAACTAATAGTCTATTATGTTGTAGTGTATATCTTTCTTGTGACCTCCAATCAATAAGTTGTAATACTATATGCTAATATTATAATTATTGCTAATACATCAATTTTAAGTGACTTCTTAGACTAGCTTACTGGAATTGATTGCTCTGGCAGTCTGGATAAGGGAAATATCTACTACAAAATTTCAGCATTGAATGTTCAGTAGACTTCCTGGAAACATGACGATACAACCGATTGCTACAACGGGCCGTTAGCACATAACTAATCACTCTTCTGATCAAGGACATCACAGTGGCTGTGATGTTGAACATCCAACTAAAAGTTTTGGTCTAGCCGAGGATATATGCAAAATATGATTGGAATGTAACACCAACCAGTGACATAATGCATAGGAACACATTATAATATAGCTTGAAAATCTTAGACACGGCCTTTTTTAAGCATTGATTGGGGTTAAGGTTCGAGTTGGAGGAAGAGTAAGGGAAACTTTTATGAGAAACTTGCTCTTTTTTCTTGTCATCCCCAAAAAGGGTAATAACTCACCAGTCAAATTGTTCTTTGTCCTTATTACCTTTAGATAGTTTCAGGTAGCGCCCCATTTTTAGTTGACCTGCCCATTTTTTGCCAATTATTGTCGAAACTAACGAAAACCATATTAGGTAGGGAGTACCATGTTCACCTGCCAGCATTACTTTTGCATTCCAAACTCACTTGGGAAATGAAGTATAAATTTGAAGGGGAAATTCCTATCCCAACTACTACAACTCATCTTTGGTTTGGCCATTGCATTTGCTTGATATATAGTAATGAAGATAGTTATGTAATTTTGTTTTCTACGTCTGTCTCCGTGATTTTTATAGTAACTTTAACAATATTGACTTCTAGCCAATAATGACCAAGTAAAAGTTAACTTTAAAAAATATCATCCCTGACTTACCTAAATGGTGGGCAAATTTGTGTTATGCTCATCACATAATTTAATTCGATTTTACCTATAAATTGGAACGATTGATTCCATACCAGGAAAGTGTATGTTCAATAGATTAGGGATATCCAGGGACGCATGTATCATGAAGTAGTCTTTTGAGAAATTATATTTTTTTTAAGAAATAACGTGAAGTAGTCTTGTTAAACAGCTCTTCATCGTAAAATATGACTAATTAATCTGCTACCACTTTGAAGTCGCCACATAGATCCATATATATATATATATATGCGATTAGGCAAGTTTTCAATCAATCCTAGTCCCTCCATACTCTCTCTCTCTCTCTAGTCTTATTACTAATAAATAAGCTGCAAAACATGGAGACTCCCTTGGCCAAATTCCACAAGCTGCATAAAACTCCAATTATACTTGTCCTAGCAACATTTGCACTTGTCACAGTTGTTCTTCTGTGCAACACCTTACAAGGGTATCTGCATCTGCCACAAGACTTGTCTAAGCCAGCACCTTCCGACAATGGAGAACTTAGGGGGTCAAAATACGTGGCTGTTACCACCAAGAAGTGTGATATATTCTCAGGAGAGTGGGTGCCGAATCCGGATGGCCCATACTACACGAACACGACGTGTTGGGCTATACACGAGCATCAAAATTGCATCAAGTATGGTAGACCGGACACTGAGTTTATGAAATGGAGATGGAAGCCAGATGATTGTGAGCTACCTATTTTTGATCCTACTCAGTTTCTGGAGATCGTAAGAGGAAAGTCTATGGCCTTTGTTGGTGACTCAGTGGGTAGAAACCATATGCAGTCCTTGATATGCCTTCTCTCCAGGGTAAGTCTCGATTATTGTATCAAAAATGCCAAGTTTTTTTCTTTCTTTTTAAAGCTTTAATGGTCCTTTTAGTGTCAGGTAATATGCAATTCTCACATTTCTTATCGCCTATTGTAGCAAACAAAAGAAACCTAAAAGTCCAGTTTTAGATAGATACTTCTCACCAGCCCTTTAGTAGCTTATTAGTTACAAGATGACGGGTCGGGGAGTTGGTTTACTTAGGAGAAGACATGGAGAGTTTTGGTCGACTTTGAAGTGCATGAATTATGAAGTTATGAAGACTGTTTAATTGTAAGTCCTTGGTAGTTTGACCTGCTCCTGCGTTATCTTCTTTTAGTAATATATATATGAAAAAAGAATCAATTAAGTGTTCATTATTAATTTAGTGGTATTAGTAATCATTTTTATTAAATAAAAATTTTATTTCATAAAAATACTATTTTTACATTAAATAATGATCATCAAACTTTTTTTAAAATAATTACATCCCTCGTATAACAATTAAATTTTAAATAAGGTATTGCAGTTGAATACAAACTGCAATATTCGCCTTGAATAATATTACATAAGATGATACTTAAAAGGTTATTTATTGATTATTTCATAAATATTTTTACAAGTAAAGTCATACTGTATATCTATATTTGTCCATTCAAGAAAATGTTGGAGATCATAAATTATGAATAAACAGAGATGAATACTGTTGTGCAAAAGACACAGCCGATAGTGGTTAATTACTGGGATTCGTAATTTGATCGTTGGAATTACATCACATTCCTATTGCCGACACCCATAAGTTTATTAGTTGACCAAAATCAATATACCCAAGGGTTAGGTAAAATATGCTTATTGGCATGAGCTTAGCAGTATATGATAATTGCTCGGTCTGTGATTCTATCGCAATCGCGCATGCAAAAAGCTTTAAATAAACAGGGATGTCAATGTCCAATGTCTATGCCAAGTACGATAAATATAAGTTTGTAGGCAACAGTTGAATTGATAATTCGGAAGTTGATTTTTTTTCTTCAGCTTCAAACAAGTAATTTCTTCTTTTTCTTTCTGTTCCAACACTTTTGATTCAATTGTGCCGATATTTACTATACATTCTAATCAAATTTCGCCACAGATGCCCATTTCACATAATAATGTTAACATTGAGGTTGCTAACTAACTCCAAACTATAGATAAGGTTATTGTATGTAATAAATTTTGTAAATGACGTATATTAATATAATGATGTGGAAGTTAGCATTATTATCCCCTTATTAATATAACGATGTGGAAGTTAGCATTATTATCCCTGGCTTCCAGTTTGACAAGGCACCTTACAACTTCCAATTAGTAAGGAATGGGGTCCACTTAAATTAGTTTTTTAGTAACAACCACCAACCTACTTCTGGCTAGATTGTGACTCGAGAAAGATCTACCACCTAAATTCTCCGACTTCATCACCTTCATTATTATTATTTTTTTGTGAAACTTAATTTTAAATTGTTCTCATTGGTCTCAAGTTTTTGTATGAAGGGAAATAAATGAAAGCATATTTTTGTAGGTAATAGGATTGTATCAACCATATTGGCCTTTATATGGTAGCTAATAAGGGTTGTTTTTACATTACTAACAGTTAATTTTCGTTACAGGTTGAAATCCTAAACTCATCTATGGATACCTTCTAAGGTTATATGCAACATTAATACCCCATGCTTATGTATAAAAACTAGTTATATCGAAATGCCATTCGCCCAATTTAGTTAACACTACCTAATTTTGTCTCATTATATCTAATTACGCAAAGATTGCATCTTTTCTTTTTACTCTACATGCAGAGTTTTTCTTTTTTTTTATTAGTTAATAAATAATTTAGACCAAGGCATCCTAAATTAAAATCATCATCAAGGGAGCTTAAAGTAAAATTAAAAGTAAGAAACCATCTCCTAGTGTCCGTTAAATCTCATTTAGACAAAAGGGAAAAACGAAATCTTGGTCTTTGATTTGATTTCAGGTGGAGTATCCCATAGACGTATCATACACACCAGACGAGCATTTCAAGCGTTGGAGGTACACAACCTACAACTTCACAATCGCCACATTCTGGACGCCACATTTGGTGAAGGCAGAGCAAGCAGACGCCAATGGTCCAACTCACACCGGCCTCTTCAACCTCTACCTCGACGAGTTCGACGAGGAATGGACGACCCAAATCGACGACTTCGACTACATCATTATCAACGCAGGCCACTGGTTCTTCCGTCCATCGATTTACTACGAATCTCGAAATATCGTTGGCTGCAGATATTGCCTCCTCGACAACGTCACTGATCTACCAATGTCCTATGGCTATCGAAAGGCCTTCAGGACAGCTTTTAGAGCCATAAACAGCTTTGAAAACTTCAAGGGCATAACGTATTTGAGGACATTTGCACCCTCACACTTCGAAAATGGGGAGTGGAACCAAGGTGGTGATTGCAAAAGAACGAGACCTGTTTTGAGTAATGAGACTAGCTTGGAAAGTATTGATTTGGATCTTTACTTGACACAGATCGAGGAGTTTAGAATTGCTGAAAAAGAAGGGAAAAAGAAGGGGTTAAGGTTTAGGTTACTTGACACTACACAAGCTATGTTGTTGAGACCAGATGGTCATCCTAGTACATATGGCCACTGGGCACATGAAAATGTGACCTTATACAACGATTGCGTTCACTGGTGCTTGCCTGGTCCTATTGATGCGTGGAACGATTTCTTGTTGGAGATGTTGAAGATGGAAGGTGAAGATGGAAGGTTGAGTGGTTACGAGCATAAGCTTTATTCAAGTGACAAAAGAATGAGGTTATTCAAGTGACCAAAGAATGAGGTTTTGATGAATTCAGGTTGTTGATTTGATTTTAATTAGTTATTTATATTCATTATCTTCTTGTCAAATAATACTAGCAATCGGGATGGCATGGTTACCAAGGAGTAAGTGTGAAATTAATTGTAGTATTTATCTCTTTAACACTAAGTGCATAAAAAAAAAGGTTTAACGATAAAAAGAGAATGCTTTTATTTATTTTTTGTTTCATAAAAATATATAAATACATAAGATGAAGTATAATACAAGTTATATGGCATGTTATGATTTGAAAAATCTAGTATAAGCACCATTACTAACTCCACAAAAGAGTCACGTAATCATCTTATTGGTATTAGACTAATAATCTAACAAGATGATATTTTTTATTACAAAAATCATTAAAAGAACAAAAATATCATTGTCAAGGTTCATCAATTTGAACATAACTTAGCACTTAATCAAGTTTAGAGTACCTTTTTTACTAGACAATTGAAGTAAAGAGCACAATATCAAGCATAGGTAGCTCACATTCCATGTGTTATACGACACAGTTGATACAGTGGAGTTCATGGCTTAAGATACAAATATATCACAAGTTGTGTTCTCTCTGTGAGTATAAGCTAAGCAAATGATTTAATAAGTGACAACTTAAAGATCATGTCACATCATAGATCAAGCGAAATAAGTGACAACTTAAATATCATCTAAAGTATGCACAAACATAGTCATCGATTTTAGTGGAATTTTTCTGGAGTAAACACCCAACATTTCGAGTAGTGAATGCTTAGGCTGCTGCAAGGTGAGGAAAGAAGGTCCTTGAGAGAACGATGCTGCACGGAGGACGGTAATTTTCTTTTTAAATTCTCATATTAATGAAATTTTAGAGATGGGACTTTAGCACATAGGAGGCTAACCCATATTTATATAGAAATGAAAGCTTGGCTTAGATTGTGACAGAGGAAGTATAGATGTATTCCCCATCAGGGTTAATTTTTACAGTATTCTTCTTGAAGTCTGGATGTCAAAAGGCCTCATTTATCTAGCAAGCTCATAGGCAAACCATTATGCATGGACACCCAAACGAAAAATATGGAGAGGATTTGCTTTGCTAAAATCTATATTGAGATAAGAAAATGTTGATCTACCCGATAAATTACCTAGTCTAAAGCTAGGAGAAGATGGTGAATTCAAGAGAGTTGAAGTACCTATTTCATACTCGTTGAAGCCTAGTTTAACCAAAAAATGTTGGAAGCCCACAAGTAAACTTTTCAAAACTGGAAGGCATGATGAATTGATTAGGAACTCTATTATTGATGACTCTAAATTTGAAACACAGAATCAAGCATAAGACTTCGGTAAACCTGTTAAAGAAAATCATTCAATATCTACTTAAGGTTAAAGCAGCAATTGTGATTAAGACCAAACCATTCCTGAGGTAGCTGTGGGGCAGAATATTTTGGAAGAACACAATTAGTTCGAAAATGTCAATTTAAATGCAATTAATAGAAATACAAGAGGGCAAGATGAAACAGTTGAAAACAATGATAGACTAGGTGCTCCTGATGAAGTAGATGCACAATTAGTCGATGAAGAGATAGAAGATGAACCTTGTTTACTACATAATGATCCAACAAGCAACCTGCTGCTAATACAATTAGAGAATGATAGACTTGTTGAGATAGCAGAAAGGTTTCATGAGAGTTCCTCTAACTCCAAGCTAGGCGGAAAACCAAAAAGAAGAGACATTCCCCTTAAATGACCATTCTAATATGGAATACAAGAGGTGTTAAATGACACTTAGTCAAGGATTAAAAACTATTAAATGTTATAATTAATTGATATACTCTACCTTTGTAACTATTAAAGGATCCTAAATTTGTTGGCAGATTTAGTAACTCATTGTAATGATATTTTATAGCTTTTGCTAGTATTAATATAATTTCTTTCATTTTTCAAAAAAAAAATCAAATTGGACTTGGAGAAAAAATGCCTTCATATTTTATGAAAATGCATAAACTCCAACACTATTTCTTGATGGATTTGATAAAATCATCAATTTTACATTTCAAATAAATGAATTTTTCCCTAGGTAAAGCCTTAATCCTTAATCATTATGTCATCCATTTGGTTTTTAAAGAACAATGCTCTAATATTACTTTTCCCTCTTCCTCTACTTCTCTAATAGCATGAAACTTGACTTGACATGTTTGTTTCTCCCATGTTGATTCTTTTAGTAGACTCATTATTAATATAAAGAGAAGTAGCATCCCCATATTTCATTCTAAGATTAATCAACACATTTGTAAGTCACATGAATTAATTTAAGGTACAAATAATTGTAATATAGTTAGCTTCAATGGAGAATTGAGCAACAATTTTTCTATTTTTTCAAACAACAAGTAAACACGTCACTTTCATGAAAGATTATAGTCAAAATTGCTCTTTATATTTTTTGAAGATTAATCTATAGTTTGATGTTTCTCTCACATATCTTAGAACACTCATGGCTGCACCATAATGAATTTACTTAGCTCTTGTATGAATTAATAGCAAACTAATTGTACATATTAAATATAGTCTTATTGTTGTTAGATACAACATATTCCTAATTAAATTTCTATATAAGGTCACATTAACCTTCTCCTTTTTATCTTCTTTTGATAATTTTAATTTTATAAAAATTGGAACTACCATTGGCTTATCCTTCTCCATATTTAAAAAACTATGCCAATTGACTTAGGTTATAGGTGTAATTTTTGTTATATTACTTACATCTTTTAATCAACTAAATGTTCTTTACCTTGGGACCATATTGGTTATTGGGACATATGAACATTCATTTTAAAAACAAAAGGAAGAGATTACTTAAGGGGGAAATGTAAGGTATTTTTCTTTAAGAAAAATTCTACATAATTTTATTTACTAATGGAGATAAAATCTTCACATTATTTAATCTCCACGCCTAGAGAATAGTTGACCTCTCCAAAATCAGACATCTGGAATTCATCTTCAAATTTTTTTAAAATGAAGCCATATACTCTTTATAATTATATTTAATGTTTTAAAGTAAGACATATAGAGTAATGTCATTTTCATTCCTTCTAGGCACCTACTTAACCAAGTAATCATTAACCATCTTGTAACAATCTCTTATAATTTATTTTTAGCTATGGAGATCTTTTTAGGGTAAGTATACATCATCTTTCTTGCCATTAGTACTAAAGCCATCAAGTTACTCAACATGTATGGTTTCCTTGATAAATTCATTCAAGAATATTGATTCGACATCGAGATAGAACAATTTTAATCCAAATTTAGTAGTCAATTTTATAATAATTTTTATCCAATTTTAGTACCACGCTCATAATAAAACTCCTTTAAAATCTCTTTCTCATTATAAAGTGCTAAAGAGTCAACTTTAGGGTCTTAAACTTCACCACCCAACAACTTGTCATTTTGGTGTAGCCAATTCATCAATTATTATATTTCAACTTAATTGAATCTTTTTTTATAGTAAGATTGAAGATTCTATGACCAATGTTTATGTGATTATATGTTAAGAGCACTCTAAGTTCACTTTTTTTGTTTAATATTTTCCTTTTCACTTTAGGAACATGTATATAGTATAAACTACCAACAATTTTTAAGTTTATAACAAATGGTAAGTTATATAACTATTTTTCATGTGATATTTCTCCTTCTAGTGTCTTAGTGTTGGAAATACACTGAGGTATTCACTTCTTTATCCAAAACTTTTTAGGTACTTCTTTTCTAGCAATTACACTCCTTGTCATCTTCATGATACTTTTGCTCTTTCTTTTTACTACTCTATTTTGTTGAGGAGTTTATGAAGATGTTAGTTGGTAATTGATACCTTATTTGGAACAAAACTCTTTGAACTCCATAGAAATATATTTTGAACCATTATCAAATCCTAATTCCCTTAATGTGATTTTTTTCACAATTTTTGCTTTTAACTTCTTGAAAATTCATAGCTTGTTTTTGCTAATGATTTACTTCTTTTCACATGGTCTAATCTAAGTTCAATCAGTATACTAGAGTCAACCCTTCTTACCTTTAAGGATCTCTCAATTCTTAGCATGAATAGGCTAAGAGTTAGCTTTTTATTTCTAATAATGCTCATCATTTTATTGATTGGTTATCTCAATTGACAAGACTCCAAGTTATAAAGTTCCCCTTCATATATTTAGGTACTCCTCTCTCTATAAAAAGACCTACTAAACTAGATTTCCAACATTTGATTGAAAAAATCAAGAAAATAATTAACAAATGGTACAATAAAAGTTTATCTTTTGTAAGGAGGACACAGTTGATCAACTTTATTATCAAAAGCTTACATTCTTATTGGGCTTCTCATATGATGCTCCTGAAGAACTTAGTCAAAGCTTTGAAACAAATGATGAGGAAGTTCTTACGTTCAGGTCACATTAAAAGAAGAACAATAGCAAAAGTTAAATGGACAGATATTTGTTTACCTAAAGAGGAAGGAGGTTTAGGCATTAACTCTATCAAAACTACAAAGTATCACTGATCGAGCAAATTTGGAGAATTCTAATGGGCAAGCAAGCTTGTTAGGTAAGATGGATTCATGTTCACTATATAAAGCATATAAACTTCTAGAATATCAAACCTAGCCATAGTACATCTTGGACTACGTTACACATTTTTAGGTTAAGGAAGCTAGTTAGGTTGGAAATTTAAGTACAAGATTAGTAAATAGAGCCAATACTAACTTTTGGAATGATAACAGCCAATTCAACATCACAGATAAAGACTAGTCAGATATACATGTTATTTTTAGTGTTGGCAATTTAGTTTAGACCTCAGCAAGCCTTACTTAAGTTGACCAGACTTTGGGTTAGGCTCAAGTTTTTTTAATAAAATTTTCAAGCTTTAAACCAGGTTCGTGATCGAGCTTAGTGGCTTGCCCTAGTCAGAAGGCCGACCATTTTTTAATTGAAATGAAGTTGTTTTATTATTATAAATTTAAAAAATTATATATTTTATATAAATTTTTATCCTAGTCTGACTCAATCAAGCTTTGGGTCGCTCGAAGTTTGATAAAGCTTATGTTTGAGCTACGATTCTCCAGGCCAATTAGGCCTCGGACGAAGTTTGAGCCCGACTTAGCTTAATGCCACTTCTACCTATTTCCTCCACTCCTTTTGTTAATTTTAGCAATGAAGACTCTATTCATTACTAAGCCACCACTCAGGCTCCTTTACCAATCAATCTTACACGCATCTTTTAAGGAACTCAACTTTTAAAGTGAATTGGTATAAATTAGTATAGAATAATCAGGAAAATCCTAAAACTTCATTTTTTTTCTTTAGCTTACCTATGGATAAAGACTCTGCACTCTTGATAGAATTAAAGGTAACCACATCACTCTAAAATGTTATGCATTGCGTAACTATAAGCTAACTCTATCAACCATCTTTTCTGTCAATGTAACTTCACATGTTGTATTTGGAAAGAAATTTTTAGGAATAGTAATACATACTTAGCACTT
>JANIIA010000009.1:21218998-21258841 GCA_027478495.1 Erythroxylum alaternifolium
ATGTGTTAAGTGATGTGACACGCCACCCTCGCGGGGCACGAATTCGGGTATCACTGTCGATATCGGGTTCGGGTTCATCGGGAGTGGGGTGTTACAATTCCAAACCAACATATATTCAAACTTATTTTGAAATTAAGAAGACAATATTGAATTAAAAGAAACATTCAATTAAGTACAAATAAAACAAATAAACAGAAATTTAATTGTGTCTTCTCAAATTCAGTTACAAGGAAAGTCAACAATATAAAGAGAAATTAAAACAAACCCTCGATTCAGTTACAATGAAAGCCAATCAAATTTAAACCTTCAATTCAATAAAAAAAACATTAACTAAATGAAAGTTCACAATTTAATGGTTTATTCTCCAATTATCAAACATGTTCTTAGCTAAATCCTCTCTCTATTGACTCCATTCATTACTTGTCTCAACACGATCAACAAATTCAGGGAAAGGTGCATCTTCCCCAATTGGCATATCCTCATCTTCAAGAGGAGTAAGCTCTGCTAGATTATAAGTCATATGCAACCTAATAAAGTTGTGCAGAAGGCAACATGCAAGAATTATATACATATGAGTGACTGATGGATAAAAAGATGGATTTCTTAGGATTTTCCATCTTTTTTTTAATAAACCAAATGCACGTTCAATCATATTTCTGGTAGATGAATGTCTCTTACTATAGAGCTCTTTTGGGTTCCTAGGTGCCCTTCCATCTCTTGGCCACTCTTGAATATGGTATCTTGTGCCTCTAAAAGGAGCAAGAAAGCTAGGACCATTGGTATAGCCTGCATCTACTAAGTAATAATTTCCTATAAATAAATGACACTATTATTATTGTTGTTTTAATCAAACCATAAAAAATTAACAAAATTCTGAAAATTCTTGTCTTACATACCCCTTGGAACTTGAAGTCTATTAGGCCTAGTAACAGCATCATGTAGAACTCTCGAATCAGATGTTGAACCCTCTCCCATCCAGCAAGAACATAAACAAAGTTTAAGTTATTATCACACATCCCTAACACATTAGTGCATATTTTCCCTCTTCTATCTCTGTATCTGGGTTTGTCTGCATGGGGAACTATTATTTCTAAATAGGTCCCATCTAGAGCACCAAAGCAACCCTTTTAACAAAATTCCAATAATAAAAATTTCTAGATTAGTATTTAAAAAAAGTGAAATTAGACAATTTATTATAACTAATTAAATTTACTAACCTTAAACCATTTCCACCTATTGTCTGTGCAATCCTCAGGAATTGGTGTTAGCTTGACATACAATACGTGTTGAAGCTTTAGTACAACCTTTGACACACTATGGAAGACTCTACTTATTATTTCTCCTGACCTCGTAAACCTAACTTGTACTACTTTATTAGATTCATTTTGTGCACATGGCCATTATTCCTTAACCCACCATAGACTTAAAGCATTTCACATAACAATGTAAATGCATTTTAAGTCCATCCTTAAATCCCACTGGCTATTCCTATCACCCTCATTCAAAATCCTATCTATATTAGCTTGCCTAGTTGGTACTGTCAATGCCCTACTACCCTTAGCATTTTCACTCCTACGTAGTTTTGTTGTGTATACATACAATCATAGCAACATGACCATTCTCATAAAATCCAATTACCCATTCCAAAGGTCAAACAAAGTCAGACACTTAAACATAGCATCATGATCCTTGTTATCCATTTGTGAAATTAAAAAATGTCTGCAAAGATAAAAAAAAATACCATGATCATAAGCAAGCCACATCCAAAAAGTTAAGAATGAAGAACAACTAAAAATTTCATTAGGAAAAACCACAAGAAAAAAACCAGCAAACAAAACAACTGATTATTGTTATTGTTTCCAATGAACAAAAAGTAAATGATATAACAAAAACAAATAGGGATTAGTTGAAGTACCTCAGCTTTAATGAGAACATATGCACAAACCGAGTAATTTCACCTTCAACCTGAAACAATTGAATCAAAATTAATAAAAGAAGAAAAATTCCAAAATAAATATTACACAAAACAAAAACACAAATAAAAAATAATCAATAAATCAAAACATAAATACAAATACAAATACAAAAAAATCAAAAAATCGATGCCATGAGGTAAAAATTGAACAATAATATATTCTAGTGTTTTGATAAGCATCATGCTAATGCTTTTTATAAGACAGATTATTTCGTCTTAATTGAAACTTTGAAGGGTGAGTTTCTGCAAGTAGATGCTTTTGACATTTTTGGCTCGTTGAAGGTACAACAAGCCAAAAATGTCAAAAGTTAGATGTTGGTAACCATTCTAGATTTTGTACTACAAAATTGGGTAAATAACATATGTAATTTTAAACTCTGTTTGATTATGTAATATTAGTCAAAACTACTAAAAATAACTAAAATGTACAAAATTTTAATTTATTGTAAAACTAACTTACCGTTAATCCTATATTTAATGATACTAATGTGGTCTGCCATGTTAATAAGATCCATTTGTAGGTCAACATCTATATACTAAAATTTAAAGCATATTGATGGGATGGTTGTGACTTATGCAGATGAAGAACAACCATTATGCATCAGTGGAGATTGTGGAGGAGGCATATTTCTTTGGAACATCAACAATCCCATGGGGCAAGAACCATTGAAAAAATGGTGTGAGAAAAAGTACAGTAAATATAGTGGTATACATGCCCTATCCACAGCTGGGAATGGTCATCTGTACACTAGTAGTGGAGATCGGTTAGTTAAGGCATGGTCAATATAGGTAATTCCTTCCTTTTTCACCATTTGACATACTTTTTAGATGTACATGATTTTGTGGTGGTGAAAGCAGAGGTGAAGGTAGTGGAAGAGATGGTGGAGTAAAGCAAGCAAACTGGTTAATTGGAGTGTAAAACAAAAGGGAGGAGTAATGTGTGTGAAGCACCAATAAATGTGTGAATGAGGAAAGAAAATATTTCATACATCAAAACCAATACAATGTTATGCAAAGTTTATAAGAAAATAAAGGGAAAAGATAAAGTTTACAAATCACAACATCACATTTATCTACAAGAAGACAAGCCCAGTAAGAATAATACCCACACCCAAGCCTTTCCTCCAAACCTATATGTACCAAAGATTAAGCCACTGGATAGTTGATCAAGCACCAAATACTGCACCTGAGCACCAAATTTACCAAAAATAAAAGGATGGAATCAAGCATCAACATTAGATAGAAAACAAGTGAAACACTGCTAATCCTTAGCAGTAAATCAAAGATTACAAGGTTTCAGATCATTAAAACTTTTTCAATACCACATCTTACCTCTATCTTCATACATTCCTACAGAAATACTAAAGAATAGAATTCGACGAATGGAAAGCACCACAAACTGTAATTTCCTATTGTGTATCATAAAAAATTAAGGGATAAGGTTCCAAGATAACATTTTGTAAGTAAATAATTAACTTTTTAGTTAATATATTGGCTTAAGCACTCTATACCCCTATCCCTTGTATTCATTAAGACATTTAAGCCATGATTACAAAGAATGATCACTAAAAGTAAGCTCATTAGCACCAGGATATCAATGAATAGAGAGGCAAAAGAGATTGGTTTATGCATTTGTGCCTTTTACATGAACCAATAATGTAAATAATGCATTCATCAACTCATCTTAGTAAATAATGATATAATTAGTCAACTTCCTAATTTCGATGTGACAAATGGAGCTCTATATGGCCTCTTTAAATCCAACTTAAATTTCAATATTAGAATGCACTTCCAACATAATAAGGAAGCTAACTTCTTTAGACTATGCTTTCCTAATTACTAACCAAATTCCAACCTTAAAGATCACACCATCTAGTTAGTGTATAGTAAGTAAGGAAATGCAATAGCTGACATCTTGTTCTTTCAAAATAAGCTAACAAGAGAGGACAACAAAAGATCAACACATGGTCCATGCCTATAGCTCAAACGTTGGACTTGTGCGTACTTGGTTTTGCATTCACGCTCTCTCTTACATTGAAAGAAGTAGAATTATGGACTCTCTTAGTTTCAACAAAACAAAAGTTCAATCCCATTGTCCAGGGATTTCCTAAGTACTAAACCCTTTGTGAAACTAGAGAAGTGATTCGTGAATCAGATGACAGAAGTGAAAACCTCGGCTAGATCATTGGTTAGTTTACTTAGCTCGGTACCAGCCTAGGAAAGTTTCAAGTACATCCCAAAAAAGGTCAGAAGACAAGGGCTTTGTGCTTTTTTGATTCATAGAATTCGCTTGTGGACAGGCAATTCAATTTCTTCTTCTTAAACACCTTTAGGATTAAAATCTCAACGAGTAATGATATACTCCTCCATTATAATCGCTTAACCAGATTAGCTGGTCTCCTAAGTTTTGGTTATTTCGTCCCTATGACTCTGAATTGAAGGCTAGAAAGCCATATAGCACAATAAAAGTTAAACAAAACACAGATAGTACAACATGTGACAAATTCGTAGAAGCCTGCAATTGATATACTAAGAAAGTATTTTTTTCACTTAAATTAACACAAACTAAGAAAGCATATGGAAAAAGGGGAGGAGATGCAGCAAAAACCAGAGGCAAACAAGGGGAGGAGATGAACAGCAAAACAAACTTTCCTTTCACTGCCGAGATGAACTAGAGTGAAGAAGGGAGACGTGAGAGAGACAACTGGTCGGAGAGGAGTGGTCAGCGAGGAGGTGTTTTGTTGGGTTTGAAGAAGCAACCGTGTTAATCATCTGTCAACTAGTAGGGGAGGGGTATTCCTGAAAATTACTTATATGTTTTGTTTCTATCCCAGGGACAACAAATCTTATTCCTCGGTTTTGGAAAGAACAAAAAATTTATGTCTTTGTCATTCGGAGTCGGAACAAAAATTAATAGAGTCAGCAACCAAACACTGTGAGGCACATGATTTTTTTGTTTTGTCATCTGTCTCCACCTTTGGAGACAGTAATCATACACAGGGTAAAGGTTTTCTCTTTTGTTACGCTTTTTATTTTAGTCACTAAATGGTTAGTTTTAATGAAGAATTATTTGAATCGTCACAATATGTTAACTTTTGGCGATGATCTTTGTTTCGTCGCAAAATAAATCGTCACAAATTCATCTATTTGTTATAGTGAGACCAGTTCACCCAACTTTTCTAAATGAATACCCAAAGATTCACAATTGATAAGTTAACCATCAATGTTAATATCTATTTACTAAACAACCTTTGCTTATATGAAACTCAATAATGGACCTCTAAAGCCTTTTTTCTACTGTAGAACCTCTTTCTGTGTATGGTAACTAGAATAGATCTTAAGACTTTCAATAGATTTGGGTTGGATTTGTTTTTAAGCTTAAATTGAGCTTCAACTAAAAGATTTGGTCTTTTATTTTTATAATCTATCAACATTTAGTTAATTCTTTCTATTTTGGTCTCTGTTTTTATTAGATCGTGCAATCTCATTTAAAAGAAAGAGACACAAAAACAAGAAATGAAGAAAAAGATAAAGATCACATGTTAGGTGGATTAAGGTTTAAGCTTTTCTATTGAGTGTATTCACACTGAATGCATGTCTCAATTTATTTTGAAATCACCATTTGGACTTGGATTTGTTCAGATTAAAGCGTAATCAAGTTTTATCCTAGCATGCTTCTAAAGAAATGTAGTCTTAGTTTAATCTATGTCTAAATTAAAAATGTTAATGCATCTTTAATCTCAATTTATTTTGGAATCACCATTTGGACTTCAGACTTATTCAATTTAAAGCCTAAACAAGTTTAATCGTAACCATCTTCTTAAAAATAATCTTAGTCAAAATTATGCCTAAAATAAAAATATTTAATATATCATTGAGCCTGAGCTATGAATAAAAAAAATGAAAATTTCTCAAGTAAAAACATATAGATAAATGTCTAAAATTTTTGTAAATTTACTTGGGGCTTATAATTGTATCTCAGCCTAAGTTACTGTTTGGACATTCTGTATGTCATATGGTTTTAAAACTTAATACATAAGAATCTTAATAAGAAGAAAAATGAAGAAGCAATATTAAAAGATATACGTCAATATAGAAATTTTTTAACTTATATGATAGATCTAACAATATGCAAGTGGTGGCTGTGAGGATGAATGAATCGATTTTATCATATAAAGAGTGAAGAGAAATAGATGCCTATGCCTATCTTTTAGTTGGAGTACGATATTCAATTGCTCTTTCATTTACCTTTTAAATATTGGAGTATTTTAAAGCCTCACATAATGGTAAAGAGAGAGAGAAGATAGACTATTAAAAGGTAGACATTAGCTAACCAAAAGTTTGCCATGTGACTCTTATAAGTTGTAAATTCCAATGTTTTGATGAACAAACCTGTTAAGGTTGGAGAAGAAGAAGTTAGAAAATCACTTGGGTTTTTTTTTTTTTAATCTTTCCATATTTTGGTTAACAGTTTCAAACTTATTACTCTTCTAGTTATTCAAACTTTTGGCCCAATCGAGCAATTAAGCGTACCTATAGTCCTCCTATGCCAATCTCACTTACCAAATTGGCATTGACCCAGCTTGCTGCAGCTTCTCGGCGTTGGGAAAGTTTTGTCCACACACATCCACATGCAATAGTCCTCGTAGAAGCATATACTTAAATATAGTCAAAGAACAACTCTGAATAGTGAATAGTATATACCTCCCTAATCAACTTCCTTATTGTAGGGTTCTTAGAATCTTCCTCTACGTCAACGCGTTGAACCCTGTGCTGTCCAAAAATATGATCTTTTCGTTTGACCAAATGAATCGTTGTCTCACTGTTTGGAGACATAATTGGTACTTGGGAAGAGAAGCTGTAATAAAATTATAAAAAAGATAAAATAGAAACATAGCTCGTCCAATTGGTACCGTGTATCTATCAAGCCCCTGCAACCATTCTTATCACCTTTTCCGCAAAGAGAATCCAACGTTCGTAAGGAACGCTAAACACAAATTTCCTGTGTCCCCCAATTTTGCTATAAAAAAAATTGCAGATAGGAAATCAGTACTGAGAAATGGACAAGATTTATAAACGAACAAAGTTGTGGAAAGGTTGAGCCTTATGCACTCCGATGTACAGTAACAAATTGGATGCCACTTTAAGAAACTGAAGAAACGGCCTGACATATCTTTGATAGCAGCCATGTTTCTCCATAAAAAAGAGGAACTACTCCAAAGTTTAGGCTTCTGGTATAGGTGCAAGGACTTCCTGATAAAGATGAAGAATTTAACAGTAAAATAAGAATGACTTCATAAGTAAAGATAGGATCAAAAGTTGTTTAATTTGCTTACCTCAGGAAACCGTGAATGCCCATGCGCATTGGAAGATCTGACAATATTTTCCCACTTCAGGTCACCGACGTCCTTTTTAGAAGCCGGGAGTTTGGGACTAGCATGCATAAGAAGAGAAGATGTAGACGAACAATTCTTGGAGGAAACAGCAGGCAGTGTGCGCATTAGCCATGACTCGGATGGAGAGTTTGGTAAAGGAGGAGGAAGAGGAAGCAGCGGAAGACAATGCTTTTGACTCTCTTGCTTGCTTAATTCAGTAGAAAGTTGGCCATCATCAGCCACTTTGTCTCTTGTCAACACAATAGAGTCATGGATCAGGCCATGTAAATTACCTGCTGCATCTATATCAAACTGGCTTTTCATATCAATCTTCACACTTCTATCCACTTTTGGGCTTGTAGATTTCAGCAACCCTTGCTCGAGGGTCTTGATTGGTCCATAACTATCCATCTTATCCATTTGCCCATCATGGAAGGATCTATCGGATAAAGAAAAGAAACCAGAATCAACCGACTCCAAACTTCCAGAAAGCCCTTTCGGTCGTCCATCCACAGCTTCCAAGAACTTGAAATCTTTAACAGAACTCCTAGAATCCGTTTCTTCGATTTCACTAGGTTTTGTGAGTGTATCAGCATCAACCTTCTTGTAAGAGGCGAGGATTTTCATATCTGAAGATATTGAATTTGAGGTTTGAGGCTTTACTGTATGGACTGAATCCACGTACAGAGTTTTCTCAACCACAGGACTCAAACATTCTGATTCCAGCTCATTCATCTCATTGGCGAATAATTCCTGGAGATTTCTGATATTCTCTGGAGGCTGACAAGGTCTAATCACCCCAGAATTCTTATAGGTTTTAGCAATTCCAAGCAATCTTTTGTCTTCAGTGGCAGCAGATTGAGAAAAGTTCATAGGGAATGGTGACGCACCCTTATTTTGCCAACTTTTGCACTGTTGTGATCCATCTACTTCCCTAAGATCTCTTATGTGATGGATCTGATTAGATACACTTTTCAGTTCATCCTTACAAGCATATACCCCAGTTGGCAGGAGTCTGTCTGTTGATCGTGGTTCATAAATAGGATTTGTATGATTCTAAAGGAAAAAAGAAAAAGTAGTGCAAGTGAAATTATGACATACAAAATACAGAGAATAGCCAGAAAAAGATATCATATAGTCAGCATAAAGAGAGGAAATGAACTTCATACCTTATTCTCAACTTTGGTACAAGATGCAGCATTTGAAGATTGAACTTTTGTTTTACGTACTGAAGAATTGGGAGCCTGAACAGGTTTTCTGATTCGCGGTACAGGGTTCAAAAGACAAAAGGAACTTTGTAAGCATAACCGAGGGAACAGCCCACAGACACTAGTAGAAGGGTTTTGGGGTCTGTCATAATCATCGTCATCATCTTCACTGTCTTCCACTTCATTACCTTGGGAATAACATGGTACACTCATCAACATATTCTGATCAGTTGTACACCTCCTTTGCTCAACCACTGCCTCTTTGATCAGTCTAGGTTGTTCTCGTGCAACTGGCGGCTTCCTATTAGAATATAGAGAAGTCTCTGAGGCTACTGCCTTTGCTGCAGGCAAGAAGCGATCCATCATGAAGTCTCGAGTCTGTTGATCTGTTGAGAAACTCCAAGATGGTTTCAAATCAGGAGCATCCGACCCAGTTATACCACTTACACTGCAGTTATAGGACAAAGATTCAGTCCGGGACAGAGTACCAGCAGCATCTACATAGGACTCATCAGTCTCATCAGAAGTACAACTCCCTGTCTCGTCCATTTTTATTTCTTTACGTGTGTTTCTACCCACTGATGCTGGTATCCTAGTAGTTGACGAGGCTTGTGAACCTTTATCTAAATTCAATGCCCTCCCAGGAGGAAGCTTTGGAGCTCCTGATCCTGAGGGTCTTTTAGGAGCGTGCATTTGTGGTTTTGGCCTCCCTGGGGTTTGCTCCCACACAAAGGGAACACTCCCAGGGTCCCTCACTGGATCTATTTTCAACTCTGATTTGTATACAGGTAGAGGATGCAATTTCGGCTCATTATTACTTTTCCTTATGTTCTCTCGTTCTCTTGACGAAACTGTTATGGAGATCCTCCTAACGGAGAGAAAGGGCTGATTAAAATCCAATTGCTTATCTTCCATCTGACACAAATTCACTCTGTTAAACATAAAACAAAGGAGGCTCCACCGTCTAGGTTCTTTATTTGCGAAAAACATTAAACCACAGTAATTGGATATAACAGTACTCCTATAGTTGTATGTATCTTCATTTTTTTACAAGAAAGACAATACAGCCAAAGCCCCAACTAACCATTAAATTGTTAACTTCTTAAAACCAATGAACTTGCAACATAAGCATCAAATGATCACATTTGGATGAAAGAAAAAGTACAAAGAGTGAGAGTGTTACCTCAGTGTCTGTCTATACATAAAATAACACTTGTGAAGTAACTTTCATTGAAAGTGTAAGACACTGAGACTGAACAGACAGAGAAGAAGAGAAAGACAGAGAGAGTTAGGGACAGAGACAAGTCTTCAGAAGAATCTGATAACAAATCATGAACTGTAAGTGGAAAAGGAGAGAAATAAATAAAAGTGAAACACAGAATAAAGAAGAGAGAGAGATAAAAGTATATCGTAGGTTTGTGTTTATGATGGACGGTATAGCTAATTACTGTCAACCAACTCTTTAATAATGCATGGGAAAAAGAAAACCTTTGTTTTTTTATTTGCATGGCTGTCTTTCTGTGGGATCATGTGATTGCCTTTTCCTTTTTGTTATATAATATTGTTCCTAAAAACATTTATTTTTTAAGAAAAACAAAATTAATATTAAGATAGAACCAACTTTAGGAGTTAGTAGGTGCACGTGGAACATACAAGAAGGAAGGAATAGCTTGGTCGTAGAACAATCAGCTAAGCAAGCAACCATATCTAGGAAGGAGCAAACATTTAATTATCCCAAGGCACTAAGAAATCCAACTACATCTCCCAGTTTCAATAGTTCCCTAGTAGAGGCAAGTCCCATAGTGTAATGAGCTCCTGACTCATGGAAGTATACACATTGGACACCAGTGGCACTTCCTTGTAGTTTGCATAAAAACTTTGATGCTTTGAGAGGCTCTTTGGAATCTCCTAGAATTACGCCCCTTCCAAATCATATAGGTTCCCCAACTAACCAGAAGATCGAAGGCCATAAAATCCCCTATCTTATATTCTACCTCAGGAATAAAGGAGTTCCAAGAAGATATGATCTAGAAGTGCGTTTGCATAGTTTAAGAAGTCCTCGGAGAAAGAGTAGGAAAGAAGCAAATGATCAGCAGTTTCAGTGTGCAAATTGCAAAGCTTACAGATTGAGTTAGAGCTCCTACCACCAATCTTGTAAATAATAACTGGTATGTTTTTAATGGCTAACCGCAGTATAAAACACCTAAGGGAACCTATTGGTTGATCCATATCAACCTCCTCCACCAGTCATATGTGATTTGCTGCTGGCAAGATTTATTTGTAAAAGCTCCTGATATGTGACAATTCCATTAAGCTTTGTCCTCATCATTTGGTCGAGGCAAGTAATTTGGAGCATGATTCATTATTGGAGCAAGTACCCTAATACGAAGGTTCTAAGTCCCATCTTTTAGTAGTTTACTAACCTTAGCTTGATAGGAATAATTTGTTTAAGATGTTAAACTATAACCATAACCAAGTTTTATCACCATTCCCCACTCTAATCATAGTGGCTAGATCATCTCCTTCCTTAACTTAAGAATTTGATTGAAACACCATGAATAATATGGCTCAGTGCTAGGATTTCATAAGCTTTGAGCCTTGATAACATAGAAATTGACTCATTTAACCCAAATAGATTGAGGATTAGTAAATAGCTTTTAAATCTTCTTGGCTAAGAGATGTTTGTTAATAATCCGCATTAAGGTTATGGTCGGACCTTCTTCAGACTTAGGTGAGGAAATGTTAGACCTTTTAACCACAACTCTTAGGTGATTCTCAACTGCTCATACCCAGAAGAAATTCTTAAGCATTTTAGAAATATCCCTAACCAACTTTTAAGGTAGGTATACACGAGAACATCAATGAGTTTTTTCGTTGCTTAATACAAAGGTGATAAATTGGAGTCTCCCTACATATGAGAGGAATTAGTTATTCTAGTGATTGATCCTCCTTTTAACCGCATCTAATAGGGCTGACATTCAGTGTAACTTATCCTTTTATGTAAAATAAGGATACCAAGATAATTACAAGGCAGGGAAGGTGAGGCAATCCTATGACTGTTAAAAGGGAATTTACTAGGTTTAAGGAATTCGTTAATATATAAAGTGCACTTTTATGCATATTAACAAGAAGACTAGATAGTGAACTGAATTAATCCAAAGATTTCATAAGTGTTTTGAGAGTATATAGGTTTGATCCATTGAAAAAAAGCAAGCCATCAATAAATATCTAGTTGAAGCGAAACTTAAACTTATGATCTCCTTCCAATTTATGATCAATCAGTCTTAATAAGAATTCCATACATAATGAAAATAGATATATCAAGAGTGGATCTTCTCATTAAAATATTAAGTATATGTTAAAAACATGATTGTTTCCTGTTGTGTTTTACTTAACACTACCTAAACATGTCACCTATGAGTATATGAGGTTACTGTGGTATAGGATGGATGCCCCTAGGTTGTCTCACAAGGAAGTTGTTAATTATAATAACTTGATTAAAAACAAGAAATTAAAGAATCAAATTTAAGAAGGTACAGAGGTTGTAAATTTATGAAATTAAAAAAAAGAATGAACTGCACTTAATTGATATAAACCTTTCAAAGAGAACCTAGGGTTTACACTTCAATCTAATTTCAAGCCTAAATTCTTAAATTTTCCATTAATATTTTCTATAGCTTTATTCTCTCTTCAATCAAATTAGGAACTATCAATTTAATAGTTCTCACAGTCATAAACTAACAATTACTAACCAATCGAAGTTACAAATTAAGCAATCCTTAGAACTTATATTTCTAATTCATTCTTAGGGTAATTGATTGTTTAGTTCCAATTTCAAGTTTCATCTTTAGACTCTTCACTCAATATCTTAAAATAGGCCAATCTATTAACCTAGGATTCAACACAACACAATCAACACAAACAACATATATATATTAATGGGAATTATCAAATCGAGACATTCAATTAAATCTAGATGCAAACCTTAGGTAAGAATAATTTAGCTCATCGTCGAAGGGAAAATAATACTCATATCAACTGAATTCGAACCAATTAATTCCATTTTATCAAGAAGAAATTGAAACAAGAAAAATTTACAAACCCAAAAGAATAGAGAACAAAAGAACCCTTGACTGATGACTGGGAGTGAAACTCTCGTTCTCTTTTTCCAACTCTCAATCAATGTTGATGACAAAACTCTATTGATTCTCCCTCTATAGCTCTCTTTCTATCCCAATACTTCTCTCTTCTTTCTAGTCTTAATGTCATCCTGTTTAGGTCATGATCTCTTCAAATAAATTATGAGCCTATTTTTGCTTAAAATAAATCCCTATAGCTAAAGTTATGGGATAAAAACCAAAGGAAGTTTAGACTAAGCTAGGATAGATTTTATATCTCATTCTCAACCTTTTTAGCCCCTCAAAATACCACTTTTAGGCCTTGAGTTTTGCATCAAAATTATGGCCCAGGATGTTGGCTTTACTTTGAGTTTTTAATAACCTCATTTAGATCTCATAAGCCTCAGATATGTCTATATAAAGCTCCAATGGTCAAGCTGCAAATTCTGTAGAAATAAGTTTTACTTTGAACAAACAATTACTAATCCAAACGAATTCGAATAGCTACACATTTGGGCTTCCATAAAATCTTGAGATGTCCTCCAAATATTCTCTAACCTTTTTAAAGTCTTCTCATCAAGTCCTTAAAGCTCAACCTAAACAAAAATATCCAACAACAATCTTGAACAAACAGATTAGAAAAGATTAAAAATTGAACAAAAACTATCTAAAACCTAACACAAAATGCATTATAACAACCACCCCACACTTAATGCTTTGTTTATCCCTAACCAATGCTAAAGGAAAACAAAAACAAACAAGAAATAATTTTATTGAGTTTAAAAATTATCAGATAAATTAAGACAAACCTTTCAATAATTTCCATAATTATTCTCAAATCAAACAAAACTTATCCTAACGCAATCCAGTAGCTCTTCCATGCATACCAAAAAATGTTACTCCCTTATAACATCTCTTATCTATAGATAAGAACGAATCAGATCGACTCGACTGATATGATAGATAGAATGGGTAGTGTGTTATGATTTTTTTATGACTTTGTCTCCCTTTTATTTTTTTCTACTCCCAGTTGGAGAAAAGATAGGTTTCCTTTAGGAGCTAAGTTCAATCTTGCGAGTGGTTGATAAACTATGATTGCAGTTTGATTTAGGAAGTCCCATAGCTGTGATCATGGGAGTGTTTACAATCTTTATATTCAATGAAAGTATATCTCTTTAATCTTTCTTTTTCATTAAGTCTCCATCAGTTAATCATAATCAAGCACCAAATAGAAGGTCTTTTCATCGGGTTGTAACAGGGCTAGGGTAAAGGTTTGTAATTTGGAAAAGTTAGTTACTCATTAAGTACAAGAGCAATTTTAAGAATTAAAAAATTAAACATGACTACTACTTTACAAATCCCAAACACAAAATTTTGTTTCAAACATCTCCACCCTTTTACTACAATACCCTTTAGTTTAAGGATCAAGTCACTCTCATATTATTTTCTTTCTTATTTTTATTTTTCACTTTTTTCCAAAACATTATTACAAAAACCACAGCTAAGCTCATTGTCATCTGTATGTGTGGAACAATAACTTTCTTTTCTTTGATACTTTTTTTTAAATTTAACAAGAAAGGACTCACAATTATAGCAAAGGTCCTCTATTCAAAAGAATTTTCAACCCCAAACAACATAGATTACCAAATTAACCCCACACTGTAATTTACACAATGACTCAATCACTAAATTCCTTAAATGCCCTTGTTCCTTATGGAAGGTGAAACAAATTGAGAAAAAACATGATAAAGCAGTTTATGGCTTATAATATTATGTAAAAGAAAAAACATAGGAAAAGGATCAAAATTGGCTCACTAAAGATGTATAAAAGGTCGGCCTTTTAAATTAAATGGTTAAACCTAGTTGCCTTAATCATTTTGATGCTCAATCACAATTTTCATGTAATCTTGAAATAAATACCTAAGCAAGTTCTAGCAATATAACAATAAAAAATGTTCACTCAGAAGAATAACCATTTGAAAGTCAATCTTAAAGACTCAAATTCTCACCAATTGTTTAAGGTAATGCAAAAGAATGACCATTGAAATTGATAATTAGTACTCATTCCATTCAGTTCTCAAACTTTTGCTTTAAAATTTTTTAAGGCCATCTATCAAGAATCTGATTAAAAACACTAAAGCTCTGAACATTCTAAACATTAAACAGATTGAAAAATAAGAAAACAAAAACATGTAAACATTAAACAAAACAAATTGAAAATAAAACCCACACCCTATACTTTAAAATCACTTTATCTTCAATGTGATAATGCATTAATAGAAAAGGAAATAACAAGAGTTAAGGAAAACCTAATTTCTATTGTTGAATATTTTGATATAAAGACTTACTTCTAATTGTCTTATCACAAACGCATAAAGGTAGGGCAAAGTTGATGTAGGATTTTTGTGAGGTACATGACATTAATAGAGTAAGGAACGACCAAGTTTATTGGCTTTGATCTCGTGTTTAGTTAAAGGGTGGTTTAATGAAGCACAACCAAGGTGGGTAGGGGCGTAACCAATCTATTTTAAGGCATGACCAAGGCAACTCCCCGTGTTTTCCTTTACTAAATACAATAACACATTTGATAATGCCTGTGTCTAATCAGAAACAATTAACAAATCAAAGCATCTTTTCTAAATCAAATTTACTCAAAAATTTATTAAACTAAAAAATGAAACTAAAATTAAAATTGCTAAAATAAAATAATCAAAAGAATTGCAAACCAATCCCATTAAGCACTTTTATAATGTCGTATTAGATGGACTCAAAAATGAGGACACTTTTAATGACTTTGGCTCCTCGAAATTCCTCCAAGTAAGGTTTCACTATTTGGTCATTAACCTTGAATGTTTAATGTGTCTTCAAGTTTAAGAGCTCCACCGCCCTGTATGGAAAGACTTGGATAATTTGAAACAGTCCACTCCATCGACACTTCAATTTACCAGGGAATAACCTTATCCTTGATTTAAACAACAAGACTTTCATTCTAGGTTCGAAGGTTCTTCGAAGGATCATTTTATCACACGTAGCCTTAGTTTTATTTTTGTAAATCTTTGAAATTTCGTAGGCTTCATTTCGGAGCTCATGAAGCTCTGAAATCTACAACATTATTTGGCCCTTTGCTTCATCTAAACTCATATTTATAGCCTTGATTGCTCAATAAGCTTTATGCTCCAATTCCACCGATAAGTGGCGTGCCTTCCTAAACACTAACCTATATGGACTCATCCCAGTAAGAGTTTTGGAAGCTGTTCGCTATGTGTAAAGTGCCTTATGAAGATGGACTATCCAATCTTTCTTTGATGTGCTCACCATCTAATCCAATATTCCTTTGATTTGTTTGTTGGAGATTTTAGCTTATCTAGAGATATGGGGATGATATAGGGTTGCCACCTTAAGTCAGATTCCTAACTTTTTCATCAATTTTTTGAACCATTTTTTGCAGAAATGGCTTCCTCCATCACTAACAATGGCCTTAAGTGTCCCGTATCTATTTAGAATATATATTCCTTTAAAAACTTCAAAACAATGTTAGCATTATTTATCCTAATGGGGATGGCTTCCACCCACTTAGACACATAATCAACAGTTAGCAGTATATATTCAAAGTCGAAATATTTTAGGAAAGGCCTCATGAAATCAATACCCTAAACATAAAAAATCTCTAACTCAATGATAAGTGTAAATTGCATAGTGGTTTAGGGCATAGTTTGATATATGTTTAGTTGTCAATTCAATCATTTAGTTTGTGTTTAGATTAGAATTGTGTTAGTTTGTTAATTATTTATGTTTTTTAAGTGTTTTATAGGTTAGTGCAAGTCTTTGAGCTTAAATATTATGTTTTCAAGGTACCTTGATGTGTTTGTTAGTGTTTCAGGGTCAACATTAAAGACCAGAGAAGTTCCATAGACATTTCAGCTCCAAGATCATGGCATGTCAAGCCATGATCATGACAGAACATGCCACAATCGTGATAGAAGCCCAGTAAATGGCCCATGATCATGGCCTACATTGGGCAAACACACATATACTTAAGAATGTCAAGTTTCGAGGGATTTTTTGGACTTTTCAAACTCGAAAAAACCTTAGGACTGTTTAGAACATAAAAAGATATTTAAAGAACAAGAAAAGAGGCAAAATAGAGCTTTTTCATTAGCCACCTTGAGAAACCCTAGAGAGAATTCATCGAGAGATAAAGGAAGAGAAGAAGGAAGAGAGATAAAGGACATACTTCCCGAATCAGGAGGTTTCCCGATGTTGCTACCTGCCATCATCCATTTAGATTCTATTTCCCATTTAATTTTAGTTATATTATTGTATAGAATTGGATTGAATAGTTGATGATAGATCTAGAATGTTAAGGATGTTCTAAACTCACCTTAGGAATTTTACTCTTGAATTAATGAAATATGATTGTTTATGTGTTTATTGGATTTGTTTTGGTTTAATTCTGAGATTGCATAAATTGTTAATAAACTGAGAAGGTGAATCTAATGAAAAATGATTAAATTGGACTAACAAGAGTTAAGTGATTTAATAAAATAATAATTGAATCAGATCGAGAAATTGTGCAAAGAGAGATCTTGCATAGGTTTCCAATAGTTTATTAGAGAACTTAACAACTAATTAGGGTTTTGGATAGGTTGTAAATTGAGAGATTTCAACCCCCATATTCTGATTAGAGTTTATAATTTAGGGTTAATGATTATAACTCAAGAGAGACCCTAGGACAGTCTAGAACCAACAATCTGATAATTCATAATTTAACTAGCTTAGCATTAAGGATAGGTAAAATTCCCTCTCTCAATTGGTAATTTCTTTCGATTGATTCTTAGGTGTGCTACAATTGCTTAATAATTAGTATATTCCTATTTGATTCTTAAGTTGATCGATTGAATTAAATTATCGTTTTTAGTTTCTTTGCATTTTGGATTTCTGTTATTGTTTCTAACCTTAGATTTTAGAATTAGATTAACTCCCTCCTCGTGGGATCGACACCTTTGGTATTATACTAACGAACCGTGTGCTTGTGGATTATCGGAGGTTTATTAAAACTTACAAACAACAAGCACTCGATCAAGTTTTTGGAGCTGTTGCCAAGGAGGCAATTAGTTTAATTCTTATATTTTAAGGCTTTTTCATGTTTTTTTGTGTTAAAAAATTAGGCATAAATTAGACCACACATTAACGTGGATATCACCGGATAACAATGGGGAATCTCAAGAGTTGAATACTAAGAATAGATAAAAAGAACGATCATAAAGGATGTATATTATAGGGCGCAAAGGACTCTTATGAGTTTCAGTGAGTCCCAATTTAGTCGAGGAAACCATCATCCTTATATAAACCTGTACACTTCAGGATGACAGAACCACCTAGATTTCTATTAGTCTAATAATGCAAATACTCACATAGGACATCAAGACCTATTTGAATTTCAGTAAGATGAGTCAGGTTCATGAGATTCCAAATTGGTCAAAATCATGGATAAGCTCACGGCTATGGAAGAGACCCAGAAGAGATTGGAACAGAAGTTTGAGCAAGTAGCTGAATATCTTGCCTCTTCTATTTACAACCTAGAGGTTCGAATGGGCCAACTTTTTAGGGAATTTTGTAAACAAAGTGTGGAAAATCGTCTGTGCAACATGAAAGTAAATTCAATAGAGCCATGTTAGGCTTTCACACTTAAGAATGGGGTAGAGCTAGAAGAACTAGCGAGAAATCAAACTAAAACACCACCTTATAAAAGACTAAGAAATTAAGAAAGAGGATGCTATTTGCCAGATCTAGGTATACCATACCTTAATATCAAAAAAACTTTAGTAGATGTCTATAAAGGGAACATTATCCTTCAGATTAGTAATGACCAAGTGATATTCAACATGAATAATGTATTAAATAATCCGAAGGAGGGTGACTCATTCAGGTGAATTAATATGTTCGAATATCTAAAAGAGAAAAAGGAAGAAGAACAGATGACAATGGACATTAAATTTGAAGAAGCTATAAAAGTCTCTCTTCGTGAAGCAAAAGAAGAAAAAGAAAAGGGAGTGACTAAGGAAAAACAAAAGTAGTCACCCTTTTACCAAACAAATTGCTAGGCTTAATAGAAGATTCAGGGAGCTTCCTTATTCCCTAATCTATTGACAGTTTGTTAGTGAAAAGGACATTACTAAAATTAATTGATTTTCTTAACTTTATCAATATTGTCCTTCTAATCATTTTGGAATTTGTAGGGCTGCAAAATTGATATTGAATGAAAAGGGTAGAAGCAAGCCGCTCATAATTACTCCCGACTAAGTTTCCAATGATACAAGGTCAAGCTAATGACCATAAATTACCATGTTTAGGATAGATTTAAATTGTTATACAATTAAAGTTGTTTCATTTCCATAAATAAATATCAATGATTCAGAATATATTGCCCTAATAATTATCTTACTCTCTCTGAATCAATTATAAGATAAGAAAGCTAGCTTAGCATTAAGTGTGTTTGGTCTCCACCTCCAACACATCACCACATCAATCAGCATGATGGTTTCATGTTCTAACCCTTCTCTTTTCAGTTTTGTTAGTATTTTGTTTTTTTCCTTCCGCATATTGTTTCATTCCCCCTTTTGTGCTTGTATGTATCCTTCTCACATTGAGGACAATGCATTGTTCAAGTTTGGGGAGGAATGTTCATTTTTACCTTGAGTGTAAATTTTGCATATTGTATGATCGTTTGTTTAGGTTGCACGATGTGAATTGGGTGAATGCATCAATGAATAGGACTAAACGGGATAGATTTAGCCTTAAAAATAGCCTTTTAGGTTGCTAAGATTTATTAGCTTGTTAAATTAGTGACCTAAATTACTTAAGGCTAAATATGCCGGTTAATTAGGATACGATGTTAGTTCATTCACCCTAGGAAATTGCCATACTCATTTATAATTTTTGGCCCCCAAATAAATGGCATTATCAGTACATTTTCATGAGAATAATTAGCTAAAGCAATAAAGTAGGCTAATTTTGTGTTAAAAAAGAAAAAAGAAGAAAAAAGAAAAGAAAAAAGGAAATTTGTATAAATTTTAACTAAAAAAACTATTCCGCTGGCCTTCGGGTTATGAATATAGCTAGTAGCTAGTTGAGAATGTGATGTAACTGAGTAATCGAATTGACACGAATCATAAATGTGTGCCTTCGCATAAACAAGCTATAATGACATTCCAACCAAGCAGTTTAATAACAACACGGCTTAGTTGAGTAATCAGATCGACATTTATCACAAATATTTTCCTCGGTGTAAAAAGAATAGGTTTATGTCCTTATAGAAAAATCAACAAAAAGAATGTTTTCAAATAAAAACTACCAAACTTGTTAGTAGTTTGATTTTTCACAAAAAACTACTGAAGAATAGCTACACTTTTGTTTTGATTGAATGATTATCAATGTGTATGAGGTGAATAGACTCAACATTAAAATTTGATTAGTTTGTATATTTTGTCCAAGATTCTTAGACGTGGATTTCGCTTGTTAACAAGTTAGAATGACTTGAAGGATGGTGTTTATAGTTAAATTTATTTTGGTAAGTTAAAGCCATTGTTTCATGATTGTATGTTTTGTCATTTTGTGTGTTTGTTGTTTTGTTTACTTGAGGACAACTAAACATTTAAGTGTGAGGATGTTTATAAATGTAAATTGCATCGTATTTTAGTGCATAGTTTGATATATGTTTAGTTGCTAGTTCAATCATTTAGTATGTGTTTAGGTTAGAATTGTGTTAGTTAGTTAATTATTTATCTTTTAAGTGTTTTATGGGTTAGTAAAGGTCTTTGAGCTTAAATATTATATTTTTGAGGTACCTTGATGTGTTTACTAGTGTTTCAGGGTCAATGTCGGAAAATAGAGAAGTTCCAGAGACAGTTGGGCTAAAACAACGGTCCACGATCGTGGCATCTCAGGCGATGATCGTGACAGAAGCATCATTCTTGGCCCATGATTGTGACAGATGCCTAGTAAATGGCCCATGATCGTGGCCTACAAGGTCATGTGGTGACTTGCATCGGGTAGACACATAGACACTCAAGAACGTCAAGTTTTGAGGGATTTTTTAGACCTTTCAAAACTCAGAAAAATCCTAAGACTGCTCAGAACACAAGAGGATATTTAAAGAACAAGAAAAGAGCAAAAGCTAACTTGAGAAACCCTAAAGAGAAATCATCAAGAGATAGAGGAATAGAAAAAGGATGAGAGAAGAGGAGAAAAAGTTAACTTGATGTACTTCTAGGATCAGGAGGTTTCCCAACGTTGATGCCTCCCATCATCCATTTAGATTGTATTTCTAATTTAATTTTAGTTTTATTATTTTATCAAATTGGATTGAATAGTTGATGATAGATCTAGAATGATGAGGATATTTTAAACTTACCTTCAGAATTTTACTCATGAATTAATGAAATATGATCGTTTATGTGTTTATTAGATTTTTATGGTTTAATTCTACGATTGTATAATTCGGTAATAAACTGAGAGAGTGAATTGAATGAAAAATGATTAAATTGGACTAACGAGAGTTAGGTGATTTAAAAGAGTAAGAATTGAATCAAATCAAGAAATTGTGTGAAGAGAGATCTTGCATAGGTTTCCGATAGTTTATCAGAGAAACTTAGAACTAATTAGGATTTTGGATAGGTTGTAAATTGAGAGATTTCAACCTCCATAATCTGATTAGGGTTTATAATTTAAGGTTAATAGTTATAACTCGAGAGAGAGTAATCACCCTAGGATAGTCTAGAAGTAACAATCTGATAATTCTTTTGGTTAATTCTTGGGTATGCTATAATTGCTTAATAATTAGTATATTTGTATTTGATTCTTAAATTAATTGATTGAATTAAGTTCTCATTTTTAGTTTCACTGCATTTTGAATTTCTGTTATTATTTTTGGCCTTAGATTTTAGGATTAGATTAACTCCCTCCTCGTGAGATCGACACCTTTGGTACAACGCTAACGAACCGTGCGCTTGCAAATTATCGAAGGTTAATATTAAAACTTACAAACAACAAACACCTGATCACACAACAAAGTTAGTAAGAGCCATTTCATTTCTTTTGCTTATATTGCACTCCCCCTACTTTTGGCATCTATGGCATATATCACATCTAATGCAAAAATTATGAGCATATCTATAAAAGGAAGGCTAATATAAACCACTTTGAAGAAACTTCTTAATGGTTTTCTTGCCTCCAAAATGTCCTCCATAATACATGTTGTGGCAAAATTGCAGCACTTGCAATTGCTCCTCCTCTGGGACATATCTATGAATGATATTGATCCTTGCAAATGTTGAACAAATAAGGGTCATCCCAAAAATAGTACTTGTGAGAATGTAGAAATCTTTTCTTTTCCTGAAATTTCATGTTAGTTCTCAAAATACCACAAGCAAGATGGTTAGCAATATCGACAGACCATGGGACTTGTGAAACCAAAAATAAATCTTTGTCAGGTAATCATTCAAAAGCATTCTGAGGTACAGTATATGCATTATCATCATTAGGTTGTAACCTAGAAAGGTGATCAACTACTAAATTCTCACTACCTTTCCCGTCCCAAATTTCCACATTAAACTCTTGCAACGTTAAACCCCACCCAATGAGTCTAGGTTTAACTTGTGGTTTATTCACCATATATTTTAAAGAAGTATGATCTAAAATATAATGACCTTAAAACCTATCAAATATGATTTGAATTTATCAAATGTAAAAACCACAACCAAAATTTCTTTCTCAGTGGTTTGTAATTCTTTTATGCATCATTCAAAGATAGAATAGTAAACCAACGCAAGAGTTTATTAATTCTCTGGCCAAGAACGACTCCAATGACATAGTTCAAGGCATCACATATAATCTCAAAAGGTAAAGTCCAATTAGGTGTAACAATTGTAGGGGAAAAAGTTAACTTTTCTTTTAAAAAATTGAATGATTTAAGGCACTCATCATCAATCACGAATGGGACATCTTTACCAAGCAAATTACACAGATGATAAGATATTTTGGGAAAATCTTTTACGGACCTCCTCTAGAATCTAGCATGCCTTAAAAACTTCTAATACCCTTAACTGATGTTGAAGGTGGCAAACTAGCAATTAAATGAATTTTGGTTTTATCCACCTCTACGCCTTTATGTGATACTAAATGTCCTAAATAATGCTATAATCTATCATAAAATGACTCTTTTTCTAACTTAATATTAAGTTACATTCAATACATTGCTTAAGCATAAGAGTCAATTTATGCACACAACCATCAAAAGAATTACCAAAAATAGAGAAATCGTCCATAAATACCTTAACGAATTTTTCAACCATGTCTTAGAAAATGGACAACATACATCTCTAAAACTAGGTGCATTGCAAAGCCCAATTGGCATCCTCCTGAAAGCAAATGTCCTAAATGGACATGTAATGGTCCTCTTAGGTTAAACCCCTAATGCTAAAGGAACTTGATAATAACCTGAAAGACCATCAAGAAAATAATAAAAAGCATGGTCAGATAATCTATCTAGCATTTAGTCGACAAACGATAAAGGAAAGTGATCTTTCTTGGTCACATTATTCAACTTCCTATTATCTATACACATTCTCCAGTCTGTCTAAGTGACTACTAGTACCAACTCAGTTTCTCATTTTGAAATACAGTTACGCCTATTGTCTTAGGTACTACATGTATAAGACTAACTCACTCACTATCTGTTATAGGGTAGATCACCCCTTTATTAAGAAGCTTAAGAACCTCCTTCTTAGCTACCTCACTCATGTTTAGGTTGAGCCTCCTTTGGGGCTCTCTTACTGGCTTAGCTCCCCTCTTCTAAGATTATTCTATACAAGCACACGAAGCGACTAATGCCGTTTATATCACTCAACCCCTAACTAATTTCTTAAGCCTTTTCAGTTCCCTCATAACTTTCTCTTCCTCCTCACTTCTAAAAGAAGCATAAATAATCATTGGGTGTATGTTGTTCTCCCTAAGGAAAACATATTTCAAGTGCTTTGGGAGCTCTTTTAATTATAATGATTTTGATTGATTAGCTTCTCCCTTAACCTCTTCTTCAATGTAAACAATCTCAGGATCTCTCTCTCTCTATTCTCGCTACTCAAAATCAACTTTCACTTCTCAATTTCCAAATCTCAAATTTCAACCTTCTTACCCAAAGTCAAGGCAAGCTCAAGCTTGTCATCACTACTTTCCTGCAAGAAACCATCTCTAAAAGAAAGATTAATATAATTAATAAAGGAGCATTTTTCGTACACAACAATAGTAGGAATAGAGGAAGTATTAAAAAGTAAAAACCCTATAGTTTGTCCTAAAATAGCCACAGTTAATTTTCCATTTTTAACATCTATCAAAGTGTTAGTGGTGGTCATGAAAGGTCTTCTTAACAAAATAGTATGTTCAGCATTCCTAGGAATTTCTTTCCCTATATCAAGGACTATAAAGTCCATAGGAACTATAAACCTCACAACCTATACTAACACGTCTTTTATTATTCCGATAGGGAATCTAAGAGTTTGATCTGCTAATGGCAAGACAATTTTGGTTTGTTTAAGTTCCCTAAGCTCTAAATGCAAATAAATAGAATAGGGCATCTAATTAATACTAGCCCCCAAATCACATATGCCAGTTGTTCCCTTCCCATTCCCCATAGAGATGTTAATTAAAAAACTTCTAGGATCCTTTATTAGGAGGTAACTTATGTTGCAAAATAGCACTTGCCAAACCATTACCTTTTCATTCGATGCATACTTTTTCTTCTTAGTGTTCAACATTTTGAAAAACTTGGCATAGGTTGCTATGTTTTTATTCACCTTAAGTAAGGGAAGATTTATACTTACCAAGGAAAGCATATCGTAGACTTCAGAAAATTGCTTATCATGCTTCTCTCCTGTCAATCTACACGAGAAAGGAATTGAATGCTTTTACAGGTTTAAAGACTTATGCAACTTTGGTGAAGTTGAAGCTTCTAGATTCTCCTCCTCCAGTGGTGTTGTGATAGTCTGTTCTTTCTCACCATCCTCTTTTTGCTCTGTTCTTGTATTCACAACATTATCAACCTTGTTATGTATTACCTTACTGCTTCACAAGACCGTAATTACTTTAGCTTGCTCTAATTGTCTCAAAAAATTTCCGTTTTGGTTAGCTTGAACTTGATTGGCCAATTGCCCCACTTACGTTTCCACCTTCTTTAATGATGCCTCCAATAAATCAAACCTCTTATTGTTCACCTCTTGATTTTAAGTGCTAATTTGAAAAAAGGCATTTAAACTATCCTCTATTGATAACTTTTTTGGGTTTTCTTGGTTAGAAGATTGACCTTAGAATTGAGGCCCCTTTTGGTAAGGTTGAAATGTTTGTTGAGGGTGATAAGGTTGTTAATTCCTCTATAAGAAATTGGGATGACTCCTATAACTGAGGATGTAATGGTTGGCAAAAAGATCATTCCTCCCCCTTTATTGAATGCCTTTCATAGTATAGATCAATACTTGATGGGCATATATTAGCACTATGCCTTATTATGCCACATATAACATACAAAATCTTGGTTTATAATAAATGTGTTCCCTTTAGCGCTCAGCATCTTCACCTGCTTGGTCAGCACAGCTATTTGCATAGCCATCTCAAAACTGGAGCTTAACTCATTAACTCTGATATGTGCTTAAATGTTTATTTATTTTGTAACACTCCATTTCCACCTAGCATATGCCTGTACACCCCGAGGACATTTGAGCACATGCCTTGTGAGAGTGATATGTTAGAGCAGTTACAATCACTTATATGGCGTCATACACATGAAATATAAATACTCAAAATATCAAAACGCTCCCTTTTCATTTATAAAAACATAATACACTGTAGCTTTCATAGAATGAGAAACTATACTGCTCTTTTAGTATCACAAATCTAATAGCATACTGCTTTTTTACAAATATTCTTTACATGGAATGAGAAACTATACAAAAATATTCAATATAACTCCTCAATCTCAGCTGACCGATCTTTGAACCATTTCTCGATTCCAAAATGCAAGTATAAGACTTCTTCTAGAATATCTTAATAGCTAAGTCTCCTCTCTCATACCTGAAAAGTCACATTATAATTTTGGTTAGTTTTACAAACTCAATGAATGAACCATCATTGATGTACTCACTCGTATCAAACACAATGACAATTCACATTTCAAATTATCAGACAGATCACATAATCAATTATTGTATACCATTTCACATTTAAGTTTTAGAACAGTTCAACTATTTACTTCAATCAATCATATAACATATATATCAAATTATATATACAATTGCTCATGAGACTCTACTTTCAATGTTAATTGTTATGAATGAGCATTTTTTAACTATCCTGTATCCGTTGTGAATACTAGGCTCATGGATAACTGTCTTATATCTGTTGTGGATACCGAGCTCATTTTACTAATAAGTCGATGGCTCTTTATACACATTCTGAGCTTTAAGCTCTTTTTCACTGGACACTATGGTTACAACTGCCTTTATCTGATCACATATATCATATAATGAAATGCATAAAACCACATATATTTAATTAATCACTTTCATTCGGTTTACACATTCACATTTCACATTTTCATCGAACCTAAGTCTAGCTTTCAACATATTTATTAAGAACACTTATTTCTATCAGATTCACATTCAATTATGAACACCTCTAATACATTCCCAATTATTGAACTCCTCAGACCATCAATGTCTGGAATTATCACAAACACATGAGTATTAGCTCAATAATTGGAATTTAAGCAATTGCTATCAATCTTAGTGAGAACATCTAAGTTACTCACAGAAAGCTCCAGATAGTTATTGCCTCTATGTCTTGGCAATGTCTGAATACTGGTGTTTTATTTGCACTTCTATACCATGCAATACACACATTTTACACATTACTAATTTGCTCAAAAACATAAGTATTCAATCATACACATATGCATATATGTTATGTATAATGCTTGCTCAATTTGACTATTCCATGTATGTATCCTTAAGTTACATCTCATGATCATTTAAACAACATCATTTGTATATATCTAGCTTGCACTTAGGTTTATACCTTAAAAACACTTGGTTATTTTAAGTTCATCAATCATATATTCATCAATGTTATTTTAGCATTATATGATCACAAAATATCCAAATTCTTCTTCAATTTTACTTAATACACCCTTTTCATTTCTTTTGGATCATAATTGCATTCCTAAGAACACCTTATCAACTAATTCATCATCAAACTGGGTTCATTTCAAGCCTCATTCAAGCCTAAATACACTATAGTAAAGTGCCTTAGCATTAGTTGTTTCAAACATCACTTAGAAGACAACATTTCACATTCAAGCCTTGCCCACGATCGTGGTAGACCTTACCACGATCATGACAGAATCTTATCCAACTGGCCACGATCATGAAGACTCTAACACAAACATGACAGAACCCAATTACAATCAAGGGGACTATGCCACGATCACGGGGACCATTCCACGATCATGCTCTGCCTTTCTTCCTTAATTTTTCCATGAATTCAACATATATAGAAACATCATTAACACTCTAATTTTTCCAAAATTTATGTTCATTTACACAACCTCATTTGATGCAAATCTAATATCATATTGATTATATTAAATTCATAAAATTATACTCAATTGATTCATTGTCATTCACTTAATCCTATCATACATGCATTCCTAAATTTTTTTCTAGATTTTATCTCTTTCATAATACATCAAACAAATATTCTCCATAGTTCATCATCTAAACTTCATAACCTCATCATTCTCACCCCATTTATAACTCATAAACATCTATAAAACAAATCATAAATCATTGTTCATCAACCATACAAAAACAAGACATATCATCATTCTTTATCATTCACTATCATCTTCGTTCTTCGCATTTCAAGAATGCTATATTAGTCTTTTCTTTAACAAAATTTCACCTTTATTATACCTTAACTCCCAATCTATTTCATCCATGCAACACCCTATAATCCATACTCTCAAAAATGAAACACAAACACATATATTTATTCATCAAAACTTCTACACTCATCATATACCATTTTCATTAAATCAATCCATCTCAAAAACATCCATAACACAACTCATAACCTATTGTTGATCATTTATACCAAAAACATAACATAAACCTACTCATTCCACGTCACAACATACCTCAACACCATTTTCATGATCATTTAATCTCAAAACAATCACCATATATATTTCACTTAACGAAGCCATAAAAATCCATAGTAATACACTTACTTATTTTAACTCCAAGCTTTGAAGATAACATAACCCTAGCTTCTTCCATGCTACACAATCATCAACATTTTAAGAAGAATAAACTAGGTTTTTATTAACAAAATGAAGAAGGAAACAAGTTGTTGTAGTGATAAGATGAAAGATGGTGGCAAAGCTTAAGATTGTGTTTCAACCTAGCTCTACGAAGATCACACGATCATTATCTTTCAAGAAGGAAAGATTAGGTTTTTCTAGTAACAATATGGAGAAGATAACATGGTCTTGAAGAAACAAAGTAAAGGAGTTAAGCAAAAATCAACGTGATGAGGGTTGGTGAGAAGATAGTGAGTCGAGAAGAAGAGAAGAGAACGAAAATGGAGAAAAGACCAAATAACAAAAGTGAAAGACAAATGAGATTGTCATACCAAAAAGAAAGTATCGTGGGATAGATGTGTGGTAAGTGGCACGGCACTTGTCATTTACCATATGTCTTATTCTTATGGCTCCAATTGTCTTTTAACGTCTAGTTCATTTCTCTCCCCATTTCTAGTCCATTTATTACCCAATTTCCTATGACCCTTGCCAATAAATCCTAATGTCACTTGTCAATTATTTCTATTGCTATATGTCACTTATTTCTACTAACATGAATCATCTTGTCTTGCTGCTTAACATTTTTCCTAGTCCAAAAATACCCATAACTTCATAAATCTCCCAAATTTAACAAATAAATTCTAAATCACCAATTATAATTCATCAACTAATTTTTAAGACATAAAATTCAAAATTCACGTAATAATCATTTAAAAATTATTTATAACCCAGAATATGTCAATTGAGTGCATGTATAGTATTTACAATTGTATGTATGCTTATACTAGTGATATGCATGTAAACCTATTTTCTCAATGATATTTCTCATATATAGAAATCTAAGGTTCTAACCCTTAGTATGGGAAAACGGGATTTTATATATTTAATATATTACAATTAATGATTAATATCTTAAAATGCTTAGGATACTCACTTTAGCTCATATTTGATTTTAGGTACATTTCAGCAGTGAAAGAGCTAAAGTGACCCGAAAGTATACTCATTGAGTTATCTTCTTAATGTTCATACTCTATTGTCTTCATAGAGAATGAAGATTAAGTGATGTCTTGGTAAAATACGAAGAACCAAGTTTGGTCACTCATGGCTTGACATCTCTCTAACTAAGTCGTGAGACACCTCCAAGCTTGGTTCTTCGAATTTTGCCATGACATCACTTGCATAGGCAAGAGACCACTCTCACACCTAAGTTAAAGTGTCTCATGGTGTGAGACATCTCTCACACCCATGAGGAGCCATATATGGCCATGCACGACCGTGAGAGGCCATGCACAGCCATGAGAGCCATGCCACCTGTCTCTAGGTTTTACTATAGAAAGGAAAAACTTGTGATGGATAAAACAACTCATTTTAGGGACAGAAGCGACCAAACTTGTGTTCTCCTTCATTTCTTTTTAGTTTTCAATGGGGATAGAGGCATTTGTGGCTAGTCCTTGAAGCTTGATGGAGAAGATGGAAGGTTATCTTCCCGATACAAGTTCAAAGGTGAAATCAACAACTAGGACGCACGGTTAAGCTTATCTTATCTTTGTTTAATGTTGGGTCTCTCTTAGAATTGTTTAGGTTATCATTTTCTTAATCAACTTTGGTATTCATGTATAGATAATCATGCTCTTGTTATCGTTAGATTGTTTATATTGTGAACCCATTATTAGAATCGTTAATACAATCCGTAATCATTGTATTGGGATTCATTGCTAGAATACTCAATATAATCCCTAATTGTTATATGAAGATTCATTTGTGACAACTAATGGTTTTGAATCATTAGGGATAACTTAAACCAAGTTAAATGACCCAAGCTTATATGGTTGCTGCTTAGATTAGTCAGTTTTCCATTTCGTAATGTAGCTACCCAATTAAATCTAAAATGTGTATTATGGGTTATTCAGTGGTTAGGTTTAATTAAAGATCGTATCTTAATTAAACATGACTTAAGAGAAAATTGAGATTAACAAAGTTTGTTGTTAGTCTACGACCAATAGTTCTAGGAGAGATGTGAAAGCACTATAACAATGAAAGATGCTTAATCGTGTGTAGGCCGAGATTGATTCGAGAACTTAGTTTCATATATATTCATCAATTTTATAGTTTATGACTGTTTTCTATAATTAGTTTTTGTTATTTTACGTTTACTTTATTTTCTTAATTACTTCAAACTCAAAAAATCCTTTTTATTTCCTTTGCATCGATTATTTTCATTATGAGAGTTAACCAAACATTCCCTGTAGATATAATCCTGAGTCACCACAACTACAAATTTTAGTGTACAAGATTAGGTAAATTTTGAAATGCACTTAACACACACTGTCAAACTCCTTGGCATCTTCCTCTAACACTCTTTTATTGAGAGTTTACACTTAACATCTCAAATAATTGACTGGTCTGCTTAGCTGTCTTTTCTCCACATAGCTCCTCCAGCTGCATTGTCGACTTTATTATGGCTTTGTTGTGTGAAACCACCATAAAAGAACTAATTTAGAAGCTGTTGTAGATAATTACGGTGAGGGAACTGGAATAATAGGGATTTGACGCAATACCATTCCTTATAGAATGGTTCACCATCCATTTCAACAAATGTTGCAATATTTCCCTAGAGCTCCTTATTTTTCTAGAGTAAGTAGAACTTACTCATGAACTTATCATAGACCTCTGTCCACATTGTTAAAGAATTCTCTGGTAGGATCATTAACCATCCTTTGGCCTTTCCCTTCAAGGTGTAAGGGAAGCACCTCATCTTCAACTTGTCTTTTGACAACCCTTGGAATGGAAATATGTGGAGCGTGGAGTATAAATCACAAATGAAGTTAAGAGGATCTTCATTTTAGTAATCTATGAAAATATGGTACCATATTGTAGTGAGTACTCTTCAGCCTATAGTTTCTTGTTACATTACTCAATTATATGTAAGAAGTGGTTGCTCTAATGATCGGCCGAGCATAACCCTTCATAGGCTGTGATGCTTTATCGACCATAGTGAATCCTTCTGCTTCTTTTTCAAATTGTTCCTTTTCCAATTATAAGTTTAGTTCTACACCTAAAAACAATTCAAGAAGAAACAAGCAAACAAATTAAATAAAAATAATCAATTTATTACTAATAATAGCCTTTCCTGGAAATGATGCTAAAAACTTATTGTGTTCTACTTAACACAACCTAAACGTGTCACCTGTAAGTATACAAGGTCACCGTAGTATATGGTGGATACCCTAGGGTTGATTCACAATGAAGTTGTTAATTGCAATAACTTGATTAAAAATAAGAAATTAAATAATCAAATTAAAAAAGGTATCGAGTTAGTGAAATTATGAAATTAAACAAAAAGAATGAATGGCACAAAATTGATATAAACCTTTCGAAGATAACGTAAGGTTTACACTTCGATCCAATTTTAAGCCTAAATTCTTAAACTTTCCAATAATATAATCTACAACTTTATTCTCTCTTCAATCAAATTAGCAACTATCAATTTATTAGTTCTCACATCGATAAGCTAACAATTACTTACCATTCGAAGTTATGAATTAAGCAATCCCTAGAACTTATATTTCTAATTCATTCTTACGATAATAGATTGTTTAGTTCCAATATCAAGTTTCATCTTTCAATTCTTCACTTAATATCTTAAGATTAATAGCTAGCCAATTTATTAACCTAGCATTCGACACAACACGACCAATCTAAGAAACATATATATTAATGTGAATTATTGAATCAAAACATTCAATTAAATCTAGATGCAAACCCTAGGTAAGAATGATTTAGCTTACCATTAAAGGGAAAATAATACTCATACCAATTGAATTCAAACCAGTGAATTCCATTGTATCAAAAAGAAATTGAAGCAAGAAAATTTGCAAACCTAAAAGAATTGAGAACAAAAGAACCCTTGAATGATGACTGGGAGTGAAACTCTCATTCATTTTCTCCAACTCTCAATTAATGTTGATGACAAAACTCCATTGATTCTCCCTTTGCAACTCTTTTTCTATCTAGATACTTCTATCTTATTTCTGACCTTGATTCCATCCTCCTTAGGTCATGATCTCTTCACATAAGTTGTAGCCCCACATCACGGTTTTCCAATGAGTGTTCTTTCTACTTAAACCAAAGCTCCATAACTAAAGTTGTGGGCTAAAAACTATAGGAAGGTTAGACTGTGGTAGGATAAATTTTATATCTCATTCTTATCCTTTTTAGCCCCTTAAAATAACACTTTTGGGTCTTGATTTTTACCTAGGAATTATGGAACAAGATGTTGGCTTGAATTTAAGCTTTTGAATCACCTCATTTAGATCTTATAAGCCTCAAATATGTCTATGTAAAGCTTTAGTGGTCAGGCTACCAATTCTGTAGGAATAAGTTTTACTTTAAACAAACTGTTGCTGGTCCAAACGAATTCAAATAGCTATATGTATATGCTTCCTTAAAATCTTAATATGTCCTCTAAATATTCTTTGATCTTTTTCAAGTCTGCTCCTCAAGTACTTAAAGCTCAACCTAAACATTAACACCTAATAACAATCTGGAACAAACATATTAGAAAAGACTAAAAATTAAACAAAAATTATCTGAAACCTAACACAAAATGTATTATAACATTACCTTCTACTATTTATAATAAAAATGGAGTTCTATTTATTGTAAGGTTTATTCAGTGGCTGAAGACCCATTGAACCTAAATATGTTTTAGCTTAAATTAATGGGTCTTCTTAACTAAATTTGTATGACTTAGATGAGTTACTCATCATCATATGAATTTAGAGGCAAGGTTAGGAATAATATATAAGATATATTTTGACAAAAGTAATCACCTAAAGGAACTAAGAGTCACATGAGGTGTGATTGATAAAGTTCTTATCTACCTAGTTTAAGTTTTATTTGTTTAGTTAGTGACTCGAGATTAATTAAATTTAAATGGGATTATATCCTATTAGAGATATTAGAGTAATCTTTTCAAATAGTAATAAGAGTCATTATTTTGAATAAAATAGTAGGCGTAGCTAAATAAATTATTGAAGTCTTTACTTTATTTGGAAGTCATGATATAAAACCCATTACTTAATTTTCTTACATTTATATTTTTTATTATAAATTACCTTTGCTTAGTATAATTAACACTAAGAGTTAGTGAACCAAATTTCTTGGATATAAGTTATGTTTAAGAAGAGTTCTCAAAGATAGAAAATCATATGTCCATTATATAATATTACTATAATATCTATTGAGGATTTGATGAAAAAGTTTTAGAGATAAGTCAAAATCATACAGATCTCAAAATGTAGTGACATTTTGAGTTGATTAATGTCTCATAAACTTTGATGACCACATGAAAGATGCATGTCAACACCGTCATAGCAAGATGTAAATAGTTGCATGAAGTAGAGCTAAAAGGTATAATACCTTTATAGAATTGTTCCACTCAAATTTAGATTACTAAAAGCATAATTATAAACTACAATTGAAGGCACTAATTTAGATATGATAATATTTTCCATTAGAAGAAAAATTATTGCATGACCTTTTTAGCCTATACGTGATATGATAAAGATCATATGCATTTTTATTTTATGCTTATAAGCATTTGATACTGAATTTGAATTCAGCATTATTATAGTGTTCAATGCATGATAACAAATGTATTGTTAAGTAAAATTAGTTGACTTAATCTTATACAAAAATAGTTTGTATATACTAAATCAAGGGAGACTTACAATTAACATAAGGGGCAAAAATACAAAGTTGGATAACTAAGACTATCCTTTTATGTCATGTTGTTTAAATCAACATATTGAGAATCATAAAGCTACATATCAGGGTATATTGATAAATGATTAATATACTATGTTTTATGCTCATATTGAGTATGTTTTAGTTGTTATTTAAGAGTTTTATGTTGTTTTTGGAACTTATTTTATTTTTAGTGTGTTTTTAGGTTTTAATTGCCTTCATGGATCAAAAGGATGAGAATTTAGTGGAACGTCCATATGAGTAACTAGTTGACTTTTTCTATGTTAGTCAATATTGTAATAACCACAAGTGCATGGTGTAGATGTAGCTAGTACTAGTAAGTATGGGCCGATCATATGAAAACAGTGATTACTAGTAATTATTATGTTCCTATTATCAATCCTAAGGATCGATGGATTTTAATAAAGAAAATCAAAACCTAAACAATTAAAATGAAATAGGCAGCAACATTAAACACAAAAACATGGAGTCACTTAGAAAACTATCAATATCAAAAATTAGTATTTAGGTTTTGAAGCACCCTAAAAACCCTTAATTAATTTATCTTTTATTATGAAATTGTTTCATTGATTTTTTAGACCGTGGAGATTCCTATGGTATGCTAATAGCTAAGCTTGAGTCTATAAATAACTAATCCTAAGGTTTTTAATCAAATTATTCAGGTTAAATTTTATAGGATTGCTTTACTGATTTGTAAATTCCTCTATTACGTTTGACCCTAATTTGGAAGATTTATTTCACCCTATCTCTAGGGTTATAATCAACTCCTTTCAATTACGGTAGATTTATTCAAACCTAGGATTTCTCAATCTCTATGTTGAAATTAGATTATGATCTAGTATTCTCAAGTCTATTAAAACATATATTAAACATGTAATCAAATCGTAATAGGTCAATCAAAACAATTGCATTAATTAAAAGAATTAAAACATATTGTAACACAAACTAGGGTTCATCTAACCTAGACACTAAAGAGTTTAGCTACACATAACAAAAGTGAAAATAAAAAAATTGGAATACAAACAAATAGAAAACCATGAGTTCATAATTCTAAATATCTCTTTCTCTTATATCGAATGTTCTTACACAGTCAAATCTTTAATTTATGTTGCATTTTCATGTCAATTCTTCTCTTTTAAGTCTGTGAAGGCAATTATACTCTGTAAACACACTTGGAAGGAATTAAGAACCAAATATATGATAAAAGTATAAAATATGAAGCAAAAAACATCAAATATGGGTGTAAAAATATAGTCAAATATGCATCCATTAAATATCTCCACATTTAAGCTTCTGCTTGTCCTTAAGCAAACCATAAACAAAATTAGTGATCTTAAATATAAATCCCTCATCAATTTTGATCTATCCATTCATACTATACATCACCATATCCTATTGAATCAAATGAAATTGCAAGTAGAATTAAATTATCCTAAAATTAAGTTTTCTAAGCAATATTAATAGTAATCACGAAATTATCTTATTGAAGTCAAAAACATTAATATTTACAACCTCGCTAAGTTATCACTCAATACACTCAAGTGCTTAGGGTGAAAAAACTCTTACCATAGGCTTGCAATAAAATCACATCTCCACCACTAATGTGTAAACTAGAAGCAAAAATCTAAAGGTCTTTATACAGGTTGTGGTGGGGCTTAGGTACATTATGATTAGGATAATAACAAGCATTAATTAAATGAAATTTACTACATAATATATTTTAAGACTTTTTTACAAAACATATAGGTCCTATCATTGAAACTCTATTAGTACCATAAAATTATTCACGATTTTACTCCTTTTTTATCAATCTAAACATTAAGTACCATAATTCAAAAAATGTTGAACCTTTCACAAATATAAAATCTTGACAAGTAAATAATGTAAATAACCTCAAGATTCAAAACAATAGAAAGGCTTCAAAGAAAAAAAGATAAAAGTTAACATATGGGTTTAATCAATGAAAAAGGCTAAGGCTCAACTTGGTTATTCCTAAAGGTAAATTTAATGGTAATTTTCAAAGAAAAAGGCTTAAATAAGTTGTTGAACCTTCATTATGTCAATGCTTCTAATTGAACAAATATGGTCTCAATATGCATAATAAAAGCAAGTTCTAAAATTGTTTTACTACACATGATATCACATATGAAATAGTAATAAGAACTTAAAATTTTTGAAATTTTTGTTCTTAGGCTCAAAAGTTCACAAAAAAGATCCATCTACCAGATTTCATAATCATGATATATGGCTATAGCCAATAAGATCCTCATAAATTTAAGCATAGCTACTGGCAAAAAGGTTTTATCAAAATCAACTTCTTGTTTTTTTAAACCTTTAGCCACTAACCTTGCTTTGTACTTATGTGTATTACCATCCATGTAAGTTTTTCTTTTAAAAAACAACTTGCATCCAATAGGTACAATAACATCAAGTATATCCACCAAAGTCCATACATGGTTAATATACATAGATTCCATTTTAGATCTTATGGCTTCATGCCATTTTAAACAATCAATTTCAGATATTGCTTATTTAAAAGTATTAGGCTCATCATCTATGAGTGATACATTTTCCTTCCCCTTTTCAATATGAAGATCTAATATAGGGGGGACGACATATCCTATTAGTATGTCATAAACTATTTGTCTCTTAAACCCTCAGATGTACATCGTATGTAACAACTTAAGGTTTTTGTCCCATCTAGATGTGAGAGCTTTTCTACCTCACTCTCATTACTTTCTTTGAGAATAAATTCTCTCTCTAAGAATGTATTATGTCTTCAAATAAACACCTTTTGATCAAGATGATGGTAAAATTGATATTTGATACTCTCTGTTGAATATCCCATAAATTTCATTTATTTGATTTAGATTTAAGCTTATTAGATATTGCACGTTTCACATAAGCATCACAATCCCAAATCTTTAAGTGTGACAACCTTAGTATACTATTAGTCCATATCTCGTCTGGTGTCTTGTCAACTGATTTCGATGGAATTGTATTCAGGACGTAAATTGTAGTTTCAAAGGCATATCCTTAAAAAGAGATAGGAAGGACTGCATAACTCATTATGAAGCATACCATCTAATAAAGTATGATTTATCCTCTCATAAACTCCATTATGTTGTGGACTTCCAAGAGTAGTCCATTGTAAGAGAATCTCGTTCTCTTTTAAGTAACTAAGAAACTCATGGTCCAAAAATTCACATCTCAATCTGATCTAAGTGTCTTAATATTTTTACCAGTTTGTTTCTCAACTTGAAGTCTAAATTTTTTGAACTTTTCAAATAATTTAGACTTTTGTTTCATTAAGTACATATAACCATATCAAGAATGATCATCTGTGAATGTAATGAAATATGAGAATCTAACTCTAGCACAAGTAGACATAGGGCTATATACATATGAATTTATAAGGTCTAGTAACTTACTAGCATATGCTCCCTTTTCGCTAAAGGGTCGTTTGATCATTTTTAGAAAATAAATAAGATTCATAAATTTCATATGATTCATAATCATAAAGATCCAAATATCCTTCTTTATATAACTTTGTGATTTTAGTTTCATCGATATGACCTAACCTACAATGCCATAAATAAGATGTATTTTTTCCATTTATCTTTCCTGTCTTGCTATTTATGTTAAGGATTTTCCTTTTAAGATCAAATTCATACAAAATCATTTGTCAGTAATCTAAATTTATAATAAGCATTATATTTATAAAAAATACCTATTATTCTTAATAATAAAAATAAATCCATTCAATCTACATAAGAAATAGAAGTGATGTTTCTAGTAACAACTGGAACATAATAACAATTATTTAATTCTAGTTCCAGGCCAGAAGGCAAAACTATACTACAAGCTCCTATAACTAATACAACAACTTTTGCTCCATTGCTAACTCGTAGGTCTACTTTGCCCTTCCTCAATGATCTACTTCTTATTAACATCAACATATTGTTACAAATATGAGAACTACATCTAGTATCTAATACCTAAAAATATAAAATAGAAGTAGAAAGATTGATCTTAATCATAAACATACTTGAAGAAACAACTTCCTTAAGCTTCTTATCTTTCAGGGTAGTAAAATAAGTAAGATAGTTCCTTTTCTAGTATCCATCAACTCCATGATGAAAACATGTTCTCTTGTCATTGCTCTTCTTCTTGACACTGCCTTTTGGCTTTGGAAATTTAGCAGAAGCCTTCTATTTCTTTTTATTATTTTTCTTAGAGTGCTTTTTCTTACAGTTGGAAGAATCCACAATAGGAATAGAACTAGGTTCTGTCTTAAGGTAGCCCTCTACATTCTTAAGCATATTCAGCAATTCAGGCATGACACATCCTTTTGATTCATATGAATGTTGATAACAAACTATGTAAAGCTTGAACTAAGAGATTACAACTAAAGATCTTTCTGCCATCTTGCATTGAAATAATGCTTTGGAGAACTAATACCTCTCCACCCTGCTTTGTGCACCAAACAACTCCTTAAGATGTAAAATTATAGTAAGGGCATCCATGTTCTCAGGCTAACCATAAAGCTCTGAAGATATACTAGCTAACATCACATATGTAGCTTATTCACCATCATCAATATAGGTTTAATATCTCTCCTAAACCTCATCAATTACATCTAAACTAGGCTCTGGTGTAATAGTAGTGGCAAGAATGTACAACTTCTTTTCTTGACTAAGAACAATTCTTAAGTTGCAAAATTAGTCCAAGAAATTAGTTCCAGATAGCTTGCTAGTATCCATATTGCTCCTTGGTGTCAGATTGGTACTCATCTTCTTTTAACAACCGAAAGACATAAAAGATCAATTATTAGTTTATACCATAAAATAAAAAAATAAGGAATTTAATAAATATTTGATTAATCTCACTATTTTATTCAAAATAGTAGCCCTCACTATTAGATCAAGAAATTATCGAATAATTTCCTGTTAAACTAAAACCCCATCCAAAATAGTTATTCTTGAGTTTGCTCAACAAACTAACTAAATTTAAATCAAGTAGATAACAAATTTATTAATCACATGTTATATGACTCCTAGATTCGTTAGGTGACAACTCGCTGCCAAAATATATCTTATATATATATTATTCATAATCTTGCCTTTAAATTCATGTAATTATGAGTTTTCTCATCCAATTCATACAAATTTAGTTAAGTAGGACCCATCGATTTAAGATAAAACATATTCAGGTTAAAGGGACCTTGAGTTTGCTTAATTAGCCTCACAATAAACAGAACTTTTATTTTATTCTTAAATAATGGAAGAAAACTATCATATTCTTAATGTATGCTTAATATTTAAGTGAAGGATTTCAAATTTCAAAAATTTTTGGTCTCATCAAAATAATATAATCTCATTATATTAATAATTTCCAACATAATCTAATTATGAAAGAAATCTTTTAAAACCTTTGTTTGATTCTAATTATTGATTTGATAACTAATTTAATTTAATTATTCAACTTCTTGAAAAATTAAAATAAATTCCAAAATATTCCTAATAATCATAATCCTTTGAAAACAATTTTCAAACACTTAGATAAAATTTTATAAGGAATTGAAACAAAAGATAAAATTTTATTAGGAATTGAAACAAATTATATTAAATTAAATTAAAATTAAGGCTTAAAATATAAAAATAAAAATGAAAAAGTTGTGGGGACCAACGTATAGGGTACCATTCTGTACCGGCCGGTACCGGCCAGAAACTGGAACGGTACCATGCTTTATGATGCCGGCCCTAAGTACTGGTTGGTATTGGGCTTTTTTGGTCGGTACCGGCTAGTACCGGGATTGTATCGTAAATCCTCAAAACTTTGAGGATTAAAATGAAAAAAAAACTATACAAGACGCTCCCCCAGCCCGATCTGGCTTCTCTTCTCTTCTCCGCACTTCTGCTCTCATTTTCTCTCTCACTCTCTCTCTCACTTCGTCACTCCTCCGGTGGTCCTCACCTGTTGTTGCCAACTC
>JANIIA010000009.1:21258941-21270202 GCA_027478495.1 Erythroxylum alaternifolium
GAGAGAGAAAAGAAGAGGTCGGGATCAGCTCGCGTCTGCATTGTGTCATTATATTTGATTGTATTTTCCGCAAATTATTGTACTGATTTGTAATTAATTATTACAGTTAAATTTGAGAGATTTGTACTGGAAAAACATTGTATTGTGAAATTGAAAATGGGCCCAAGTGGCTAATAAAAGTGTTCGTGAGTTTCAGTGTATGTGATGTGTTCTGCTTTCTGATTAAATAGACAAAGTGTTTTCGAAAAAGAAAAAATGGGCACTACAATAAGTGATAAGTGCATAACGTTTTAAAAGAGTTTACAAAAAAAAAATTAAATTATACCAACTTTTGCAAAGTGTTTAGTAATGTGTTAAGTGATGTGACACGCCGCCCTCGCGGGCACGAATTCGGGTATCACTGTCGATATCGGGTTCGGGTTCAGCGGGAGTTGGGGTGTTACACAAAAGACTCAGATATGGCCTACAATCGTGGCCTGTATCGGGCATACGCGCAGATACTAAAAAATGTCAAGTTTTAAGGGATTTTTTGAACCTTTTGGACTCCCAAAAAACCCTAGGACTGATCAGAACACAAAAGGTATTTAAAGAATAAGACAAAGAAGGGGAAGAGCTTTTGTATCAACCACTTTTGAGAGAAAACCTTAGAGAGGATTGTTGAAAGATTGAGAAAGAGAAAAAGGAAGAGAGAAGTGGATAAGAAGCTGACATCGACGTACTTTCCAGATTTGGAGTTTCCCAACATCACTATCTCCCGTCTCCATACAAGATCATATTTCCTGTTATTTTCCACCTTTATTATTGTATAAAATTAGGAATAGTAGTTTAATGATAGGATTTGTGAATGTTGAGTTATTATATACTCATCTTCGAGTTTTTAATCTTTAATTTAATGAAATCTGATTGTTTTATGTTTATTGGATTTATTGTAATTGATTTCTATGATTGTATAATTCAATAAGAGACTGAAAGGGTGAATTAAAAGAAAATTAATTAAATTGGGTTAACGAGAGTTACGTGATTTAATAAGAGTGAGAAATTAATTAAATCAGTAATTATGTGAAGAGAGATCTCACATAGATTCCTGATAGTTTATTGGACAAATTCATATCTAATTAGGGTTTTGGATAGATTGTTAATTAAGAAACTACAATTTTACATAATTTGATTAGGGTTTATAATTTAGGGTTAATGGTTATAACTTGAGAGAGAGTAATCAACCTTAAAATCATCTAGGACCAATAATCTGATAATTCATAATCGATTAGGTTAGAGTTAAAGATAGGTAAAAATTTTCCTTTCTCTTAATTGATCGTTCCTTTATGTTGATTCTTGAGTGTGGGTTACAACTACTACTTTGTTAATATTTTTTTAATTGATTCTTGAAATTGAGTTTTGTGATTTAATTAAATTCTTGCCTTAGTTTTGTTACAATTTGAATTACTGTAAATTGTTTTAGCCTTGGATTTTAGGATTAGATTATCCTTCCTTGTGGGATCGACACTTAGGTACTACGCAAACGACCCATATACTTACAGATTATCGAGGTTATTAATTAGAACTTACACACATTAGAAAACTAAGATCAAGTTTTTGGCGTCGTTGCTAGGGAGACGATTAGTTTAGTTCTTTAGTCTAAGGCTTTTTTACTATCTTTTGTTTTAAAATATATATAGAGAGAAATTTAGGGCATGAAATAGAGGCATATCAAGACATCTTAGAGTGAGAATGAGACATCTGAAGAGCTAGATACTAAGAAGAAATGAGAAGGACAATGAGGGAGGATAGATATTATAGGGAGTAAGGAATTTTTGCGAACCACAATGAGGCACATTATGGTTGGGGAAGTAATGATCCTTATTGGAATATGTACACTCTGGGGTAGCAGAACCACCCAAATTTCTATTGGTCCAACAATGTAAGGACTTACTTAGGACATCAAGACCTATTAGGATTTTAGCAACATCAGTCCAGTTCATGGGATTTTAAATTGGACAAGATCCTGGATAAGCTCACAGACATGGAAGAGGGCCAGAAGAAACTAGAAAAGCAAATTGAGCACGTAACGAAAAATCATGCCTCGTCTATTCGCAACCTAGAAATTCAAGTGAGACAATTGCCCCGTGAATTTTGTAAAAGAAATGTGGAAGACTCTCTAAGTAATATGGAAATACTTCAAAGAGAGCAATATGAGGCTATCGCACCTAATAATAGGGGAGAGTCAGAAGGATCAGTGGAAAACCAAAATGAACCCCACTTTATTGAAGACCAAAAGACAAAGAAAGAGGATGAAGAAAAGAATGCCAACCCTCCCTATTATTCACCGGTTCTTGATATAACATGTGTAAATATAGAAAAATATTTGGCATATGTCCATGAAAAGAACCTTATACTTTGGATTAATGATGACCAAGTGACATTTGACATGAATGATATATTAAAGAATCTAAAGGAGAGTAGCCCATTTAGGATAATTGATGTGTTCGAATCTTCTAAAGAACAAAAGGATGAAGAATAGATGACAACAAACATAGAGTTTAAAGAAACCATGAACGTCTCTGTTTGTGAAGCAGAAGAAGCAGAGGAGGCGAAGGTGATTAAGGAAGAAAGAGAGCGACTCACCTTCATAGAGGACAAACTATTGGATTCGATGGAAGATTCAAGGAGTTCTGTTATTTCCTATTTTATTAACAGTTTTTAATAAAAAGGACATTACTGAAATTAATTGGTTTCTCAAATTTATCAATATTGCCCTTCTGTTCATTTTGCATTTTGTAACTTACTCACAGGCTACAAAATTGATGTTAAACGAGAAGGGTGGAAGCAAGTCACCATAATTGATATGGGATTAGTTTCAAAGGATGCAAGGTCAAGCTAATGACCTTAAATTAGCACGTTTAGTAGTTAGATTTAAATTGTTGTGTAGTTAGGTTTGTTTTAAATTATAAAATAAGTTTTGAATGATTTGAAATGGTTTGGATTGCTAATTCTTTTACTCTCTTAAATCACTTATAAGATAGGGAAACACTCTCGATGTCAAGCAAATTTGGTCTCAACACTATCACCATCACCACCTCCATCATTATAAACGATTTCGTGTTCTAACCCTTTTCTTTTCATTTTTATTAGTATTTTCTTCTTCATTTTTTTCAAATAGTGTGTTTTATTTCTCCCTAGTGTGTCTGTGTATCCTTCTCACATTGAGGACAATGTGTTGTTCAAGTGTGGGAAGAGTTGTTTGTTTTTACGTTGAGTGAGAATTTTGCATATCCTATGATAGTTTGTTTAGGTTGCATGATGTAAATTGTGTAAATGTGTCAATGGCTAAGACTTAATGGGATAGATTTAACCGTAAACATAGTCTTTTAGGTTGTGAATATTTATTGGCTTATGAAATTAGTGGCCTAAGTTACTTTGGGCTAAATATGTTGGTTAATTAGGATACGATGTTCGTCCATTCGTCCAAGGAATTTTCCATACTCATTTATAATTTTAGGTCAATCAATTAAGTGGCATTATTAGTACATTTTCATGAGAATGATTAGCTAAAGCAATAAGGCAGGCAAAATTTTGTGTTTAAAAAAAGTTGTATAATTTTAACTAAAATAACTATTCCACTAGGCTTCGGGTTATGAATAGAGCTAGTAGCCATTTGAGAATGTGATATAGCTGAGTAACCAGATCGCCACGCATCACAAATATGTGTGTTTGTATAAAAAGGCTATAATGACACTCCAACCAAGCAGCCTAATAACAATATAACTTAGTTAAGTAACCGAATCGACATTCATCTCAAATGTTTGCCTTCGCATAAAAAGACTAAGTTCATGTCCTTAAAAAATCAACAAAAAGAATGTTTCCAAATTTAAAAAATACCAAACTTGTTAATAGCTTGATTTTTCATGAAAACCTACTGAGGCATAGCTACACTTTTCTTTTAACTGAATGATTATCAATGTGTATGTACAAGTGAAAGAGGTGAATAGACTCAACATTAAAATTTTGATTAAATTTTGATTACTTTGTACATTTATTCCAAGGTGATTAGACGGGGATTTCGTTTGTTAATAAGTTAGAACGGCTTGAAGGATTATGTTTATAGTTAAATTTTTTTCGCTAAGTTGAAGTCATTGTCTCATTGTTGCATATGCGTGTTTTGTGTTGTCTTGATTTATTTGATTTTTTTGTTTGCTTGAGAACAAGCAAACATTTAAGTATGGGGATGTGATAAGTATAAATTGCATCATATTTTAGGGCATAGTTTGATGTATGTTTATCCATTAATCCAATCATTTAGTATTTGTTTAGGTTAGAATTGTTAGTTTGTTAATTATTTATGTTTTAAGTGTTTTATAGGTTAGTACAAGATTTTGAGCTTAAATATTATGTTTTTGAGGTACCGTGATGTGTTTGTTAGAGTTTCAGGGTCAATATCGAAGAACGGAGGAGTTTCAAAAGACATTCAGGCTGAAACAACAGCCTACGTTTGTGACCTATCAGGCCACGATCGTGACAGAAGGCTTAGATGTAGGCTGTGATCATGGCCCTAGGTCAGGCAAACGTGCAAATACTGAAGAACCTCAAGTTTCGAGGGATTTTTTGGACCTTTCAGAACCCCAGAAAAACCCTAGGGTTGCTCAGAACACAAGAGGATATTTAAAGGACAAGAAAAGAAGCAGAGGAGAGTTTTTTGCATCAGCCCCCTTGAGAAACCCTAGAGAGAAATCATCGAGAGATAAAGGAAGAGAAGAAGGAAGAGAGAAGAGGAGCAGAAGCTGACTCAACGTATTTCCCAGATCAGGAGGTTTCCTGACATCGCTGCCTCCCATCATCCATTTAGATTGCATTTCCTATTATTTCAATTTTATTATTGTATAAAATTTGATTGACAGTTGATAATAGGATCTAGAATGTCAAGGATGTTCTAAACTCAGCTTCGAAATTTTATTCTTGAATTAATGGAAATCTGATTGTTTATATGTTTATCAGATTTGTTGAGGTTTGATTCTGCGATTGCATAATTCAATAATAAACTGAGAGGGTGAATTAAATGAAAAACGATTAAATTGGACTAACGAGAGTTAGGTGATTTAATAGAAACAAGAATTGAATCAGATTGAGATATTGTGCATAGGTTTTAGATAGTTTATTAAAGAACTTCAGAACTAATTAAAGTTTTGGATAGGTTGTGAATAGAGAGATTGCAACCTCCATAATCTGATTAAGGTTTATGATTTAAGGGTAATGGTTATAACTCCAGAGAGAGTAATCAACCCGAGGATAGTCCAGAACCAACAATCCGATAACTCATAATTAATTAGGTTAGCATTAAGGATAGGTAAAATTTCCTTTCTCAATTGGTAATTTCTTTCGGTTAATTCTTAGGTGTGTCACAATTGCATAGTAATTAATATTTTCATGTTTGATTTTTAATTTGATTGATTGAATTAAATTCTCATTTTTAGTTTCATTGCATCTTGAATTTCTGTTATTTGTTTCTGGCCTTAGATTTTAAGATTAGATTAGTTCCCTCTTCGTGGGATCGACACCTTTAGTACTACATTAACGAACCATGCGCTTACAGATTATTGAGGGTTAATAATTAAAACTTATACACTACCAAACCACCGATCACTAGTTTGTTTGATTTATTTTATTTTTCAGTTTTGAATATTTGAATTTGAGTTTTAAACAAAGCACAACCTGAATTAAGTGGTGCCTAAGTACAATCTTTATGAGAAGATATCCTCTTTTTACTACAAGTAACGACCCGTATACTTGCGGTTTTTAGCGTAAAACAAGTAGTTTGTTTTTGCATTCAACATCATTACACTACCGAAATAACTAAACTACTACTATAGTAATGGTGAGTCTAGGTCGATCCTACAGTGAGTGTGTATAAAGTTTATGAAATGAAATTAATCAATGTTTAGGTTTTGATGGGGTTTTGGTTTTTATAATAAGAAAATAAAATAAAACTAAAATAACTAACAAAAATAATTTTAAAAAACATGTAAAAATGATGAAAGTGGGGAATTTGTTAGGAGTCTGATTCTTTGGTTCAATTTCGGCTTACACTTTATTAAACATATTTCATTGATTTTTTGTATTCACATCTCTCTTTTAACTATTAGTTGTAGATTAACAACAAGCTCTATTAATCCCAATTTTTCTTAGGTAATAGTTAATTAAGAAGAGCTCGTTAACTAACCCTAGCTATTGGATAACCTAGGAGACGTTCTCTAAGTTTAATTGAACAGTCACCTTCAGAATGAGAAAAACAGACCAATCTAACCAATAATCATATAAGCTCGAATTATTTAACCTAGGTTATGTTATCCCTAATAATTACGTTAGTCGTTACAAATGAATTAGAAAACAACGATTACATATTGTCGATTCTAGCAATGGGTTCTTACATAAAAATAATCAAATAGAGCATTCAATCATTCTTACATAACAGCCAAACATAAACATAAGATAACATAAGCAATTTCTAAAAAGAGAAAGAAACAATAAATACAAAGACAAATACACTTAACTAGGTCATCGGTGTCGATGTCGCCTCCCAATCGACGTCAGGAAGCTACCCCTACATGGGTCTCTCAAGGTTGAGAGATTGCTCCCAAAAATAATGCTTAAGCCCCGAAAGAATGTCCTCAGTTGAAGATCCCTTCACTATTCTATCTTAAAACCTTTTGTTCTCCCCTTTTTTGAAAAACACAACTCGCGCCTCTTAAAAACCTCATTCCATTTTTACTATACTGCATCTCTTGCCATTGTGTGTTTTGGTCTTATACCTAATGTTTGCATTTGATCTTGCTGCAACATCTGCATGTCATCATTTCCTAATCCTTGCTTCCCAGCTACTACGTCATTTCTCTTGTAACGTTTCACTGCTACCTCTGCTGTGTTTCGCTCCTAGTTGCTCCTTGCTACTATACTACATTTTGGCATTGACATGCTTCCTATCTACTGCATTGCTAGTTGCTGCATTTTGCTTTGTATGAAATACACGTTGGTTGCATGAAATGCTCAATGTCTGCTGCCATTTAGCTCCATGTGATGCGGCGTTTTCTTTATCTTGCATTGCTGCTTTGCTCCTTTTCTAGCTACTTCTTGGTTATCTTCTTTCGGGTTGAGTTTGTTTTCTTCTTGCTCTAATTTTATTCTTCTTACTCCATAAAGACAAGTAAATATTAATCTTCAAAAAATAGCTCAAATGTCATGCTTTCGACTCACTTTTAACTTCTTTGCTTCCGAATTGTGCCTAAAATCACATATGAGTCAAAATGAGTATCTTAAGTAATTTCATAGCAATAATCACTAAGTGTTTAGAATAAATTCATAATCAATTAAGCACTTATCAATTTTTCCCATACTTAGCTTTTAGTCGTCCTCGGGAAAAACATCAAAATTAAGCTCAAAGACCAAAAAACATTTACTCAATTCTCATATTTTCCAAGAATACACATTTATAAACAAAGATGAATGACATTCAAAAATCATAGAAAAAACTCAACATTCCAAGCTTTTATTCATGATCAATCAATATTCAATACTTTTAAAAACTGAGATATCTAATGGTAGACTTGGAAAATGTGTTTAAAAAAGATATTTTCATGGGTACACTCAACACCATCCATGATCATGTCATTCTACAACTTTGCATATCATTTCATTTCTTCACCATAAAAGTTCACATGCAAACTCATGAATCAAAGGACTTTTCAAGTTTGTAATGTGGGTAAAGGTAAACTGAGATGTATTTAGGTAAAGTAGCATGAAAGCAATCAAAGTTAGTGAAATAAAGTAACATTCAATATACTATTAAATACAAAAACCAACATTCACTCGCAATTATTTACATCAACTATGATGAATGCAAAAATGATGTTTCATAACTCAAATTCAAGCTCTCATACACAAACCACCTTAAGCACAACCAATTCGAAGGGATCACTCATACAATTGATGACAATACATTGAAACCATAAAGAGCTAACCTTCCAAGATAACATCCATCTCATTTTTAACATACTTAAATAACACATTCATTACAACTTTAGGAGGAAAGACTAATTATGAATAACTTTGCAAACCATATATGCACACTTCCTCTTTGATACATTTATTTAAACATTTTTCATTCTTTTTCTTTTTCTTTTTCTTTTTCTTTTTCTTTTTCTTTTTCTTTTTCTTTTTCTTTTTCTTTTTCTTTTTCTTTCTTTCTTTCTTTTTATTTTCTTTTCATGTCCTTTCTTTCTTTTCTTTTCTGTTATAAAATTAAAAGAAACCACTTCAACATGGGAATTTCAATGACAAGATATAAAATAACATCCCAATAATTTGTTTAGGGTCACTGGCTTGACTCTATTTTTTCCTCACGTGATGAAATTATGATCTTCAGGTGTTACAGTTTGAGCTTCGTCCACGTGAGGTTGTTCAGGATAAGGTTTTAGTCGATAATCCTTTATATTCAGTATATGCCCTATCTTCATATTCTCATTCTCTACTAACTCCCTGCACTCTTGAAATATTTCAAATGTCTCTTCACCTTTTTCTTCCTCGTTTAATTCCTCCAACCTGCTAGGTAAAGGTAAAAAGTCAATCTTAATAATAATTAGGAACTCAGCATTTACCTCTAAGCTAAAACATGTATCTTTTTCTACTTCGAGCTCCTTCTCAACCTCTTCTTCACAAGTAATTCCTTGAGTATTGCTCTCAAAATTCTCAAGCTCTTCATCACTCTTGTAAGGCCTCTCTACGAACATCCCTTAGGTACACCTTGGTTTGATATGGTTGAATTTCTTCACCTTATAAGGTTAGACAGTCAAGAGCTTCCGCCAGCTGACTCATTTGACTTGCCAATTTCTGGATTCTAAAATTTGTGTCTTGCTGGAATTGCATCTCTTCCTGTTGAAATTACAAAGCAATAGCAACATAAACATTAACTAATTCCTCTAAAAATGTACCTTAGTTTTGTTGGTTTTCCAAATCTTAGACGCTAGACCTTGTTTCTTACAAAAATTGCACTACATCCTATTGGAACTACTGTACACTTTGTTGAAGTTGAATATTATTAGTAGTCATAATATTAAGCATATGTTCCATAGATGCACCTGAATCGTGATAAGAAACTTATTATCGATACGGGAATTGTTGTGCATCGTCTAAACTATCATGGAAGTAATTTTTTTATTTATCCCATCCATAACTAAAGTTAGGTTGATCAGTCTAAACATGGTTATAAGATTCGGAATATAAGTTATAGAAAAAATTAGTTCCATCCATGACAATTTTTTTAAACTTTTTAACACAATAAACACTAAACAAAAAGTTAAAAGGTCAAGAAATAATTGAAAGGAAGATAATTACAAACAAATATATACAAAACACCAATTAAAATCAAGAACAAAACTAAAACGTCGCACTCCCCGACAATGGCGCCAAAATTGGTAGCATGTCGTAACACTACACAAAATAAACTAGACATACTACTATAGCAGTGGTAAGTCTAGGTCAATCCCATAAAGAGTGTATGTAAAGTTTTGAATGAAAATAATTGATGTTTTATGTTTTAGGGATTTTTTGGTTTAATAGAAAAATAAAAGCCAAACTAAATTAGTGAAAATAAATAAAAGAAAACATTAAAAATGATAAAAGTGGAGAATTCGGTAGTGACCCGGTTCTTTGGTTTAATATTGGCCTAAACCCTAATTAGACATATTTCATTGATTTGTTATTCTTTTACCTCTCCTAGAACTATTGGTAGTAGATTAACAACAACTATGTGAATCTCGATTTTCCTTAGATCCTAGTTAATTAAGAAGAGCTCGTTAATTAACTCTAGCTATCGGATAACCTAGAAGATGCTCACTAAGTCTAATCAGACAGTCGCCTTACAAGTGAGAAAAATAGACTAATCTAAGCAATAATCACACAAACTCGGATTATTTAACTTAGTTTATATTATCCCTAATGATTACGAACTATTATTCGCTACAAATGAATTAAAAAAACAATGATTACGTATTGTATTTGATTCTAGCAATAGATTCTGACATAAAAATAATCAAATAGAGGATTCAATCATTTTTACACAACACCCAAACATTAAACATAGGATAAGATACGCAATTTCTAAAGAGATAAAGAAACAAAAAATACAAGGAGAAATATACTTAACTGGGTCGTCAGTATAAATGTCGCCTCCCAACCAACGTCAGAAAGCTACCCCTCCATGAGTCTCTCAAGGTTGAGAGCTTGCTCCTAAAAATAATGCTTGAGCCCCTAAAGAATGTCCCAAGCCAAAGACCCCCTTATTATTCTATCTTAAAACCTTTTGTTCTCCCCTTTTTTCAAAAACACAACCATTGCCCCTTAAAACCCTCATTCCTTTTTTACTGTACTACATCTCTTGCTACTGTGCGTTTTGGTATAATAGCCAACATCTTCATTTTAACCTTGCTCCTAACATTTGCGTGTCGTCGTTTCCTGCTCCTTGATTCCCAGCTGCTACGTCGTTTCTCCTGTAGTGTTTCACTCCTACCTCTGCTTCATTTTGCTCTTCTTTTCTTCTCCTACTGCATTGCATTTGGCTCCTAGTTGCTCCTTGCTTCTGAACTGCATTTTGCCTTGACGTGCTTCCTATCTGCTACGTTGCTGGTTGTTGGGTTTTGATTTACATGAAATACACAGTTGTTGCATGAAACACCCAATGTCTGCTATCAAGCTCCATGTGATGCTGCATTTTCTTCATCTTGAATTGTCGTTTTCCTCCTTTTCCAACTGCTTCTTAGTTATCTTATTTTAGGCTGAATTTGTTTTATTCTTGTTTTCTAATTTTATTCTTCTTATTTCGTAAAGGCAAGTGAATATTAATTTTTGAAAAATGATCCAAATATCGTGCTTTCGACTTAATTTAACTTCTTTACTTCTGAATTGTGGCTAAATTCACATATGAGTTAAAGTGAGTATCTTAAGCATTTTCATATCAATAATCACTAGGTGTTATGGAATAAATTCATAATCAATTAAGCATGCATCACTATCTTATGTGGCTATAGTGTGACTATTCTATCTCCTTATGTTTGTGGTTTTGGTCTCGTTGTTCTTCCTGTCGGACCCCGATTTCCGAAGTCCAACTCTTGCAGAAGATCATAAGACTTGAGCTATTTCCATTAGAGAACACCTTAATCATTATCGGGTCATCTTCTCAAAACTCCCCTTTCTAAGCTCAGCTCAGCTCTTAGAATAGT
>JANIIA010000009.1:21295879-21325162 GCA_027478495.1 Erythroxylum alaternifolium
AATAAGTTGGATATTAAGTGTGCTATTTTCTGCTTTCAACTAAATGAAGTTTGACCTGACAAAAAGTTGCAAACTTTCTCAATTCTTGAAGTATATTAGTTTATTTATATGGCACTGTGAACCATGTGTGAGAAATGCCCAATGTGACGACCTGAATGATGTAAATCATGAAAGATTATAACTATATAATATACTAATTTCCTATAAAGCATTTAGGGCCTAGGATGGAAGCATTCACCTGTAAGAACAGCACATCTAGCAGTTGCAGCTTCTGATATGTTATGGCCTGCTAAATGGGGGAAGAATGAACCCACAATTACAGCTATTGGTGTTGATCTGTACATGTGTTTTAACTTACCTACAAGATAGTTTTTGAGTGGGCACACTAACATTTAGGGATCCATGAAAAGAAATTCATGAAGGGACAGTATGCTTAAAGTGATAAACAAGTGAAAACATATAGCTCAAATTCAAACAACCTTATAATTTAATTGCCTTGAAGTTAGGTCTCAACTACCAATAAGACTAATGACTGTTGCTTTTATTCCTCTTGTCATTCTAAACCAACTTGCCTGTCATATGTATTATTCAGTTATTCATATTCAAATGGGTAAGAGAGTGATCTAACCAATTCATTCTTGATTAAAAATTTGTTTTCACATTACTATGCTTTGTATGATGTTAAAACTACAGGTGATCAGATACGGAAAAACAAGATATTTAGAGGTAAATATACAAACTATGTATCGGCAGGTGAACTTTGAGTTTACTCAACATTCACTAAATGAACAAAACCATAATCACATAACTAAAGCAGGGACTAGAGAAAATAAACAAAACCATAGCAGCACTCCAGTACAGTGAAACGACAGCATACAGGAGACAAGAGCATAAGCAAAACATAGTCGGTATAAAGGAGATAAAATGCAGAGAGCAAGGAGAGAAAACGCTAGCATATGAGCATCAAACCAAAACACCAACAGTACAAAAGAAAATGACAGCTGGGATTTAAAATGCACAGTAGCTGTTGGGAGGAACAAAAACGGAACAGTCCACAGCAGAAAACGTCAGCAGCTACAAGTCAAAAAAAAGACACAGTAGCAAGGTCCAGAAGAATAATAGCTAGCAGAAGAGAAAACGTAGACGAGGCATTAGCAGCCCACCAAAACGCCAGAAGCACTCAACCGGCAGAATAAGCAACAAGCAAAATGACAGCAAGGAAAAAAAATGCAAAAGTAGTAACCCAGTGTTGAAGAAGAGTCCAAAAGAAACAAAACTATTGAATCAGGAAAGAAGAGAAAATGACGATGCAGCAGACAGACAATCCAAAGTGCAAGCAAAGAAGGAAAAAAACACATCAGCTGTAAAAAATAAAATTGTCCCAAAACGCAATGGAAAACAAAAAATGGGGCGTTGAGGGAAGGGGAGACTCAATAAAAAGATCTTTTATTAAGGTCACCAAGTAATAAAGATAACAACTTCAGAAAAGACTGTATCTTTCCTTCAGTGCCAAAATACTTCTCAAGATCAGCAGTAGTAACTCTAGTCGATAACCCCGTTACATACAAGTTATTCCCAGGGCTCGCTGCATCAACAGAATCCCTACTCCTGAATCAAGAACCACATATTTTTAGACACGCACAACATGAACTTAACATATAATGAGAACATAACCATAAATCCAAACCAAAAAAAATCAAAAAACAGACAATCAAACCTTGAGCGACTTCTGCAAGACCTGGATAAAGACTTAGACCTCGACCTTCGACGACTAGCAGGTGAAATTGAGGTGCGAGGAGACGCAGACCTTCCATCTATCAAGTAGGACATCTATGAAGGAAAATCAAGAATATTTCAAAAAGATTGCCCATTTCGATAAACTAGAAGCAATATCAAATGAAAGAAGCAGATGGTGGAGAAGGAGAGGAAGCCAGAGGAGAGAGCAAAACTTTAGAAGAGAGTAGAGGAAGAAACCAAAGACGAAACGCGTGAGAAATTTAATTAAACAAAAGTCAAACGTTTTTTGCGACGTTTTATTTAACAAAACGTCACAAATCTATTTCGTGACATTTTATTAATAAAACACCGCAAAAAGTGTTACAAATCTGCGATGTTTTTATCAAACGTCGCAGAAAAGTAGAACTTTTTGTGACATTTTTTAAACGTCACGAAAAGTCTTCACAATCCACGATGTTTTATCAATAAAACGTCGCGGATTGTCTTATTTTCTTGTAGTAAAATCTCATGCAAAGAAGTGAGAGTATGATGGTAGGTTGACACAAAGGCTTTATATACACTTTTTTTTCATTAAGACAACAAAATAGTTTGAATTTTGCAAAGGTAGAGGGAGTGTGCGTATTGAACTCGTTCTATGTTGCATGACGAGTGGAGTATTAGTAGGTAACGTAGCATAGTATCATCGCATTTGCGATTCCAGCACCACTCTCCCCCGCCTCGCGTGCCTTCAATTTCACGCTACATGTACGTAAATGAAAATGCCTTCACATTTCACTCCTTAAATTGTTTATTACTTGCTAATTATTCTGTACATTCGGTTTATATATGTTTTTCTACTTTTTGTTCTAACAACATATGAATTAGTTAGATACAAAATGAATTGAAAGTCAAGAATTAGTATTTAACTAAAGGGACATACTCCAGTTATTGCTACATTTAGAAATAAATTTCATACATCTCTAATTTTGATTAAAAAAATAAATTATAAATATTTAATTCAAATTTCAAAGATATAGGCGGAGGTTTAGCTACACTGCATAAATTATTTTTGATAAATTAGTTAAGAGAAATATTTTTAAAATTAGAAAGATTTAATATAATTAATTTAAGTATTACTAAACATTTTCAACGATGTGATTTAGCAGGATTTCTATTAGTTAATGTTGTTGTTTTTCACAAAATTTAGATTTTAAGATATATATCTGTTCAAAATTTGTCTCCATCCTTACTTCAAGTTCATAAATTTTGCATTTTAATTAGATCTAATATAGGACAAGCAGTTGTATTATGGAACAAACTACACATCCTCGTCTAATAATATTAGCTAATTTAAGACGGCGAAGGAGTGTGACGAGCTAAGAGGGAGCTTGAGGAGGAGGAAGCCATCACCGCCTCCTTCAGTTCCTTCTACACCTTCTATATTGCCACCAGGCACAAGTCCAGCTCCGCCGCAGAATTCATCAGCAAATGGAAGTCGTAGCAATGAAACCTTTCCCTCTATACCTACTGAGAAACCAACTGCAAGAGCAGCAAATGGTCCTAATATTACTGCAAATTCAACATCCACAAATAGTGGAGGTTTTAGCTCTGGGGGTGCAATTGCAATTGGCATTGTGGTTGGGTTTGTGATCCTCAGTTTTCTTGTTGTGGCCGTGTGGATTGTACATAAACGAAAGAGAAAGCGATCTAAATCTAACGTTGGGTATATAATGCCTTCACCATTTGGTTCCTCTAATTCAGGTAAGGCATTAAATGCTGGTTTGGTTTTGATTTGTTACACTGCTACTCCAAAACTTTTGCTGCTGCAGCACTTGTGTAGTCACCAATTGCTTGAAATAACACGGTGGATCTCTGATCTCATAATATTTGGTATAAGGTTATGCAGCTATGTCTTGCACTTGAAGGCTAATTCATAGAGACTTAGTAATAATTTTCTCCACACCACATGCAATTTACTGATTCAGTGGCAGTTTTTATGGTCCGTCCATACTATTTGATATCAGGAAAACCAATCATGAAAGGTCGTATGATGCCATTTCACGGAATTAATGTTTCTTCCATTATTGTTGACCTAGTATCAATCCTTGAGCCAAGCCACCTCAATCTTTATTTTAAATTGACTGGTCACTTTGGGACCTTTACTTGAACCAACAAATTCAGTTTATATGGTGCCTGATGTCTGTTCTAATGAAGAGAATTTCAGTATATATGCTATTTAATGAAGCTTCTTTTGGTTTCAGGTTATATTGAATAATTTATGTTATCGTATTTCTATGAGATAATTTTTTATTCTTGAATGAAAGAAAGATTTTGAACTCACCAGAAAGTATTGCCAATTCTGGGGCAAAATGCGAATAAATTTATTGAAATTTGTCTTTGCAATTCAGAGTCACTATTTCTAAGGGCTTACCCACCAGTCCCCCTTCAAGGAAGTCCTCCTGGCAGTGATTTTGTGTATTCCCCTTCAGAGTCTGGTGGAGTAAATAATTCGAAATCATGGTTCACCTATAATGAACTAGCTCAAGCCACGAATGGATTTTCAATACAGAATCTCTTGGGTGAAGGTGGATTTGGCTGTGTTTACAAAGGCATTCTTGCTGATGGAAGAGAGGTAGCTGTAAAACAATTGAAGATTGGTGGTTCACAAGGAGAGCGTGAGTTCAGGGCAGAGGTTGAGATTATTAGCCGAGTACATCATCGGCATTTAGTTTCTCTGGTGGGTTACTGTATATCAGAGAATCAAAGATTGCTTGTGTATGACTACCTTCCAAACAATACTCTACATTATCATCTCCATGGTAAGATACATATCTAAGTTTTGAAAGGGTAAAGCCCTCCATTTTGAGTGCACTTTATATCATAAGTGCATTTCATGCAGACATACTCATGGAATATCTCTTTAGTCAAAAATTGTGTTTGTATTGGATAGTTTTATCAATAAGGTGCTTGGTAGAATCATGCAGCAGACTGTAAGAGAACTAATATGACTGGTCAATAGCCTAATAATTAGGTACTAGTTGATTACTAGGTAGATTCACATTATTATGCTCTATTCATTGAATAGAGAAGTGTTTCGGATTTCTTTTTTTAATCGAAAGACATTAGAGAATGTATTTGAGCTTTAAGGAGGATTATGGCGCATTGGGTATTTTGGACTCTAGTTTTCTTCATTTTCTCCTCTCATTTCCGCTTGTCTTCATCTTTGTTGTCAGCCGGTTTCTTTCTTTCACCTTGCTATGGACTGTGATCTGGTTTGGAAATCCTATGATAATGCTTTATCTGCATCCTTATGCACCTTTTCAGGTGAAGGGCGACCAATTATGGATTGGGCAGTCCGAGTCAAGGTTGCTGCTGGTGCAGCTCGTGGCATAGCTTACCTCCACGAAGACTGTAAATTTTCTACTTTTTATTATTTCAATTCTATTTTAAATTATGATTTACATTCCAGTCTTTTAAACAAAAATTTTCAATTCAATCTTTTGAATATGGACATTTTCTTTTCCTTACGTGCAAAATTTTGCCATTTAAACATAAAATTTTGCTTTCTCACGGGCCAGTTAAGTGTATGTTAGAAGCATGTTCAGTCACTCCTAAGATAAGTCTGATTAGCATCACTACTGATACTATTTGGAAGTGTAGGTAAACTTATCAAGTCAACAGCACATGATCGTCTAGGAAGCTTTTGGAACTTTGCTTTAGTCCCCACATATAAATAAAACTATACTTCTTTGTATTTTCTTTCTTCATTTCTATTTTTTGTGACAATTTATACATTTTCCCTTGTTTTTTGAATATTTCAGGCCATCCTCGCATTATTCATAGGGACATCAAGTCATCAAACATCCTTCTTGATAGCAATTACGAAGCTCGGGTATGCATCTTTCTGAACATATAGACATTGTTGATCATTGACAGCCCCTGGAGAAATGGTTTTATAGCTAAGCACTTTATTCAATCAAAATTCTGTTGGAGTGCTTCTTGACCTGCTTATTATATAAGTAGCCCTCTCGGTGGTAATATAGTGTGGAGATGCCTAATATGGTTTACTACATTAAATTTAGATAAAATTGGAGGGTGCTTTTCTTCCTTCATTGGAAACTTTTTAGCTAACGGCATGTGTTTCTGAACCGTATGATTTTCTAAATTACAGGTTTCAGACTTTGGGCTCGCGAAATTAGCACTGGAACTGGAGTCAAATACTCATGTAACTACCCGTGTGATGGGAACTTTTGGGTATGTGATCCATGGGGGGTTCTATTGATAACTGGTTTTGATTCTTTTCTTAGGGGTAAAATGCTATCCATTTGGGCTTATTCTCTCAAAAAGGAAGTAGTAGAAGCTAGCATTACTTAATGATTGACAATTTCTTCTCCTCTTGCTTTTGACTATTATTTCTTTTAGAAGTCTGTGCGTGTTCTATGCTTTTGTATCAAATTGTTGGTTATGAATGATGTCATATTAGCAAGTACCTCTTTAAGGAATAATATGTCTATTAGATATCAGATTTGTTATTTCATTGCTTTCTCATGGATTGAACTTCGATTTTCCAGATATATGGCTCCAGAATATGCAACGAGTGGCAAGTTGACTGAAAAATCTGATGTTTATTCCTTTGGGGTTGTGCTTTTGGAGTTAATTACAGGCCGGAAGCCTGTTGATGCATCTCAACCATTGGGGGATGAAAGCCTGGTTGAATGGGTACGTCCCATAAAAATGTTGAATGCCATATTTTCTGGAGTTTGATGGATATTTTCTGATATATTTTGATTGAAAAGATGTCACAAAATTTCATAACTGAGACAATTCTTCTGTTTAAAATTTAATCATGTCAACTAGCATCAGAAGTTAGTTCTAAATTTCTATCATGGTTATAGCATGATCTGTTACGTTTGTAATAACGAATGCTATCATTCCAAATGCATTAATTTCCTTTAGCTTACTTTCCTTTAGCATGCCAACTATAGATGTTAGCTCAAAATTATTCTGGTGCTTATGGGCTCTTTATATTGTAGCATCTCTCTATATCTTGAACTGTTTTTCTATAAGTTTGTATTTAATTCCTAGGATAGTAGTTGCCTTTCTATTCTCCCAAATGCTTGGTTGTATCAGCACATCCTGCGTGCTGCATCCCCTCATGTGGGATCCATGAAATAAACGAGTGATAGATAGGGAGTCTGTTTGGAACTTGATTCTCTGGCAACATATTCTTATGCAACGTGCAATTTGGCTTTAAAATTTGTGCTCAGGCTAGACCATTGCTTACTGAAGCACTTGAGAGAGAAGACTTTGAAGCATTAGTTGATCCAAAGCTAGGCCGGAATTATGTTGCAGGTGAAATGTTCAGAATGATTGAGGCAGCTGCAGCTTGTGTGCGTCATTCAGCTGCAAAAAGACCTCGAATGAGTCAGGTAACCATTGTACCTGTTGCATTGTTTCTCCTCAAGTAGTGCTCTTGATTTAGAGATGTTTAACTTGATAATTTTTGCCCGTCAGGTTGTGAGAGCTTTAGACTCCTTAGATGAGTTGTCAGATCTATCCAATGGAGTGAGACCTGGCCAAAGTGAAATATACGACACTAGAGAGCAGTCAGCACAAATCAGAATGTTTCAGAGGTTGGCATTTGGTAGTCAAGATTATAGTTCAGATTTCTTTGACCATACTCAAAGCAGCTGGAGGAGTGGAGATCATGGTGACAGGGGGAGTTATATACCGTAAATATATGTGTTTGGATTGAAAGCTTGACATGGAAAATTCTGAGCTATTCCTAAGTTACGCAGGACATGGACATCAGGTTTGGTAACAGCCGACGTGAGATGTGTCGGACTTAATTGTTCAGACCCATGTGCAACAACCCGGTGGCTTTTCTTTTTGTCTTGACTAACAACATTTTTTTCCTTTATGGTTTCCTCATTTTGTATTCTTTGTCACATACATTCGTTATTGTATTTCTAGCCTTCCTTTGTATTTAAAGATTACTTGATAATGTAATGTAATAATAATAGTCTTATTCCAATTTTTGTTACCCAATGGAGAATCAAGCCATTGGGTTCTCTTATTGATTTGGTGTTATAGCCTATCAAATATTCTATTCCAGTTTTTCTATTCTAATTTTATTCTATTAAATCTCATCCATATATTTATGCGAGGTTTACGGAAATGTAAATGTGTGGATGATCTCAACTGAAAATAATATATAAGGTAGTTGACTGGACTACATTCCTGTCCTTACGTTGATGGGCAGAAACAATTGGTAATTTAGTTCAACAAATAACTACTTGATGTGACTGACATCTAAAAGCTAAGTGACATTAATACCTCCTACTATATCTATATTAATATTGATTTTTATTCTATTACAAATATTCTGTTATGTGAACTTAGGGTCATATTATTTTGTATATGTGCAAAAGGTTTGATATTATATTATATCTTTGTTATAATTAAGTGAAAAAAAGGATGGAATGTTTACAAGATGAAAAGGAAAAAGTGCTTCAATGTATATGTATTCCCTCCTTTCCTAATCTAAAATCCAAACCAACATTACATTGCATGAGCTTAAGGTCGCTATCCTTAATTATGCACTTAATAAATAGAGGGCATCAGGCGCAGGACAAAACTTACCTCCCTCGTGCGTTTTCCATCTAATCTTCTCATCTACCACCCTATGGTCAGCCTTTGCTTTCTATAAAGGAAAACGTGCCCAGTATTCTCTTCTAAATAAAGTAGCAATGATGCTGCTAAGAGAGATGGGTAACGTGGCTTTGACAGAAGAAAGAAAGTTATGTGATGGAAATGCGTTTTTGAGTTATAGTACAGAGATTAAACTGGTTTGTGTTACCAGTGGCAACTCATTCTTGGGTTCCCATGTCGTCAAGGAGCTCTTGGCTCGGGGCTATCTTGTTCGAGTTACCCTTCAAAATCCAGGTTTGCAAATAACTCCCTGTACCTGTATCACTAACATCTACATGAATTTACACAGCTCTTACATACTTGGTCATTGTATAAAACATTAAATTTAAGAATCCGGCTATATATAAATAAAAAAAAACTCCGAGAGTAATTCATTCAACTCACAACTTATTCTTAACATTGGCACAGGATCCACCTTCCTAACTTTTTCGGTAACTCATAGATGCTTCTTGCATGTCATGCTTCAATTTTTTAAGATTATTTTTGATCTTCTTCTTCTTATAGTACTGTACTATGTTTTCCAAGTTTCTTCCTCAGCCGGCTCTGTTCTTGCCATGCAGTCGATTTTGAAGACATGAAGAGGCTAATTGAAGAAGAAGAGCTAAACAAACTACATGATGTTGTAGTGGCAAAGATGCAAGATCTGGACAGCCTTTGCAATGCATTTAGAGGTTGCCATGCTGTTTTCCATACATCCTCCTTCATTGATCCACATGGAATCTCTGGTTATTCCGTAAGTCAGAATCCCACGTACCATCCATGCTTCCTATGGGTGTGCTTATGAATAAATATTATATAATTGTCAAGTCCAGTCAACAATTTCTGATATTTAAGTCATGAAAATTGACAACCTCCATGAATTTGTCATCTTAATTGTGTTTTCAACTAGATGATATTCCAAATCATAAGGATTATGATTCACAATATAAATACTTTTTTTTTAAAAAAAAGGGTCAGTGCGTTCTCTTCCTGATTTCCCTTGCACAATAATTTCAGGAACAAATGGCATTTCTTGAGGCTGAGGCTGCAAGGAACGTAATTGAGGCCTGCGGTAGGGCAGCTTACGTGAGGAGATGCATCTTCACTTCTTCTCTTCTTGCTTCCATCTGGACTCGTGAAACTCCAGATAGGATTATCAATGAAAAATGTTGGAGCGATGAGGAATTCTGCAGAGAAGAAAGGGTACCTTTCTGTTTTGTTGAAAAAAAACTTTCCTACTCCAAATCTGTCACTGAGTTGAATCATTATGAATCAAAACCTGAACGTGGCTATCTCTTTGGAACGGAAAACAGCTGTGGCTTGCCTTGGGGAAGACAACAGCAGAAAGAGCTGCTTGGAGGAAGTCTAAAGAATTAAAAGTGAATCTTGTCACTCTCTGCCCTGCCCTTCTCATGGCTAATTCCTTCCCGCATGCTCACAAAGAAACGTCCATATCGTATCTTAAAGGTCATTACGTTAGATCGACTTCCACAAACTTAGCTCAAGCTCAAGTTTTTATACATCATACCCGTTTCTGAGTAGCCTTCTCTCTTTTATTTATGGTCTTGTTCTCTCAAAATTGATGAAGTTTTGTATAGGTGGCTCAATCATGCTTCAACGAGGCATTCTAGCAACTACAGAAGTAAAGAAGGTGGCGGAAGCTCATGTCCGTGTTTATGAAGCCATGGACTATGGAGCTTGTGGACGATATCTTTGTTTTGACAAAGTAATACAAAGTGTTAACGAGGCCATTGAGCTAGAAAATGAATTGAAGATCAAACGAAAGTTGTCTGGAGCAAGAAATGGAAATGGGGTCTCACCACAAGAAACAGAGGAAATACCTGAAAATCTCAGCCGTTCAAAGCTTGTAAAATTGTTATTACAAGCTTCTGAAAACAAATCCTGTAAAGACTCAAGCGCATAATCTTTTGAACTAACTCTCACTACTTTCTGTTTGCAGAAGAGCTTTATACCAAACCCCCATTAATGAAAGACTTTTTAAGTATGAAATTACTTGAAAGATGCAAACAGAAAGGCTCTTGACACAATTCCGTCTTGAATTTTTCCTAACCTTTCACCATTAACAAATTACTCAGTGAGTTCATGCAATAAGTCCTAGGAATAATTTGTTTAGTTGTTTGATTGAGTTTGATCGAGTATTTAGAGTAGTCAGTTAGGTGTCATAGGTATTGGGAGTTATCAGTAGGGGAGTCCATTTTTCAGTTGGCTTGTTATGAAGCATTTCTTTTCTGGTTCCCAGTTTCTTGCATTGTCTGATGATTGTAAGCTCTATGTAGAGCATTTTCTTGGTATAGTTCGTAGAAGTAATAGGTGCAAATTTTTCCATCCCTTAACTTCTCTATCTTCTCTGTTTTATCAATACCATAAAAGTGGTATCAGAGCTTGTGAGTGGGTGAGCCGAGTATCGTCAACATTATGCAAATCCATAGAGAAAAGAAGGAGGACGTTATGATCATTAAAAAAGATCCTTGGGTCGTTAAGAGCGAAATATAATTTCATTGTTTATTCAATTGAGGAGTTAAAAAGTCTTGATTAACTCACAATTGATGAACTGCAGAATTCATTGCGAGTTCATGAGCGAAAGCTCATCGAGCATGATCAAGAGGAGCAAGCTTTACAGGCGGCAAGCAACAGCTGCTCTTCATCACCCACTAATGATGATAAGAGAAGAGGAGGGAAAAGTAAGGAAGGGCGTAGTAGCCGGTAACAAAAGGCAGAAAATAGACAGGAGAGAAGAGGAGGGTGAGGAGGACATCGTTCATGGAGTAACATAACATACAATTCATATAAAAATACAGAGATTTCAAATCCCTTTTAATAAAAACATTTATTCTAAGTTGATTGAATTTTAAAGTGAAAGTTGTGCTAAATCAAAAATTCATAGACTTCCTTTTCCTTTTGGCACATCTCATTATTCGTTGCCGTTTAATTTATTTCATAGTGATGTTTAGGGACCACCTCCCATAACCACACATCTGCGATATTATTATTATTCTATCCTTTTTGTTGGTCATGCCACAAGGTTTACATGGATATATTTTTACGAAATCGATATGAAGTTCCTAAAATAATAATGTCTTTTGTTACCATAGTTCAGACCCATCTTTTTGGTAAATTTTCATTGAGACTTAGGTGAAGAATACACTAGAATTGAATTGTGTGATTTTTTTTGTTTCCAATGGTTTTGTCCTCACACTTTAGAAAAAGATGGAGCAGTGGAAAGGAAATATAGGGAACCTCTATTCTTAACCATGACTCTCCTTTCTTTCGTCCTTATAATAAATCTCTTGAATATTCTCACTTTTGTAGTCTTAGGTGTATTTGTTTTATGCATCTTCCTATTCATAAACATAATAAATCGTAGCAAAATCTGTTAAATTTGTGTTCATCAGTTATAGGAAAAAAAGCAAAAAGGTTATCTTTGTTATGATCTTGAAAGTCATCATGTAAAAGTCTCTAGACATATCATTTTGTTAGAAAATTTATATTATTATAAATTAAATGACACTAATAACCAGTCACTTTTGTCTATTTTACCTAAACATTTTTGGCATTTCTTATATAGAGTGTGACTTGGAAACTCATCAAAATGGAGAAACAATCTTTACAATGACCTCTAACACTTCACCTATTGCGAATGAGTCTTTTTCTTTTAAGAATACCATTCTTGAAGATACTAAAAATACGTTACTTGATAATACTGAACTAGTTGTTAAAAATTCTAACTCTCGTCGATGTTCATCTCGTCATGTTAGACCATCAAAACGATGTAGCTATTCTCCTAAAAGATACAAAAAATTGTACGTCGTACATACGACATCAAACTCTATTCATGTAACTAATTCTTATGCTAAGTAACAAGTCAGGAGTATTAGAAACAAGCCATGGTCGAGGAGCTCCATGCTCTAAAGGAAAAACACACATAGGATCTGGTTTCACTTCTTCCTCAAGCTTCTATCGTTGGTAGTAGATGGGTTTAGGTTGTTAAACTAAAACATGATGCTCTCTTGATAGGTACAAGGTTAGACTCATAACTTAAGACTATAAGCAAAATTATGGCTTAGATTATGAAGACACTTTTAGCTAGTTTCTAAAATGACCACAATTCATACCTTACTTCTTGTTGTTTTCATTAAATAATGGCCCCTTTTCTAAATGGATGTGAAGAATGCATTTTTTTATGACTATTTAAAGGAGTTAATTTATATGAAGCCACCACAAGGTTATTGTTTACCAATATTTAATTTGGTTGGTCTACTTCAAACGGCTCTTTATAGATTGAAACAAGCACCTTGTGCTTGGTTTGAGAAATTGAGATCTGCTATAATTAGTGTTGGATTTTCTCAAAGTGATATTGATCACTGTATGTTCTTGAAGCATTCATCATTTGGTATTATCGTTTTACTGTTCTAAGAAGATGATATGATTATTACTAGAAATGATCAAGAGTTTATTTGTCATTTAAAGCAATTTTTATAATCTTTCTTTTATATGGAAGATTTTGGTACTTTAACAAATCTTTTAGGTTTGGAGTTCATCACAAGGAAGAAGGAACACAAATTTATCAATATACTTAGACTAAGGAGTTAATCAAATTTTCTAATCTCTCTTATTATAAAATGCACATAATCCTATGGAAATCAATACTGAATATGGGGAAAATGATGGGGAATTGCTAAATGATCCCACCTTGTATCGACACCTTGTTGGTAGTTTTATCTACCTAAATATGACAAGACCTGATATTTCATGTGTCGTTTAAGTGTTGAGTCAATTTGTATTTGACCCTCTATAACTTTATTTGTTTACATTACTTCAAATTATTATGTACTTGCGATGTACTACAGAAATAGGTTTATTTTTCTCCTTCCAACACATCTTAAGTTTGTAAAGGTTTGTTGGTTTAGATTGAGCAAGGTGTGTACAAACATTGAGCAGGGTGTGTACATACTCATTATTTTTTATTGGTTACTGTATGTTCTGAGAAGATTCCTTGATCTCATATAAAGTGTAAGAAATAAGATTGCATTTTAAAATCATTAACGAAGGAGAAATATAGGTCCATTTCTGCCGCTTGATTTGAAATTATTTGGCTTCAATAATTATTAGGAGAGTTGAATATACAAATTACTTATCCTGCTCCTTTGCATGTAGATATTACAAATGCCATTTATATTACCTTCAATCCTATATTTGTGGGCGTACAATGCACATTGAAGGTGATTACCATTAGATTTGTAATCTTGTACAAGAAAATGTTATTTGTCTCAAGAAAGTTCCTTCGCATGATCAAGTTGCTGATCTTTTCACTAAAGTCATAAGTAGAGCATGCCATAACTATTTACTATCTAAATTAATGCTACCTAATTAACTTTAATTTGAGGGAGGGTTTTAGTGAAATAGAGATTGATTTATGTTGTCAATCAAGTGGTGATTAAGCTAAAACTCAGGTTATATTTGTGGTATTATTAACTTTAATTGCTAATTATCAATGAGGTACAATTAGGGGCTTATATCATACATTTATAGGTTGTAATTACCTTTTATATAGCTGGATAATTATGTATTAGTAACTAGGCTATGTATCAATTCACATAAAGATATAAAAATTTGAAATCCTTGTCATAACTGCTTATATTTCTTCTGTTTATTATTATGGTATCATTGTCCTAACTCCTTATCTTTCTTCCATTTATTATTAGAAAGAACATGTGGTATTTAGGCACTAGTTGCAGCAACCACATATGTGGAGAAAAGAACACATGTTCTAAGTTAGATGAAACTTTCCAAGATAATATCGAGTTTGGTGATTGTTCAAATGTCACTGTAATAGGGAAGAGAAAGGTAACTATACAAACTAAGAGAAACTCAACCACATTATTTCTAATTTCCTATTTATACCAGATTTGAAGACAAGCTTATTTAGTATGAGTCACCTGCAAAAAAAAGGGACATAAGATTTGTATATAGAATTAAGTATATAGAATTCAAGATGTCAAGTTTGGATTCATTACTGAAGTTAAAATGGCAGTAAGTTGAATGTTCCCACTTATCTCCATAATGTCACCCATTTATGCTTCTTGGTAAAATTGAAGGAAGTGGCATGCTTATGGCATTTATGCTATAGTCACTTAAGCTTCAGTGGGTAAAAGACCTTACTGTAAAAAAAATGGTGATTGTTCTCCTTCTATTTCCCTTTATAACTCCATCTAAACTATGCTAAGATTGTGTTATTAGTAAAAAACAATAAGATTCCTTTCCAAAAAGAAAACTCCATAAAGCAAAAAAGATGCCGGAAGTGGTACACTCAGATATTGTAAGCCAATAACTCCTATATCTAATAGAGGTAAATGATATTTTATTACCTTCATTGATGATAATATTAGATAATTTAGATATATTTTTTGTAGGAGAAATTGAAAGCCTTTATATATTTCAAAAATTTTAAAGCATTTATTGAGAAGGAAATTGAGAGTTTCATATAAATACCTTGCATTGATCAAAGAGGATAATATAACTCATACAAATTTGCAAATTTTGTAAGGAACAAGGCATCAAAAAATAGCTTAAAACAATGTATAAACAAAAAAAAAGGTGTATGTGAAAGGAAGAATCTTACAATTCTAAATATGGTGTGAAGCCTTTTTACAATAAGTGGAATTCTTAAAGTTTCTAATGGAAAGTAGTCAATTGAAGAGTTCATGTTTCTAATAGAGATCTTACTCTTTTTGTTCAAAACATGACCCTTAAAGAGGTTTGGGATGGGTAGAATCCTACAATAAACCAATTTAAAATTTTTAAAAGCATTGGATATGCTCATGTCCCATATTAGACAAGACGAAAGTTAGATGACGAGGTAAAAAATGAAATTTTCTTGGTGTTAGTGATGAATCAAAGGCTTACAAAATATATAATCATATCATCAAGAAAATTGTTGTCATTCAAGATGTTGTCTTTGACGAAGAGATGTTTTGTCCTTGGAGTAATGAAAGAGTTGTTAGACAACAAATTATAGTAAAATAGGAAGACAAAAATGGAAGTGAAACACAATAACTCCAACAACAATAAGAACCAATATTTCCTGCTCTTAAAAGTTAGTTAAATAAAGAATATTCAGTCCCTCACAATATAGCAACAACTTAAGGGAACCATTGATCAACTTTAAGCTATAGATAGTTCACATCCTCAACAAATTAAAAGAAGGAAAGTATAGATGTTACACTATCAGGTATCTGGAATTAATGATTTTGAGGATCTGCTGACACTTTTTGCCTTATTTTCATATTGTAATCTAACAAGTTTCGAAGCTACTATCAAAGAAAAGAAATAGCAGAAGGCTATAGATGAGAAAATGAGTACCATTGAAAGAAATAATACTTGGTAGTTGAATGACCTTCTGAAGGGACAAAAGACCATTGATGTGAAGTGGGTTTATAAGAAAAAGTTGAATGAGAATTAAGAAGTTGATAAATACAAAGCATGTCTTTTAGCTAAAGGGCCCAAGCAAGAGTTTAGCATCGACTTCACAAAAATGTTTGGTCCAGTTGTAAGATATGACACAATTACGTTAATTGTCACATTGGCATCTTGTAATTTATAACCAATCTTTCAGCTGGACATGAAGTCAATATTTTTACATGGAGACTTGAAAGAGGAGGAATTTATTAATCAACTTCCTGGTTATGTGAAATCAGGATATGAGCATAAAATTCATAAATTGAAAAAGGCTTTATATAAACTATAACAAGTACCAAAAGCTTGGTATAGCAGTATATACTATCTTTATATTAGCGTAATCTTTATGCAAAAATCAAATATGGTGGAAAGCTCCTTATTGTATGCTTATATGTAGATTATTTAATTTATATTGGAAATGATTATGCCTTATTTAAATAATTTAAGTAATCTATGATGTGTAAGTTTGACATGTCTAATCTTGGGATGATCCATTATTTTCTCGAGCTAGAAGTTGTGAAATATGTTGCTGGAATTTTCTCAGCTAGAAGAAGTATTTAGAGTAAAGTTTGGTCAGGTTTGGTATGATTGTAATGTCATCACTACTCCAACTAAAAAGGAATTATAGCTTGTGAAGAATCCTTTAGGAAAAGGAGTTGATGGCACTCTTTATAAGTAGATTGTTAGAAGCTTGATATACTTGACAACTACTAAACTTGATTTAATGCAAGTTGTAAGTATGATTAGTAGGTATATGGAAAGTCTAAAAGAGATTCATCTTCTGACTGCAAGAAGGATTCTCAAATACCTACTGGGAACTACTAATTTTGGGCTTTTATATATATAAAAAGGATGATAAATCATATTCATTTAGATTTTGTGATAGTGATTATGCTTCAAACTTGGGTGATAAAAGGAGTAGTTCCATCTATGCTTTTATTATGGATTGTGCAGCTATTTCTTGGTGTTCTAAGAAGAAACCCTTAGTTATTTTATCAACCATTGAAGCTGAATTTATAGTAGCAACATCTTGTGCATTTTAAGTTCTTTGGTTGAGGAATATTCCTAAAGAGCTACTGTTCAAGCAATAAGCACCCACTCAGAATTTTTGCCATAATAGTTTAACAATTCAGCTCTCAAGGAACCCTATCTTTTATTGGAGGTGTATGCACATAGATGTAGGATATCACTTCCGACGTGATCTCTTAAAAGTTGGAGCTATTATTTTAATTTTCTGTAAGAGTCAAGATCAAGTTGCTAATATTTCTATGAAGCCCCTCAATTAGCCAGTTTCTTGAAGGTCCAAAGGTTACTTAAAAGTGCTCACTATAGAAGATCCAATTTATAGGAGGGTCCTACTGGGAGCTAAACTGCATGTTTTGAAATATTCAATTTTAATAAAGGGAATGTTAGGAATAATTTGTTTGGTTGAGTTTGATCAAGTATTTGGAGTAATCAGTTAGTTTTCCTAGATATTAGGAGTTATCAGTAATGGAGTAGAGTAGTCCATTTCTTAGTTGGCTTGTTAGGAAACATTTCTTTTTTGTTTCCTATTTTCTTTCATTGTTTGATGATTGTAAGCTCTATATATAGAGCATTTGCTAGGTATATTTTGTAGAAGTAATAGCTGCAAAATTTTTCTTCCTTTAACTTCTTTATCTTCTTTTTTTATCAATATCATAACAATAAGTGGTATAACTTGAGACAAAGCTGCTAAGGTTGGGAAAAAAGTTTTAATTACTAACTTAAATTTCTTAGAAGATTGTAAGAATGATGGACAGAGATTGCTAGAATAATGATAATACATAATATATTCAGATGAAGGGTTACCATCATACTTTTTGACAAAAAAAAGAACCTTCAACCTTCTTTGGTTACTTAAATGGTACATTTAATAGTTGGTCAGACATTAATTACTTGTTAGAGGGATTAATAAATTAGTAATTACAATCTCAGGAATTTTAGACCTTTAACATTCCTTGGATAAATGGTACATTTAATATTTGGTTGAATATTAATTATTTCCTAGAGTGATTGATTAGTAATAAAAATCTCAAGAATTTTAGCCAAATGTTTGAATATGTAATGCCTTCCTATATAAACCGTTCACCTAGAAAGTAGGTTTTAGGGGATAATTAAGTTTCAGATTTAGTAGAAAATTTTATAAAGAGGAATATTAACTATCTTAATTATAAGATGAGCCTTTGAGTTTAAAAGGAACTGAAATGTATAAATAGACATTTTCAGTTATAAATATTATTCTAATACAAATTCTAACCATTTAATGTGCAATTTTTCAGTCACAAGCCTATTTAAAATAACTTCGAATCATTTAAATGTAACTGTTACCTAAATATAACCTTCAATAACAATTATTATTTTGATTTCAATTATTTATATATAATATTTTTAGACATAAACACATTTTATGTAATTTTCAACCATTCAGATATGGCACTTTATTCATTTAACAATGTCAATCAATCAATATAAGCTGTTCAATGAACAATAATACATGAAGTAAGAAGAGAAAGATAGAGAAAAATAAAAAGAGAGAAGTTAATAATAAATGAGTTTATAAACTCATTAACTTCTCCATCTTAAGTGGGTCAATTACTCACTTTGTAAAATTGGGGACTTTTAACAAAAAAATCCCATTCGTTAATTTAATACTCTTATATTTTTATAAAAGAATAAATAGTAAACAATACATAATTAAACCTTATGAAAATTTTACAAAAAATTGTTTTATTCTAATGAGGTCATTAGTAAAAAAATCATGAATTATACACGTTTTGTTAATTATATTATCAACTTAAAAATTTATTAGAAAAACATATAAACTATTCAAAATAAATTGAAAGTAGCATAAACTTTATTTTAACAACAAAATAAGATATTTAACACTTCCTAACAACTTTAAATGATGTGGCATTTGCACTCAGATTAGGAAAATGATAAACTTGTAAACAAACAATCAATTGACTAATTCTAAAGTAAATAATTTATTACACAACCAAACCCTAACCTATTTACCACAATTCATCAAGACATCATCAAATTCTAAATTTGGGGAGTAATTCAGATCGAAATTCATTTACATTTTAAGCTTAAAAGGAGATGAGTAATAATCATCAATTTGAACTACCTTCCTAAATAAATATTTAGTCAACCAATAATGATTGTGAAAAGAAAAGGTGTGTTGTCATGATTTAAAGGTGATTTATACCTTTCACAAAGTTAGTAGTTTTAAAAGAAAGTTTTACAAGTGCTTATTATGGAAGAGAAATGATTATTCTTATTTTGAATAGGTTTATACAAAAGCTAATATGAATGACTGAGCTATGATTTTCAAGAAAAAAAAAGAGAGTTTGAAAGCAGAATTAAAAGGAAAAGAAGAGGTGAATATTGTGTTAGCTTAACAAATTATTAATTTAGAATGTAAGATTGTTGATAAAGAGAAGGTTATAGATAAAAACTGGTAGTTGAAATTTGAGAGCTAAAAACTAAAATGCTAAATTGGAACTAACTCTATTATGATGAGAAAGAGGATAATCAATAACTTGACAATGTTAAGATTGTTTACATGCTTAATTATTGTAATCTTAATGTGGTCACTTAATATACTTAATGGTGATTTTTTTTTACAATAGTTTAAGTATATATTTAAGTTATCTATTAGAAGACAAAACTTTTAAATTGTTTTATGAACATAAATTCATGTAACACAAAAGCTTAGCTTAGTGATTATATACAAGTTTATTTTAGAAGGTAAATGTATAAGGATTGTTAAACCTAGTATTTATGGCATTATGCTTATAATCCTTATCATTTTTTATAAATGTTATATTATAGAACTATTAAAATAAACTTGTCACAACATTGCAATTGATAAATAAAAAATATACATATGGAAATAAAGAAATGAAATAAATCTAAAGTAAAATAATATAATTAACTATAATATTTACAATTAGATGGTAAACACTACAAATTAGCTTCTTTTAGCCATTGTCTTTCTTGGAATAGGTAATATCCTTGATTTCCTATCAATTGCTTGAAGCTCTTACTAGATGAAGCCTCATTGTAGGTTGCATTGCTGCCTTGAGTGGATACAAAGTTATGTTTAGTAGTTATCTACGATTTTTAATTTTATTGAGAGTATGACATGTTTTTATCATACTGGTTTGTGTGTGAACTTAGATCTTGAGGCATTTGTTTGGTTTAATAATATGATCTTATATTCTTCTCAAATACTTGATCCCTACTCCATTTCAAAGGTTAATAATTAGTAGTAAAAGAAAAATTAACACCTTATAAATAATTATTTCAACTTTATTTCCCAAATTCTTACCTTATAATATATAGTCCTAAAATTCTGCATATATGACTATTTCTTCTGCATATATGACTATTTCTTTCTAAAATTCATATGTCCTTTTCTCTATGTCAATTACAAATCTATGATCAAAGTAAGAAAGCTTAAACTTTATACTTCCATGGGACTTAGTGTGTATAACCTCGATTCAAATTTCATTGCTTCCAACTTCATTATAATCTTAGGGCAAATATCATCATCACTATTTAACATCAATTTTCTTTTATATCCAATATTAGTCATCAATATTATTGTTATATCCTCAAGCATTTTAATGATAGACTTTTGTTTTAACTTTACATATATACCTATTAAATGTTTTAGTTATGTTAATATGTACAATCTCATATTCATGTAGTGTAATAATGAAGGATTTAACAAAATGTATATGGATCCTTATCTAGTCTTAATATTCATTAACATATAAGGCCTTTGTTTCATCTACACACGTTTTTCATTCATACTTAGTTATGTAATTTACTACCTTCTAAAATAATGCCTTGTAAGTATGTCGTCAATGACTGCAATTGGCATAATATGTCATGGACACTTCTTATGCTCTATATATATAACTACTAGTTTTAAAAACCTCTACTAGTGTTGGACCCCAAATTTTCTAAATTTTTTTTAATAAATTAGCAAGAATGAATAGAAATTAGAATTCTTAAATTAGAAATTTTTAGAGTTTAGTTATGAATATATTTTATTTATATGTGTTTGCATGGATTAAATGGAAATGTTAGAATTAAGTTAAGGAGTAAATTGGCATTAAGTTAATTATGAAGGGTAAACTTGGAAAGACCAAAACTGTCTTAAATTAATAAGAGAAGAAGTAAATGAGGAGTGCGAGAGAGACGTGCTGGAAAAGTAAGGAAGAAAGAAAGAAAACCTAGAATAAACTTGAAGAAGAGGAGCAGAAAATGAAACAGAAAAAAAGAAGGAAAGAAACAGAAAGGAGAAAGAAGAGGAAGGAAAAGATTCAGCTGAGTTTGTGGGTATTCGCTGACTATTCTTCTTGCTTTGGGAGAAGAAGGAACTAGAGAAAATGAGTTTTTATGTGCTGAATAGGAAGGAAGAAAGAAGAGAACCAAGAAATCCATTTTCTTATAATTTCGTGGATTTTTAACTAGATTTTTTTAGGTATTCTAACTTATATAAATCATGAGTAGGTTAAGTCTAAGCTTATTTTTGGATATTAGAGCTTTAGGGTCTTTCTATAGTATATTAGTTTGAATGAAAGTTTGATTGTTTGAAGGGAATCAAGAAAATCAAAGCCAAGAGCAAGCGGAAAGGCGAACTTGAGATGGAGTTATTATTAATTAGGTAGGTAATACGTTTATAGTTGTTCTGATGATGGGATGATGTATTTTCTTGTATGTATGCTTATTTGCTAAACTTTGAATCATTGTGAATGTGGTGAAAAATGCACTGTGATTTGTTATCTTGTTATGTCTTGAAAGATTTTACAACATTTTGCATAAATGAAAAGAAGAAAAAGCACAAGAAGCATGAAAATATGAATATGTGATGTAATGTTGACCATCGAAAATTTTCTTGTATATGGGCAAGAGAGATATCATTTCATTTGTCACATGCACGTTGACTTAAAGCCTTCTCTCGGCTGCCTGCTTGTAACATATGAGCTCCTAATAATGGGTCTCATTTCGTTCATGGTATAAACTTCGGTTTCTCCATTTTATTCTATAGGATTCTCTTAAGCCATTATATGTGTGCATTTTGCTTCGAATTGTTAAGCATATGATGCGATTAAATGCTATGTTTTGATGATTGAAAAATACATGATTTGATTTATGTGATACCATGTTTGTTTATAAGCTTGAACTATGGATAATCTTATTGTTAGATTCAAATATATCCTAAAAATATGTCTATACTTATTTGTATGTATGGTTCGTCACCAATGACTATAACCGTATTAGCCACTGAGCTTCATAGGTTATTGCATTATTTCCACTCCTCAGGTATAGAACAAGCAAATCATTGAACCTTACAAACTTTGGCAAATCTTTAAGAAACTTATCTCTTGTAACTAAATTAGTTTGGATACTTTTGATAGCTTAAAAGCATATCAAACATGAGCATTCTTATTTGTTTTGTATTATGCTAATGTTGCGACCCTTTATATGTAATTAAAGCAATGTACATAATCTGTTTTGATTAAGAAATGAACGAAAGAGTTGATGAAGTTTCCTTTGTACATGTTCAAATTTTTTACTTTGTTAAGTTGTTAATTTCGGTTGGGAATAAAATTGTGAGTTGTTTGATGACTTTTGGATAGATTGTTCTTAAATAAATGGTTGTGTTGTGAGTCTGTTATGTTGGGAGTTTTATATGTATGACTTATGCTTGTTGGATTTGGGTCTTTTGGTTTTGTAAAAATGTATAATAGGCAGTAGAGAAAAAGGGGGATGAAAATTGTGTCCTAATTTTCACGAATAAACTATATTGATGTAGGTAGAATTAGACAAAGTTTTCTTCATAAAAGTTGTAACTTATTCTCTTAGCTATACAACGACATAAAGTTTGTAATTTTTGGACATCAGAATTAAGAGAAATGAGCTTTACAAGTCTGTGTGTGCATCAAGGGTGCACGATCGTGACCAACCCCTTGTTCAATAAGGTTGCACGATTGTACATATGCACCAACATGTTTGACCCTCATTTTAAAAAGGGAGTGCATGATCATGCACATGATGCACGATCATGCTTGTGCATGATCGCAAGCATCTCTCTCCCATTGAGAAGCACCGCCGTGACTCCTCTTGCATGACCATGACATCTTTTGAACGGTCGTGACCTTTTAAGTTACGAATGTGACTTTTTCCTTTTTATTATTATTAATATCCTTTATTAAGTCACCACCGTGACTTCATTTATTATTAAAGCTTCATTTATTTGTTTTACTCCCAACCGTGACTTCTTTTATTATTAGATGTTAATTGTGACTTCTTTTTATTTTTTAAAGTCACCCAACCCTAGCATACTGTCACCAAGAAATATTGTAACCGAGACGTAAGCCCAACACTTAATATATGTTATATAACGAATAAATCCATTCTCTTGTCTCTCAAAACTCTTAATAACTCTCTATTATGCCTAAGATCACTCCTATAATTCATATGTAATCTATTTATACTTAAAGCAGACCCTGGAAGACTATTCAAACTTTTTTATTGCAGATTGTCAACCGACTAGCTAAGAAGTGACTAGTTCCAATTTGATTTCGAGAAAATGTTTTCCTCTCCTTGAAAATCGTGATACTATTCCAAAGACTATTACAAATTTAGCTGGTCAACGTGGAAAACATCATTGGATAGATATGCCATGAAAAGAGATAAACCAGGAAAAGGAAAATGCTTAAGCATTATGAAAATGAATAATAGAATTATTAGTTCATATGGAAATGGAACTTAGATTCAAAGAAATTACCAGGTTTAATATGGTAAGTTAAACAAGTCTTGATAAGTGATTTTACATTGTTTTATTATATTATATAAGTGATTTTGACTCTGAGAAACTAAACAAAAAAATTATAGTTATTGCAGTGCGAGATATAGTTTCTTCAAAAATTCCTAAAAAGGAAAAAATGCCAGCGAGAAAGTAAGACATTAGATTCAGAATTATTCTTGTTGTGGGAGAAGGAAAAAAATGCTTAGGCTATGTTTGGTTATACGTAAAGTTTTTAATGGAATGGAATAGAATGGTTTATAATAAAATGTAACGTATATGGACGTAATATTAGAAAACTGTTGTTTAGAAGGAATGGAAGGATTCATAATATAATAATGTAATATAGTGAAATGTTGTTTAGATGAAGGGTTTATAATGTAATACAATATAAAGTTATTTATCATTTTACATTCTATCATAAACTCTCCAAAACGAAGGTTTTTTATTTTTACTATTTACGATGGAATGAGATGTAATATAAAATTCTCCTCTTCCATCCCATTTTATTATAAAACCTCCTCCTAAATGATAGAATAATATTATATTCCATTATGTTCTATTATAAAATTCTCAACCAAATATAGCCTTAGATGTGAAAGAGTGAGAGATGCTCGAATGGTCTCAGAGATCTGGTGGTGCGTTTCATAGGAAAACCACGTCTCGGATTGATAGATGTGTGGTCTCTTCTACTACTGGGAAAGATGCTTCTCGTAGTCTTCAATCCACTCGTCTTACAAGGTGAATTCATTTGTCTTTTAAACTAAGAGGGGCTTGAGGTTAGCCTTTGCGTTATTTTTCTGTCTCTTTTTGTGTTGTATGGATATGGTGGTGTTTTAAACTTATTTTATCTGGAACCAAGAAGATTAACCTTTTAATTTTCTGACTGGTTGCTAGGAAGTGTCAATAGTCATTTTTACCTTTCTATTTCCTGATGTGTCTTCTTCGTATCTACCTAATAAACAATGAAGAATTGTTTAACTTCTGATTCTATTTAACTTACCATATTAAAACAAAACAAATTTATCTCTTTAAGCCTTTCATCGAGCACTTTATAGGCGTAACAAATTCATCCCTAACTGTTTTAAAAAACACTAGTACCTTGCATTTTTCACCAATAGCAATACGTTCAGATTTATAATGAACTACTAACACCTGAAATAGACACATAAAACACAAATGAAATCAATCAAAACTGAAAACAAAACCTCCCTAACAACAATAAGAAGGAAAATGAAAAACCAAGTAGAAAGGAAGAATACTAACCCTAATGGACGACTAATCAGAGAAAGTGATGACGACAATGGTTTATAACCGGAGAACACCAGAAGACGACAACGGCTAGGTTGGAGGGAAAGGCTTTCTGAATTTTTTCATAGACTAGATGAAATGCGAGAAGGAGGGATTGACCTGCGTTAAAATATGATAAAGAAACGACATCATTTGTTAAAAAACTTGGTTTTAGTTCCATTAATTCAAATGAGCTTTTTAAGGCTGAAACGAGCACGAGTCCGTCGCCGCCTTTAGGGAAACTACTCACTAAGACATGGTCAACTTTTTTCTACAGTTTTCTCAAAACGTGAACCTCTGAATGAGTCAGAGTAACTTTACGTTCACGAATGACATGGGTAACTACAAGAGACCTTAACCTCTTTATATAGCATTCATATTGGGCTTCCTATCACAAGTCCAATATGGATCCAATCCATACTGATCGGGATCAATTTTTCTCCCAGATTTCGACCTGTGGACTTCGATCATTTATCGAGCCACTTTATTATCTTTATCCGGAGTACATTATGTTACTTAACCGATAAGTTATTAAAAAATGAAAATTGCAATTAAATGTTGTCCAACTTTATAAGAAATGTCCAAAATGTCCAACAGTTCTTTACTAAGAATGAATATTAAGGTTCTGTTGCTCCTTTGTTTCTGTTGCACCACGATGAAGTCTTCACAAAGAGTTGGTAAACAGACTATATCCTGTTGCCTCCCTTCTATTTGCTTCTGCTTTCTTTTCCTATTATTATGTCATACGACAGTTATTGTTATCAGGTTCTACTTAAACGATGTTATACCTGAAGGAGGGGATTCCATTCCAGAAAGCTTATGGAATGAAGGCAGTACAATACCAATCAACTTATCCAAGATTCAATGGGGTATTCAACTAAGCGATGTCCATCCACACTAGCTTAATCATGGAAAAGATTCTTAATATCTATAATCGGTTTGATGGGATCAAAGTGTTGGAGGTGGTGTTGGTGTTACTCTCAATACGATAATATCGAAGTATTCCCATATTAAGGATATTAATTTCGATTTTCCTCACATGTTGGCTCAAGCACCACCATATCTAGGTACTTGAAATTGAAACATTTATCTGGTGTATTACGGATATATATAATATATCATGAAGAATCAATCGTTTAGCCGTTTAGCCAATTTATTAATTATCATGTCAATTGTAGTAATGGCTTGTTCAAAACCTATAGGTGTAGAGCATGTTGGGGGAGATATGTTTGTGAGTGTTCCCAAGGCAGATGCTATTTTCATGAAGGTAGGTCGTCTTAATTGGAATCAATTCTTCCAGAGACATCAGAGAATAAAGTTTCTTCACATATTGTGTTTGAGCAAGATTCATTCATGATAGCTCAAGCTCCTGGAGGTAGAGCGAGGATTTAACGTGAGTACGAAGCATTAGCCAAAAGTTCTGGATTTTGTAGCTATGTGGTCATTTTTTGGGCTTCCAAGTTACAACAGCGGGGTTATGGAGTTCGTAAAAAATGGCTAATACGCCGCCGAGAAGGTTGTTTTGAGCAGTAGATGGCATTGAAAATTTGTAACATATTGAGAAAATAATGGGTCGTAATTAAAAGAAATTAACTTAAACTAAGTTCTACTTAATTATAAAATTTAAGGAATTGTAAAAATTTATTTTTATTTATAATATATATTTCAAATTATTCAATTAAATAAATTTGATTAAAATTTGTAAAAAATTGCTTTTCGTTCCACCTATAGCTATAATTCGATCGTAAATAATTTTCCAACACTTAATACACGAAACAAACCTGTTGTCATTGCCTTTAGGTGGTCTCATAACTATTATCGATGGGCAATAGGAGAGGTGACATAGTTTTTACTCTGGCATTTAACATGCTTACCATATGTATAAGCTCCAATTTTCTATTCCAATGTCTGGTGCCATCGTCAACGCTATCAGTGCTCATCTTGATGCTTGCACAATCAACTACTTCTCCATCGTATTAAAATGAATCTAGTCTTTGTAGATGATTCCTCTAAGCTTCTCGTCCTTGAAGCAACCCTCCAAATGATAAGGTCCTGAATGTAGTTTTTACTGCAAATGATGATGACGCCCCCCCTAAAACATGGTAAAATAAGTGATCCAAACTTTAACTGGATTAGGCTCGAGAGTGAAATGGATATAATGGCTTTGAGTTACACACAAGGCATAACATCCTCTCGTCGAAGGGATTTTACACAGCCACAAAGCAACTTATGTCATCATCATATAGTTCTTTGATCAATTAAAACATTCCAAAACTTTCCATTTGCCTATAGACATCACCATCGCTTTGTCAGGAATCTTACATCGGACAACTATAATAGCATTCAACAATTTGTAATAATGTGCAAACCTCCCCTCTTGAGCTAGCTTTTGAGGGTGAGTTAGGTCTTTCCAATATGGTATCAGAGCCAGTTTATCTCGATGGTTTAGGGCGGTGTCCGGTTATATCTCTTTGCCCAATATGTCCATCAGATGTCCAGTCCTGCTCTGGATTGAGGGGGGTGTGTCAGAAATCCCACATCGGACAACTATAAGAGCATTCAACAATTTATAATAATTACAAACCTCCCCTCTTGAGCTAGCTTTTGAGGGTGAGTTAGGCCTTTCTAACACGTTTGACTCAAATGGATGGAGGTTTTTTGGTAATAAGGCATCAAAACACACAAATCCATGTTGAAAATAGCCAATAATTAATGCCTGGTGCCATTACAGTCCTATTTTAAATAAATTTCATATTTTAGAGTTCTATTTGTAGTAAACTTGATGTTAAGTTATAATTTTTCATTATAAATCGTTGTAGGACAAATGATGATAATGCTCCCCCTACAATATGGTTAAACAAGTGATCCAAACTTTCAATGGATTAGGCTCGAGAGTGAATTGGATCTAATGGCTTTGAGTTACACATCAGGCATAACATCCTCTCGTCGAAGGGATTTTACACAGCCACAAAGTAACTTATCTCATCATCATATAGTTCTTTGATCAATTAAAACATTCCAAAACATTCCATTTGCCTATAGACATCACCATCGTTTGACTCAAAAGGATGGAGTTTTTTTGGTAATAAGCATCAAAACACACAAATCCATGTTGAAAATGACCAATAATTAATGCCTAGAGCATTACAGTCCTATTTCAAAAAAATTTCATATTTTAGAGTTCTATTTGTAGTAAACTTCATGTTAAGGTATCATTTTTCATTATAAATCATTGTAAGACAATAAAACTTGTTAACTTTCATTACTGTTTTTATATTGAATCAATAAATTTGATATATTTTAAGGTTTTCTTGAATTAAATATGATGTATTTTTTATTCTTAGATTAGAATAGGTAACTTTTGACTATGTTAGATGGTATTAGAACTTTGAAAATCCAAATCTTGTTCTTCTCATAATGGTCAAAACACTGATGATAGAGTTAGGTTACCAAAATTTGAGAGAGAATTGAAGTACAGATGGAATCGAATTGCAATACGGTATAACAACTGGTAAAAATAAAGGATTAATTGTAAGAGTTATTGCAAGGAGATTATAATAAGAGAATTGGGGATCAAGTTGATATCAGGAAGATGGCCCTGTAAAATTTCCTGAAATTCAAAATCCTACATTATAGGATCATAACAACAATTCTAGAAATAAGAAAGAAGTTGTTTATCAAAGACGTGGTTGAAGAGAATATGAATATAAAATAAAGGTATATAGCTCATCCTTTAATGGTGATTTAGATATAAAGGCATTTTTGGATTAGTTAGTAGAGGTAAAATTAATGCTTCTTTCACTATACTAAGACTCCTGCAGAAAGAAAAGTTAGTCGGTGGTTTATAGATTAAATGAAGGAGCATCAGTAAGATGGGATGAACTGAAGGAGTCTAAGAGAAGAAAGGGTGAAAATCTCATTTCTTCATAGAGGAGGATGAAAAAATTATTAAGTGGGAGATTTCTGCTGACAAATTATAAATAATATATCTTTAATGCTTACAAACAATGAATCTAAGGAAATATAAGTATTAACGAATATAATACAAAGTTTTTTAAGGATAGTAGCTTATAATAATTGTTCGAAACCTAATCTTGATAAGATCTAAGGTATTTATGAGGGTTGAAGCAAAGTATATTGGATAAGATTGGGATTTAGATGGTGCTAATATTTCAAAATGCTAAGATAGGTAGGTTCGGGTGAGGGAAGAAAACTGAAGTTTTTATTTTATTTGGTATTAAATCCGACCCGTATCCACTTTTTTG
>JANIIA010000009.1:21341863-21361527 GCA_027478495.1 Erythroxylum alaternifolium
TGATGCCATGTGGAGTTCGATAGTTGTTTCACGTAGCACTCCATTATCTTAGGTTATGTGTCGGAATGACCCACGGGGGTTCCGGTGCGTACTCTAGGGTAATGGGGGGTTACATGTTTATAATGAACCTAAGTTGAAAATCCTTCCACGACGGTCCCTACCACCCACTACATCAAGATATGTATAACTCTTATCAACACTTTCAGAGTTTTGAGACTATCATTCAGTGCTTTTTTGTAATTGGTCATATCATTATAATTATCTATGTTAACAAGTGATAATTTTTCATAATCAATATTAAAGTATAGATTTTACATACATGAAGTTACCTACATCGGGTATTAACAAAGGTCACATCATCATGTTTCTTAATGTGGGTGTGAAAAAAAAGCTGATGTAGTGTAGGCTTACTGCCATAAACTTTTCCTACATTAGAATATATCATTATAAGTGAACTACAATTTACAAAAATTTCAGCAAAGTTTCCTATATTTTTATGATATTTACCTCCTATTAAACAAAAAAATTTACTTAACAATACAACCATTAATGGCACCAAACATTTACAACATTATTATTCTCCATAACACACATATTTTCATTCTAGATTTCATATATGAAATTACATTGAAATCATATTTCATACATCAAAATACAAAAATCATAATATAAGTGTAAAGTTTTGATACTTACAAGTTTCTCTGCATGCTCCTGATGGGTCATAGATCCTCCAATATGTACGGGTAGACTCTCTCCCTCCGGTCCTCCACGTCTATTTGCACAATTGCACTCTGAAATAGACATTGCCTTGGGTGATGCCTAATACTGCTGCCAACGACTTCTTATTTCTTTAGATATATAAGGAGATAGTACACCATTCTTGTGTATTGAGCCAAGAAAATTTTTATAATGTGTATGAGCTTGTCTATCCCATACATTATAAATTACAACATCAAGTTTTGAATCCCAAAAAATTCTTTCTAAAAAAAAAGAACATACTATAAGTACTTATAATCTACAATATTAATCTAATTAATATATAAAATTAGATAAAATAAAAAATATTAAAGAATATATTTTTTGTACCTCAAACTCTTGATAATAAAAATCCTTTGTCACTTAAGAGAAATTCTTCCATATATAACTCTCAAGATTTATCCTCTCATTGAACTTGGATGAGATATTTCTGGAGCACGATCTAAATGAAACCAACCTAATATATAAGCATTTTTAGATCATTTTCAAATTAAAACATATAAATTAAGTTTAAACCTATGATGTTATCATGCATGTACTACAAAATTTTTAGAACTTCACTCATAAATTGTTGACAATTATGGTGTAAGTTCTTCCATCAACTCCCTTAGCTCCAGGCTGGAGGCCGCCTCCTTCATCTGCAACATTTACCCTTGATATCTCTGTTGATATAGGGGTGGTAGATGGTGTAGGGGTGGTGGATGGTGTAGCAGAGGTGCTGGATAGTCTAGTAGTAGGTAGGGAATGTGACTCTATAGGGGCTGTAGGTGGGGAAGGTGATGCCTGATCTAGATTTGCACTAGCTAGATGTGCATCACCTAATTCTGTAGCATTTGCAGATGTGATCATTCACTTGGCCAATCTTTGGCTCCTCTAAATCATGGTAACTTAAACCTTGGTCACAACATATCCTGTTTTCTCTTCGGTGACATTTTAAAGCTGAAATTCATATTTTATTAATTATTCTAATAATAGAACAATATAAATTAAATATATAACAATATAATGTTGATGCAATAATAAATTTATTCATATAATATTCTATTACTTATAAAAATTAATCGTTATCATCACTTAATTGTAAATCAAAATCATCATCATCTTCTTTTTTTGAAAAATTATAATCAAACTCAGGCTCCTCTTTAGATTTATCGCCCTCCTTATCCTCTCTAGATGAAATTTCAACATATTCATTATTTGGATCATTCAAAGGTTTATTGTCGCCATATGTTCCACATGCATTTATTTCATGACCATCTTCTTAAAACACTTCACTTTCAATTCTCTTGTTTTCTCCTTTTTCGTGTAATTAGAAAACACCTCTAGGTTTTACTTTGCAAATGGCCAACCAATCTGACTTATCTCATTGTAAGCTAGCAAAAGGGACATAATACACCTAGATCACTTGCATCAACAACACGAATGTTTCAAATTGACTAAATCTTCTTCATTGATTGATTTCAACTAGATTGTATCGGCTGTACACTTTTTTTCCAACATTAGGAGTTGGATGAAACCATTCACATTTAAATATCACACTCTATTTTATTAGCAATGTAGGATACTCAATTTCAAGTATCTCAATAATTTTACAATAGTAATTCATCAATTCTCCCTGTATGCAAACCCTACTATTTACCGTTGCCATGCTATGACTATAATATTTTGTATAAAATTTGTATCCATTAACAAAATATACTAGATACGATTTAACAGTTAACAAAGGTCCTTTCTCATGATCACATATGAACTTATTCTTATTGCATTTTTTGAGGCCTACATAAAAAATTATATTAAATAGTATAATGTCATTTAAACACTTTGATATGATAATTCAACCATTTCAATTATTGTAAGTGAAAACTTACATATTTCTCGAATCGAGGAAAGTACCTTTTAACTTCTTTATTGATATCATCCTGTGTTATTTTAGGTATTAGCTCGCGTAACCATTCCTTGTATAATCTAAAAGCATTATTATATATTTTAGTTATAAACAACACTAACTTAGAAAACTTAAATAATCAATTTCAAAATCAACTTAAACTTATTGCGCGAAGGTAGAACCTCTGGACAATTCAATAAAATGTAACTATGAGCAGCATCTATTTCTTCTTTTATTAACATTCTTCTTGTTGAACGTCTATATGTTCATCCTGGATATGTGAAAATGGATAAGTTACCATCAATATCACCAGTTTCTCCCCCATTGTTATTATGAGGAACTTTTCTTTCTCTTGTGTGCACATGCGGCTCAAAATAATGTGAACAAAATATATTTGCTTCCTCTACTAAATAAGCATTTTATATCAAACCTTCAATTCTAGCCTTATTTTTGACATTCTTCTTCAAGTGATGTGAAAACCTAAATTACAAATAAGGTTATTACAATTCTGTGATTAAAAATACCATAAGTTTATTTAAATATTAACTATAATTACCTCTCAAACAGATACATCCATCGATATTGAACTAGACCATCAAGTTTAACCTCTTGTGCTAAATGTACGGGTAGATCCATATAGTCAAAGAAATTAGGAGGGAAATTTCCTTCCAATTTGCAGAAGATAACTGGAATTTTCCTTTCTAGTTTTTCCATTTTAGTCAACTTTATTTCATATGATGTTAAGCTTTTGAAAAACAAACTTAATTCTATTATAGCTTCTCAAACCTTATTCGGTAGCAACTCTCGATATAGAATTGGAATTAGCATTTGCATAAACACATGACAATCATGACTTTTCATCCTAAATAATTTATACTGCCTCGTATCCACACACCTTTCCAAGTTAAAAACATAACTATCAGGAAACTTTAGACTTTTCAACCATTCACACAAAATTTCCTTTTGTTTTTGTCCAAAGTGTAACATTCTTTTGGATATTTACTGGCACAAAGATCTTTATCTAACTCATTCCTTCTACAAAAAGTTTCAAATCAGCTCGTGATTTTGCATTATCCTTTGTCCTCCCTTCAATGTTCATTATGGTGTTGAACAAATTATCAAAAATATTTTTTTTCAATATGCATCACATCTAGATTATGACATATCAAATTAGTTTTCCAATATAGCAAATCCCAAAAGATACTTCTTTTTCTCTAACCAAAATTTTTACTAATGCTTCTATTAACTTCTTCAGCTTCAAGTTCTGTAACTTTCAGTAACCCTAATTCATCAATCTCTTACAATATCTCCTCACTAGCTTTGTGAGGGGAGGAGGTGTTTGTACCATCTTATTCTTAGTGAACTTTTGTTTATTAAGTTTGAATGGATGATTTGGAGGAAGAAATTTCTTATAGTTTTCAAACCAAGATGTTTTTGCCTTGTTAGGAAGATAAAAAGCATTAGAATCATTGCCATAGTAGGCAAAAGCCAATTTCCCTACTATTCTCCATCCAAAAAACATAGCATACGTGAGAAAATCACTAATAGTCCATATCAAAACTACTCTCAACAAAAAAATTTTGTTTATGAGAAATATCATATGTTTCCATACCAAATTTCTAAATATGATGCAATTTAGATACCAATAGTTTAAGAATACATCAATTTTATGCTTTGGATTCATAGGCCTTGACATAATCACTGTTAAGAACACATATGCCTCATTTATAATCATCCATGGAGGTAAATTATAAAGAGTAATTACGATTGGCCATGATGAATATTGTTGGCTTAATTGACCAAAAGGTTGGAATCTATCTGTTGAGAATCCCATCCTAGCATTTCAACTTTCAACTGAAAACTCAGAGTGGTTATTATTGAAATGTTCCATGTGAATGTATCCGATGGATGGCTTATTATTCCATCTTCCTGTTCGTGTTTATTATGCCATCTCATGTGAGAAGCAGTAACATTCGAGGCAAATAGTATTTGAAGTATCAAAGTCTTTGAAATCTCAGAGTTAGTAGGAAATAATACATCTGCTTCTAAAGTACTAATTTCTGTTTCATAGAACATTTTCTAGGTTTGAAATTAGATTGACCATAAAATTGAACTCTTGTAACACATCATCTTCCTAAAACAACGTACATCCCAAGTTGCAACAATCAATTTTTTCAACTAATAAGACCCTTAAAAAATTTCTTCATAATGTAGAAATTATCAACCATTGTATGATCAGGAGATAATGATTCATTATACCAAGCAAGAATTTTATCCAAACTTCGATCAGAAATATTCCTTTCAAACTTTATGTTCAATATTCGAGCAATTGAAGATAATTGAGTCATGGTCTCACAATTTGGCCATAATTGTTAGTTAGTTGATTTTAGGAAGTTAAAAAACATTTTTCATATGGGTTTAGTTCTTCTTCAACATTTTTTATGTTTACCTGAAAGGTATAAGTGATTGCATCATAAACCATTTGGGTGTAAGGATTTTTGGTTATGCCCACATTATTTGTTATAAATCCAATCCCCTTTGCAAACCCATCCACATTTATTGATGAGTTTACTTTATTACCCCTTGAGGTGCTTCAAATTAATGACTCTCTATATCGTGTCCACCCAAAATAATTTGGAACAAACCTTTTTCTTAATAAATGGAGATTCACTTCATCAATAGGAAGAAAATGAATATGTTTGCACTTTTTATATGCATATATGATTTTTGGATCATCCATATATGCAAGTTGAGAACATCCATAGTGAATAAAAGCTTCAACTCCCTCCATAAACTTAAGATTAATGAAACCATCAGGTGTTAATTGTCTATACATTCAAGATCTATCAACATTACTTATTTCTGTAAAATTGTTATTTAAAAAAGTGACTGTAGTAAGATATAATAATCATTACAGTAGTATCCATATTAATCTTACAGAACATTTAATCTTTACTTTACACATCATTAAATCCTTCATTTCCTCTAAGTTTGAATAAGTCTCTGACCATTTCCCCTCCAAATTGAAACCAACCTATCCTACCATATGATTTAACAATTAGATAACTTATTCACAACCAATTCCAACTTAGTGATTGGACAATCACCACATTATAAGTCATAAGAACCTTACAACTTCATAGAAGATTTTTTTAAAGAAAGATAAGGTTTTGATCTTTATTGTCCTTAATATATGTTAATACTGTTTAAGTAACCTACAAATGAATTGTACTTGGCTTACCAATATATTAACTTAATTGATGGATAACATATATGTGAGTATTAGTCAAATAAATCAATTTGCTAACCAATATCCTGTACAAAGTGACATTAAGAAGTGAAAAAATCACCTACATATTATTTTCTAACTTGATATTAAAATAAAAGAAGTGGAAATTGGTTTACAATAAATAAAATCAATTTCCTCAAAAAGATAAAAAGCACATTTTTTATTTACATATAATGATTCCAACACTAGATCTAGCAACCACATTGATGTTCAAGTCTTTATGTTTAAATTAATCACATTGACATTCATTTCCAAAGTTTGAATTTAAACAAGCACTGTGGTACATGACATTGTTAGTCTAGATGAATTGAGAAAGCAAGTTCTTGTTGTGACTCCTAAGCTCATGAAATTTTTCACTAATAAGCCTCATGGGAGTTGCATTATAAATTTCCAGCCTATATACCATCCTATAGGTTTATTATGCAAAGAATTATTACGTCAATTACATGAATTTCTTATGTTAATACTAAGTTTGAATTAATTGCATTGAAGTTCATTTTCAAAGTTTGAATTTAAACAAGCACTATGGTATGTAGCATTGTTACACCAGATGAATCAAGAAAGTAAGTTCTCACCATGACTCCTAGGCTCATGTAATTTTTCACTGATAAGCCTTATGAGAGTTGTATCATGGGTTTCTAGCCTATATACTATTCTAGGGGTTTATTATGAAAAGAATTGTGATGTCAGTTATGTGAATTTCTTATGTTAATACTAAGTTTGAATTAATCACATTGAAGTTTAAGTCTTTATGTTTCAATTTAAACAATGCCTAAAAATAAATACTTAGACTGTTAAACCCCAACCTAAAAACTCATCAATCATTGTTAGAGGTAAAATGCAAAGAACAACACAAAATCGATCACATTGTAGACATACTTAGTTGAACAACTTACCTTGATAGACAGATAATCGCAAACTACAAAGAAGACGAATAAGGTTGGACAATTATCAATGCTCTTCAACACAAAACACAACTTGCAAGAAAGACAATAAACAATTAGCTAGTTTTTGATAAGTTTTGAATTGAGCATAGATACAGATATGCGTGAGTTTTAAGTTGTGTATTGCATATTCTGTTTTCCTTCTATTAATGTTTTAATATCCTATAACTTATAACCATTTTTCTCTATATCACATATGGACAAAGATAACATATAAATTTTTTGCAAGATAATAACCATTATTATGCAAAAAACATTATTTTGCAAAACCATTATCATGGACAAAGACAACAACTAACTTTATTGATGAGACTATATCTAAATCTTCACATAATCATATTGTATTTTATAAATGTAGACAACATGGCATACGTGCCCATCTATCATCCTCTAAGTCCCAAGAAAAAGGAAATTCATATACAGATCACATTCTAAACCTAAAGGGTATAATACTCAAGGAAAAAATAGGCACAATTTTTATGCAAGGTCATCTCATGAACGTTTAAATCCTTATAGGATCACTCATGTCCTTTACTTAATAAATTTAGTTTTATAAAACTATATCTTTGCATAAAACATTAAGATATTCAAACTAAAATTGATCTATGCATAAAACAATATCTTTGTTGGCTATTCAAAGTTTCTAAAACAGTATAGGTGTTATGATCCTCTATCTCTAAAACTACATATAACTTTCAATGCCTCTTTTCATAAATATGAGCTATATTATTTAGAGAGAATTCTAAATACCTTATTAGGGAAGAATTCTAGTTATATGAATATATTGGAAGAGGTGATAAGCTTTTAAAACTAAAAGTAATTGAAAAGTTAATTTAGAATAGACAAAAAACTTTTTGATAACATCTCTTTGTTCATTTAAAAATGAGTCAAAATCATTTTTAATTACATACTTGCCTATGTTAATACCATTGAGTGAAATAATCATATATGAATTCATATATAAATTTTGATCCTTATGTACTCTCAAACCTCATATATGATGATTCTTATAAGACAAATACTAAGAAAATTTAACTTAAATATATGCAACCCTAATTTTAAGTTTAATTTCAAACATCTAATCAATAATTCTATCTCTATTTATAGACTATCTAAATTATATGCATTTATTATTGCAATAATTAAATGTAGTTAGGTGTTCAACTTCAAACTTCAAATTAGATGGAAGCATTGAAAGACATAAAGCAATGTTAGTTACAAAGGGGTATACAAAAGGTTATTTTTATTTTAATGAAAACATTATGGTCAAATTTGTCATTTTTGCTTTCTTAAACTTTATTGAAGTGGGGCTAATGCTTGGGGTTAAGTGTGATTATATTAAAATATACTCAATTTAGGTTTCACTTGGATTCAAAATTAATTATAAAGTCCAGTTTGCATTTGAAAATTTTTAAGTATAAAAATTGCAATAAATTAGTTAGACTTAAATAGCTAAACTAAATTTAACTAAATTCAAACTCAAATTATCTAAGCTTTAAAAAATTTAATTCAAGTTTGACCTTATAATAGTTATTATAAAATTATCCAATATTGTTCTTTGTGTGTCAAATGCTTTGAGTTAATCGTGTTTTTAAATAATAATAATAATTTTATTTTTATAGTTCTGAATTAGAAATATTCATTTATATTTAAAATTTAATGGTTGTTCTATTATTTATGATTTATTTTTTTACATTTTTAATTTAAAATATTACATATGTTAAAAGGTTTTAAAATTTTATATATAAAAGTTTTAGATATTTACAGTAACATATGTCCTAAGTTCTTTTACTATAGTAACTAAAAATTATAAATTTGTCTTGGAAATCTTGTAAATCATTTTTATAAAAAAAATTACACTTCACTATAGGTTGAGTGGTATTAATTAAGTGAATCTTACTCTAAAATTATGTTTTAAAGAACATCTTAACTTTTTCTGATTTATTATTTTTCAACTGAGATATGTAATAAAAGAAAATGTACATATTATAACATATGGATGGCAACAATCTAGGCTAAGTTGGGCTCATCATCGGTCTAATTCAGCCCTCCTAGAGCTCGAGTCAACTCAAAGCTCGATTAGGCTTGCCTCATGCCATCTAAGTTTGAAATTGATTAGATTTTGGAGTCTCAAACCCGTTTAAAGCTTGAACTCAGCCAAATACCACTGACCCAATAAAAAAATTTGACACCTCACCCTCATACCTTTAATTAATGCTTATCCTTATCTTCCCCGATCAAAGATTCGATTGTAGCAATAACAATACTAGTAAATGGTCACCAGTAGCACAATAATAAGACAACACAACCAATACCATAATAACAACATTTCCTTTCATTGCAAAGACAAAAAGTGGTCACTAATATCACAATAATAATACTATCAACACCACCTTCCATTACCAACAAAATAACATTAGTCATGGAAGAGGAATAGGGCTGCAACGAAAGATGATGAAAGTAGTAGAGGTATTGTGATAGAGAAAACAAAGATAGAAGAAAGATTATGAAAAGAAAGATAACGAAAGCAAAAAAGGTGTTATGACAGAGAACAAAGATGGAAGAAAGATTATGGAAGTGACACAGTAAAGAAAACAATAAGAGAATAATTGAAGAAGTAAAAATTAGGATTTTTTTTCATATATATAGTCAAGTGTTGGGTCTGATCAGGTTGTAGAGCTCGAGCTCGAGTCCAACTTAAAGCTAAAACATTTAAAATGAAAAAAATCTCAAGTCTAAATTAAACTTCACTTAACTTAAATTAAATTAGTTTACTTTGGATCAAGCTAAATCGATTTAAAGCTTATTTACCATTCCTACTATACCAATCTACAATGAAAAGAGTCAAGCCAACAAGGCAATTGTTAAAAACAATCAAAATAAGTTAATAATCTAATTATGTTAGTGGAAGACTTTGGATAGATACTTTCATTTCAATAGTTTAATAAAGATAGATTTATCCAGTTATTCAATTTGATTTTAATAATGTTGCATATTACGTCAGTTTTTACACTATGTTTTATTATATATAAACTAGATATTAATGAAGTAAATTTCATGTATGACAAGAGAGAATATTACTTCACTCTTATACCTATTATAACATTTTCCTACCTTTTAAAGACACATATGGTACAATTTCATTTGGTCAATCAATATGCATGGATTTAAAGTATCACCATCAAATGGAGTAATTGAAACTCACTCTATAATAGGCATATATAAGATAAAAAAAAATTTATGCTCAACCTGAATTTACGGTAGCTATAAAATCAATTTAAAGGGACATATTTCAACACTTAATTTGCTTCTTAAACTCAAACTAACTTGACTAACATTTTACAATCAAGAGTAAAGTGTATAACATTTCTTTTCAAGGACAAAATTTGAACAATTCTTTATAAACTTCAATAGCCCCTAATTCATCTTATAATACTTTGAAAGTAATCTTTAATTGGCAATTATACATGTAGTTCAATCAAGATACATATCTTTACATAATTCAACTAATAAAACAACCTTTTTATAAACTAATGAACCACTAAAAGAAACATTCCATATTATAAATGATGTTAGAGACCTCATACAGAATTTTCATTGACCACTTAGTATGCTATTGAAATTCATCCTTACTTTGTTTCAAAACTAATGTCTTCTTCCATTATTCACCAACATAACCACATAACAACAAACAATGACCCGTTAACAACCCAAATAAACCCTTCCAAGTCAATCTATAGTAACACCAACACACCCAACATACAACGGTTCACATATAAAAATTAAAGACAATAAAATTAACCCAAGAGCAGTAAGGGGACAACCTACCTCAAGATAAAAAACCCAACGCAATGGAAGCATTTAGTGGAAGAAGGACAGAAGATGAGGAGAGGGAAGAAGAGAATGTACAAAGGAAGACCGAAGAAGACAAAAAAATTGTAGAACAACAACAGGGGGCAGGGACTTCGGGTTTTTAATTTTATTAAGATAAAAATGACATTGTTTTACTTTAAATTCAAAAAACATTACCGACCTCATTTGCATTTACCGATGAAGTGATAGTTTCGTTGGGAATTTACCAATGGAACTTTCTTCTGTCGGTAAACTCTGTCACTTATTTTTACCACCAACCATTTCCGCCTATTTTGATGACGAATTTTACTATTCTGTCACTAAATTCCGTTGGCAAAGTTTTGCAAATAAATTTCCTCAACCTTTATCAACGGATTTTTTTAGTCACAAAATGCCATTTTTTCAACAAGTTTATTAATGAAATTAAATTTTCTTAGCTAACTTACAATGGCATTTTTTTCCTTGGTTATTTTTTGTAGTGATTACAGAATTTGAAAGTAATAACAAAAAATCAAAAATAAAATGGAAACAAACAGATAATAATTTTATTTTTGTATTTCGAATTCAAATTGCTTTAAGTTGTAAAACATAATACAATTCTTTGAGAAAATGGTGTCATGAACAAGTTAATTCATAAATGTGTGTCGCTTTATACATAGATGATAAATTTTGCTTTAGATATGTGGTTGTAAAAATAATTTTTGGAAAAAAAAATATATTTCAAAATTTAGTATAATAGTTTTTCAAAAGCTGCTTCACCTTTTTTTTTAATTTTGCTTCACCCTATTTTGATACGCAGTATCTTCACAAGTTGTCACTAAATTTGATAGATTAAATGTAGCAGAATACAATTTAAAGAATAAAATATAATAATTCTAAATATTCCTTTAAACAACTAAATACAATAAACTTATTTTATATGTTAAACCTTATAAATATCAATTGCGTCATTTATCAATTCTTAAATTCAGGAAGTCTTATAATAAAAATATTTTTGTTATTTATAATAAACATATTCATTTTAATTTTTTTTACATATATTACAATTTTCATAAAAAATATGCTTTCATATTTGCAAAATATTTGTGTATTTTTAAAAATAATTTATCTAAAATTCATCATACTTAATACTTATTCTTTTTGGGTCTATTCTTTTAAATTAAAATCTTTTTTAAGCCTTTTGAATATAGAGTGAAAAGTATTTCAATATTTAGAGGTAAGAAACAATTGAATCTCAATGTTATTTAACATAATCAAGAGTTATTTCAATTCCTTTACTTTGTTAATATTAGTGGAACATAATTCCCTTCTTTTAGTGTTGAATTATGTTAGTGTTAATTTTACAACATATTATTATTGAAAAATTGGGTTAGGATACGATCTCGAGCGTAGCAAAATAATTACAAAATCTTTTTGTTTTAATTTCCCAAAAGTCAAGATCACGTAAAATTATATAAAATAATTAACACATGTATCTTAATTCCTATCTTATTTCGAAGCTTGATCCTTTTTTTTGTCATTTCTCTTGAATTGTATTCGAAACTAGTTCATTTCAACCACTATAGCGGCATAAGTGTCTGACCTCTAACAGTATCTACAGAACATGATGAGAGAACTTCACAACAATTATAAAGAGGTTTAGGCAAGGAGTGCTAGTTCCCTTAAAGCTTAAACCTATTTATAACAGAGTTTGGACATAATAGTAATTTAATTGAAATAAAATTCTAATCTTAATTAAACTTTAATTAGAATTATAAATATTTTTAATTAAATATTAGTTATGCCTAATAAGATCCAATATTTCATATTGATCCTTATTTATTAAATATCTTATATTTAATCATAAAGTTTCTCAAATTTTATAATCAAGTCCAACTTGATTAAAATATCTTTTCTCTCTTCAACTCATTCTTTATATATGACCCATAAGGTTCCTAAATATATTGGCAATAGATATAAATTATAACCCAAAATCATATTTAGGATTCGATAAATTAAACTTTTTAATTTATCTTTAATTCTTTAATTAAACATTTTATATCAATAAATTAAGATTGGCGTCTAGCAACACATCATTGATCACTAAAATATTTAGGAATGTCAAAGTGGTTTCAAAAACCTTTCCATGCATGATTTTTCGAATAATTCAAACCTCTCATCATGCAATATCCCGATTAGACACTAAACGTAGAATTAATTTCTACTCTATTTTAGTCTAATCATGTTAATTCTCCACCAATAGTAATTGATTATATTAATGAAATTTGTAGACTAATTACAAAGTGTCACTCCACCTTGGCCAAGGATTTCCAAAATCAATTCTAATTGAGAACAATGCAACATTCGCCCTAATTACTTTAGGATGATGAATCTTATATTGATTACTCAGCAACCTCCATATAGTTCATGCTACATCCAATAACTACTAAATGAGATATCCTTGACTAGAACAGGTCATAAGTAGTATCAAAATATAGCAATCCCTATACAAGATAACTTTAGAGATCTTAAGTTAAATGATCACGTATGTAACCATCATAACGAGAATTTTCATGGACATACAAATAATGTTCCAAATGGATTTTTCATATAGGGTTAGTTTAGTAAACTTGTTCTCTAACAAGTACCCGTATGTTTGTTTAAGTATCTCCATACTTTGGTCTATAAGATTGACTATTTCCTTCATAAGAAAAAAAGTGCTAGTTTTTTTTAACATTCTATGACCATCCAATCTTAATAGAACAATGCCTAGGAACAATTTAAGGATAACACATAAATGTAATATAAATCTTATAATTATAATCATAAGATTTATATTACACTTGCAATGTATATTTATCTCATAAACTTTATCATATACATATAAATATGTATAAGATAAAGAATGCCTCTAAAATATTTCATTGCTAAACTACAACCAATCGATTAGTTGTAGAGCGTAACCTAACAATCTCCCACTTACATCAAGCCAATCATTTAAGTATTTTATTCCATATCACCATATGACGATCATGCTACTATTGGGATAGTGGTTTAATGAGAGACTTGTACAAGATTCTATATAATAATCAGTTGCTTAAATCTTACCACTTTGTTCTCCTTTGTTTTGAATTTATTTTGATGCTTAAATAGGAAAATTTATGTTTGTTTTGTTTTAGGAGGTGAAAATTAGAGATTACATCAAATTGGGACTCTATTGATGATAATCACAAATTTGGATGAAGTGAAGATAGTGCTGCAATAGATAAGCTGATCACTTAAAGAGTTGGAGCTTAATTAGGAAACTTCTTTTTATGCCTATCTTGTAAGAATTTGAATTTGAATTTGTTTTAGATAGACATCTTTGCAAGGTAGAATTAGATTAGGATTAGATTAGGAAAATCCTATAAAAGGGACGTTCCTCATAACAGAATGAAGAGTTCTCTTCTTACCCTTCTCTCTCAATTCTTTATCTTTCTTTTATTTTTGTTATTGGAGCAAAAGCCATGTATGGCTAAACTTAATTGTTCTGATTTAAGGGGATTCGATATTCTAGTTGTAACCTTATGAGGTTTTGTGTTTTAAACCCTTTACTCATGTTTCAATTTAAGTATTTGTTATTTAAAGTCCATATTTCATAAATGATTAATCTATCAATTTAATTTAATATTGATTATTTTATCGATATCTATGAATTCAATGATCTGCAATTGTCATAAAATATTGGTACAAGTAGCAAATAGGTTATTTATGAAATCATATATTTAACTTATGATAAACAAAAAACTAAGTTGAATAATTGTAGCTATCTTAATTATTTAATTTAGGGTTAGTCTTTTTCACTAAGCTTATTGTTATCATTTATTTGATATGGAATGCTATCACACCCAGTCAATGGATAATAAGTTTTGGTTTGGATGCTGAGCGTGAACCAATTAATTTAGGAAATTTTGAGACATTACGACTATTCTAATATGTTTCAGACTAACTGCTTGAATTGTAAAAATATTAATTTTTAAACCAATGATCAATGTTATAATCAGATGAGATATTTACCTTGAATGAGAGTTTGGTAATCTTGACTTTCTCACTTTTATATTCAATTGATTTAATTTGATTTCTTCTTAATTTTAATTAATCCAAAACTGCCCATTTTATTCTATTACTTGAACTTAAGAAACTAGTGCTTAGTTCTCTAGAGATTCGACCTAGTTCTATGACTACTATAAGAAGTTTGGAGAATCAAAATTATTTTGGGGGCTTCGATAACTCGATCAAAATTTGGAGCCTTTCCTAGGAAACTATTTAAAGTTTCTTAGTTTTTTTGCGTTTTTATTTTATAGTTACTATTATCCTTATGTCTTATATGACTTGTTCTTCTCATACAGGTAAATTACAATAAGGCTTATGGAATTATGGATGGCTAATCTATCTCAATCTTGGTTATACAACTCTTACATTACCTCAGCTTGACCCATACAACTCTTACATTACCTCTCTAACACCTTCTATATCAACTTAGAACCTTAATGGTGGAGGAGCAATGATAGGTATAAGATTACGATTTATAGTCAAAAAATTAACCCTAAGTCGTAATTTAATCCATTGGTTTCAGTTTCAAAGTTAAATCCCTATCTTCTAGGAACTTGACGCCTAACTACCTATCGACCATTTCTAGCATTATCGCATAAAGGTGTCATAGAAATATCCTCTCTTTTATAAGAAGGAATATATATTTCTTCTATAGGGAAGACAATAAAGGACTATTGCACTCACCAACTACCATCATGTTTGGTGCAAGCTGCCCCTAAATCTTTTAGAAATCTATCTTGCTAGAGAATGAGAATTCCACCTAGCAATCTGGACCGAAGCAATGAAAAGTTTTTCCATCTTCTCCATCAACATATTGATTGCTTCAGCCATAGAGATCAAATTGGACTTCAATTCTAAAGTATCATTTACATAAACAAGTCATCTCTTATTACGATGATTTCGAATTCTCACCAGCTAGAGACTGAGTTGAAGGCGATGCTGCCTTTTTCAAATTTTCAGTCATTTAGGATACAAAGTTTTCATTCCCTAATATATTAGGGACTTCTTCCTATAAGGATAGAGGGAGTGATTTATTTTCCATTTCTTATACACGACATCTTTGTTCCATTAAATGTGCCTAACTGTTGATCACTTATATAATCAACGTAGAATTCAATAGTGTTAGAGAGGAGTTCTCCCAATATTGAGCATGACTTCTAATCAACGATATAAATGGGTTTTAGAAAGATTAGACAATATAATCATAAGTTACTAAAAATGCTAAAGAGTATTAAGATTTTAGCTTCAAGCTAGAAGTATAATTTTATTTAAATAAGGGATGATTACACAATACAATAAAAACTTGAAATAATAACAAGATGTTTCTTTTGAAATAGTTTGATTGTCTATTTTGTGTTTTTTTTTCATTTTATCTTCCTGATGTGCTCATACATATCTCTATACTTCAATCGCCCCAAGTAGTTTTCTTATAACTGCTTAACTTCCATTTTTCTTCTAATTTTGGGTGGGCCGCATCTTGGTTAGCCACCTTCTACATATTCATTATGTCTCTACCATCCTGCCTCCATTGTCTTGTACTTTCTTACTAGTTCCTATATCTAGGAATTCTCCAAGAAATCTAATTAAAATTTGGAACTTGTAATAACTCGACATTTTCACTTTTGGGCCAAATGGGCCAAATTTCTTTTAGCAACACCTTTAGAATGAAGGATTTCACTTTGCTTGAAAAGGAAGTCAAGTGAAGATCTTAAAACTTCAAAATGGAAGTCCTACTTTTTACTAGTCCAAAAAAAAAGGAAGATGCAAAGTAGGGATAAGAGTGAACCTATTATGGAAAGTAACAAAACTACCTTTTCTAGTAAAATGGCTTCTAAAAGTTAAATGAGCTTTAATATTGCTCTTACATTATCCGTAGAACAAATTCAAAGGATTATATAGTCTAACGGGAATTTATAGCTTAATGATGAGTTAAAAGGTAATGTTAATCTCAATAAGCTTTTGGGATAACATAAGCTTCGAATTCCTTTAGTTCTATACAAAAATTGGGAGGAAAATCAGTATAAAAAACAAGCAATGTTATTGAATCAATTGAAAAGAGAAAAAATTGATCATTGAATCAATTGAAAATATCAATTATATGTTTGAGTTTTAGAAATCTTACAATAAAGATGGTGAACCATTAAGATTATGACATTACTCAGAGATATAATAATCAATATTTTAAAAAATCAAGCTAGATTGACCATTTCAACTATTACTATTATAAACCAATGATCTTTTCAGTTTGGTTCACTTTAATAATATATTTATACGAAAATTGGTCGGTTCCCTAATAAACCAACTGGTTTTATAAATATTAAGTAATATTTTTAAAACTTGTAAGAGTGATCTTCAAATTTATTAGCGTTCCTTCAACTGCCTTCTTCAATTATACTTTTTTCAACTCCCTACTTCAATCATAATTCATTCTCTTTAATTTTAAAGTCCTCACTCCCCTATTTTAAATAGTTTTTTTAATGTTTCTATTATATTTCAATTCAATCTATTTTTTGTTTTTATTTTATATACTCTTGTATAAGCATTATTGATCTACATTCAAGTCTAAATTTTTAACATTCCTTTGAACAAGATTTCATCTCACAAAGACCTATTTGATCATTTAAAGTGGAACAAACGATTATTGGACAAGTAATCTATATTTTTCATTTTTTATTTGAGAAGTAATTTATATTTTTCAATTACGTTTTACATTCTTTTAAGGTTTTCTAATATCCTACCGAATTAATTTACGTTCCTTATAGTTGTATCTACTTAAATTGAGCTTTTATGGGAGAATCAAAGAAAGTATGTTCATGCAATGTTATGAATAATGTACTAGTACTGGTACTAAATTTGGTTATGGTATAGTATTGTATCAGTATCGGTCAATATTGAGTATTGTTTTGGGTAAGTTTTAAATTTATAAAGGAATCCCTAATTTTTTTAAATTACAAAATAGTATGTCAATATATACTGTATAATATATAGTTTTACATCAATCTTGTCTCTAAAATTTATAATAATAGAAATTCAAAATAACAAAAATCTAGTTATTTTATTACTATTACCTTTCAGATATAAATAAAGACCACAATTAATATAAAAAAAGATTATTTAATCATCATACAAATATAAAATTAATGACAATACAAAGTATTTAAAATGTAAATAATAATTACATTAAAATATAAAATAAAAAGAATAATGAATATTTACAACTCTGTAACTATTACAATTTATAACAATAGTTCGTGTTAAAGAACCAAATAAAAGTGAAACCTGAAACAAAAATATTTACATTTATATTGAACATATAGAATTTAACATATATATCAAATATAAGTAGAATTAAAAGAAGAGGAGAAACAAAAATCTAGACCTTCTTTCAATCGAATACCAGCTCAAATTACATTGACTCCAATTCTCATTTAGTATAAAATCCTCATTATTAAGAGTAGCCTCATCATCACTATCATTCAAATTGCACTAATTGATATATCAATACTTTTCCATCTATGATTATCTTCCAAGTTTCTCTTATCTATCAATCATGATTTCTCAAAAACCCAATATGCTAAAAGATCAATATGGTCAAGTTAAATTGAATATATAGAACTACTTGTTCTATTAAGAGTCCTAGTAGATAATAAAATTAAATTATTAATAAATCGCAAGAAATTATATCTAACTTAATAATGATAATAACATACCTTTTTCGAAGCTTCAAATTATATCCAATAAAGATGAAGTCATTAAATCTGTTGTGCTATAATCTATTCCTTTTTTTGAATGGACGAATTCTAATATGCTTCAATTCTTTTTATTGCACTCATACATTGATTTAGAATTTAAATTGCAAACATTTGCAATTCTGGAACACCACTTCCGAATTAGTCCCACTAAGCAATTGTAAGTCGGAAGACAACAGTAATAGCATTATAAACAAAATAAAGTGATGATTAATTTTCAATATGTAAAAAAAGTTTAAAAAAACCTAGATTAACTTTTTATCTTTGATGAATAGCAATTGACATCCTAAAATCACCATAAGCATCCTTATAAATCTCTATTTGTGAGTTTAGGAAATCATGTATCATCTCATAGGCAACAATTTTTGTAATAATTAATAACATTCCCCTATTAACTTCAACTTTCTTTGTAAAATTTTGTCTAAAATAGACACTAAGATTCAAAATGCCCCAATTGCAAGCAACAAAGAGTAAAATTGTCTTTCCTATCTTTCATTAATGATTATAAGATCAGGTGTGTACAAAAAAGACCTATTTTTTATATTGACCTTAATTGCTTCCTTCGCCCTCTCCATGACATCATAAAAATAACATTGTTGCCTTCTTATCACTATCAGCTAGATGAAGCACCCTCAATAAAGGCTCACAAAATCGGAAGACAATTTGACATTGGGACTAAAATTCATTATATTCAATTATAATTCTATAAACCTTCAATCGAGCATTAGAGCTAGCATACTGAGATACAATCCACTTATCACTCATAAATATTTGTCTCAACTCTTTCTTAATCACAATAAAACACTGACGTGATAAGAAATTTGTTACAACTCTTGTAACAATAGGACAATATAAATTCCTATCATTAGTGAAATTCTTTCTCATTAAATTCAAGACCTATGCACGATTGCAGATAAACTTGGTCACTTTATTTGCGTTTTGCACAATCTCACCAATAATAGGAAAATTTTGTGAGAGATGTTCATAAGCTTAGAAACAGATCTTGCTATTTTATTCTTATTATTTTTTGGGGGTCATTTTTTACTACCAATTAAAGCATTATTTTTCTTACCTCAGTGAACTAATTTGTAGGGAAAATAATAGTTATATGGCCTATT
>JANIIA010000009.1:21361627-21373487 GCA_027478495.1 Erythroxylum alaternifolium
GTAATATGCTTTTGACAATTTGTTGAAGACAAGTGGTTAAGGAAAACTCTTTAATTAATTGAGTTACTTATGTTAATTTAATGGACTACTTATGCGAGTTACTAATAAGTTATTGTAAGGAAATCTTACAAATTAATGGGCATAAGAAACTTATTAGCCTTTTTTTTTTGTCATGAACTTCTATTCTAGTATGTTTTTCTAAAATTCTAATATATGTGTAGGGGATCTATCACTATGTTTAAATGGTAACAATAATGTCTTCCTCGTGTGTATATATCTACATATTTGATAAATTTTAAATGTATTTGCTTGACATAGTATTTTAGTATTAACTCGCTATTAAAATCACACATTAGTGGTTAAAGTTCTACGAAAGAAGTTATAGAAACCATATTTTTATCCTTAAGAGTATCGTGTTCGGTAGAAAATAAAATGGATGTAGATATCAGTTGTTTATAAGTGGATTAATTATACATTAATAGATATTAGTGTATTTCTTATTTTAATGAAATATTTTATTTTATATTTCTTATTTATTATATACTTTTTTATAATGGTTTAATACTAATTGACCTTAAACTTTTTTTAAAACTAATTTTAGGTTTAATCCAATTTTTTAAATAATAAAATATTTCTAAAATTAGCTTTTCTCATAAATTTCAAAGAAATTTTTGCAAGTTTAGGGACTTCCATTCACATATGACTAGTTTAAATAATTTATATTAAAAATTATTATGCATATGATATGTTACTCATTTGATGGTAGTTTTTAATTGATACATAATGAAAATTCATATATAAAGTATTAAAAAAATTAGTATGGAGTCATTTTAAAAGTCTTATTAAAATCACATATTAAATATATATGAAATTATTACAAAGTTTGATAATATGCTAAAAATTTAAAATTATATAAAAGTATATTAATAAAAATATTTATTTTGTTGATTATCTGACTATTTCTAAACTTTTAAATCTGAATTAAATTTACTAGAAATTATTAGAATTATATGAATTTTTCGTATGATCAATCACAAAAACAATACAGGTAAAATGTAATAAAAACTTTAATTCTGAAGTATATAACAGATATGATAATTTTTGAAACAATAAAAAAATATGATAAGGTCTAAAGAATTCAACCTAATAAATAGGTTTGGTTCTCTTATTAAGTTAAATTTAAAGAGGAAAACATGAGTGACTCTCCTAATTTCTCTAGCAGGAACTTTTGGTTTCTGGGGTAAGTTCAAACCAACGAAATACCAACCAGTCTATTAAAAGCAAAAGCTAGTATTACATACATGCACAATAAACTTTCATCTATTGGATTGGACTATAAACAAGTAAATTTCTTGTATGAACATTACTATAAGATTATGTCAACCTGGACTTAATTAGAGCAACTTTGTTATAGTTTTAGCACAAACTATTGATTAGAGCAACAATCTCTTTAGGTTAGCATCGGGTAACTAGAGACATACGTATGGTTATTGAATTTTAAAAAAGACTAAGAGCTTTTTTATAGGCCAACCTAAAACTTGGTACTTCGTAAAACATCTCGTCTCAAAAAGGTCAAACTTATCTTGTGTATAAGGCTCACGGAAAGATTTGACGACGGTCATAATAATTGCAACATTTTTGTGTGTGTACTTTTTATAAGTTTTATTTAGAAAATAACTTATCAGTTATTTTTTAATGGATCGAAAAGTTTTAGTTTTTTTTACTATATTAAACTACTGATAATTGTGTTTGATAATTAGCTCGTCGAGTTGAAGGATTGAATCAAATTTGCTAATTTTGAAAATGCTACTACGAAGAGCGTTTTCCTCTAATAGCTGAGAAATTAAGGGACTAAAAGATAATTATATCCAAAAGTTATTACAAATTACTCAAAGAGATAGAAATAGAAATATAAATTTGACTTAATTTATACAAAATTTAAAAAGTTAATCATTAAATTAATATTTTAAAATATTTAATATTAAACTAAAATTTAAAAAATTAAATACTTTTAAAATTTTTATCGCAATTAATTTTAGTATATATATTATATATATTATATACTAAAATTAATTGCGATAATAAGTAGAATTTAAATTAATTATTTTTATCTAAGTTTAAATTTTAAGAGATTAATATAAAAAGCTTTTCAAAATAATTTTATTTTAATTTAATTTATTACAATATATAGTTTCAAATTTTCAAAAAATTAAAATAAAAATTAAAATAATAAAATTTATATTTCCTTAAATTAGAAATTTAACCAATATCATTTTTATAGACTCAATTTCATATTAAGCTTATTAGTGCCGTATTTGAGAAAAAAACTTTTAATGTGATCCGATCGAACCCATTCTCAAACTTATTTTTAGTAGCATTTTAGTGATTTCTCAAATTCTTCAATTGGCCCTTACAAATATAAGAAGATCTCGAGAAATTTTTAATCGAACTTATTCATTATTGAAAAGTTATATTGAGAGGAATCTTGGTATTCTTAAGGTTCGATGAAAGATATAAGAGAAAATGATAGTGTTGATTTCTTTTACTCTGTTTAAATTCTTATAGGAATATTCAAAGAAATATTAAGATGTAAACAACTAAAACTTATGACTTTATAATTTAAACTCTCATAAGTCATTTTACATATAAACAATTAATTTTATCAAATATCTTTAAATAAATAATTGATACTATCCCTCCATCAAATCATTAATATTAATCCGCTGTTAACTAAAATTATTTTGATGACTTAAAACTTGCCAAATATGGCTAAAAAAAAACTATTTTTATGTTGTAGTCTAACGATAATAAAGCCAAGGTGCGACGTGCTGTGCTTGCTTCAACTCATCCAGTCGAGTCATTTTCACGCATCGCAACTTGGCATCAAGCTGTTGTTGCGTGCACCGCTAAAATCTATTTATTTTTGCTCCAAAATCAAAAATTCTATTGAACAATAAAAGACATGAATTTTCGAGGTGCAATAATTTCACCCACTGAAAATCCAAAATTTGTGATTTAGATCCATCAGATTGCCCATTCGTCCATGTGCCCAATTTAAAATTATATATTATTTAGAATAAACAAATTATATTGTAATTTGTAAAGATTATAAGACGAACCTTTTAAATTAAGAGTCTTGATTTGATACACAAACTTTCCTCTAATCACTTTCAAACTTCCAACTTTGTTGTCCGTTGATAAATAGCAGAAACAGTCTAAAAGAAGAATTTGGAGAGACATAACACAAATAGAAAATCCAACGACTCTCTCTCTCCATAAGTATATATCTCAATCGCCAACTTCCGAATACCGTTATTACGCATCCGAATTTCGACTCGCCGTCGGCGGAGACGATACTGGCAACTCTATAGGCGGCGGATCGCCAGCCGTCTTGTCCTTTCTCCTTGTCGTCCTCGTCTTCGCCGATGTTTGCATGCCAAAACGATTTTAAGATGGTCGCCGGTGAGAAATCAGAGGATTCAAGTTGCAATAACGCCGCTGTTGGTCAGCAACAACTGCGCCGTCGTGCCGGAGGCAGGCCGGAGAAACCGCAGCGGCAGAAATCTTTCAGTAGAGACATCGGACATGCGGCCTCCGAGACTTACTTGATTACTCGCCTGGCGATCATTCTTCTCCGATATCTTGGGTATTCCTGCCAACCTTTTTCCCGCTAAAACCTGTTTTATGAACTGTTCAAGTTTTTTAATAATTGTTTTCCCGCGAAAATATTCTAATAGAATTGTTACAGAGAGTTGATATTTTGGTTACATGACAAAAAAGGACAGGACGAAATTCCAATCAAAAGAAAGCTAGATTCTAGCTAATTTCTGGTCTTTATTTTTATAGAGCTCATATTTCATCTAATAATTGAAACTTGAAATTGCCCTGAACTCGATTTGCGGCAACTTAAATTTTGCATCACTTACTCTGTTAATATTATCTCCATTGAATGATTAATGTTACAATTTTTGGGTCTTAAATTCTTAATGACTCTGGTCTGTATCAGATTGAGCGGTTTACGGGAAAGTGGTCCTAGCATCTAGTCCTTTAGTTTTGCCAGGCATTTAGCTTCTAGGGATGCGGTAATTGTGATATCCGATCGGCTACAGACTAATAGTATTTACAGGATTATTTTGTCATTTGAACTACAATTCTTCTGGCTGATCATACCAATATCTAGAATTTAAAACGATTCTACTTAGTACCACCCTTTCTCTTTGTCTTCGACGTTGAAGCATGTAGACTTGGATTTGCATTCTCATTAGCCATGTCTTATCGGGGTCTTTAAAGCTTTGGCTTAAGATATCTGCATTTTAAGCAAAGTAAGGAGAAAGTAGCCGTATTCTTTTTGCCATACTGTATCCCTGAACTTCAATTAGACACTCTTTTTGCAACCTTGTCATTTTGTAATCATTGTTCTTGCTTCAGGTTAGGCTACCGGTGGATCACAAAATTTCTTGCCCTTACATTTTATGCTGCCCTACTTTTACCTGGCTTCATTCAAGGTTTGTGCACCGTGTTGCTTTAAATTGTTTGACTGTCATGGACTGCTTGCTTTTAATCATCTTCCATGTAGAAGGATGTGATTCTGTATCCATTTCATGTAGAAAATTTTCTTTATCTGCTTATGGGTCTATTTATTTGTTTCAGAATGCTCAGTGTCTTTGAACATTTTACTCCATGGGAGTCCCTGATCTATGGTGCTTTAAGCGTGGTCAAAATTACTCTTGATCATACATAATGAACATTGAAGCCTTTACATTCTAAATTTCATCTCTAGACTATTCATCTTAAGTACAATTATGAGGCAAACTCAGCTACATTTAATAGGATCTTCAGAGTCAGTCCAACTCTCAGATATGTTATAAAGTCTTCACTTTTGCAATATCCCTTTAGAAAAATCAATCAGTAGTTCATGCTACATGCTTATATTGTAATTCTGCTTACAATTCCGAGGTTAGTGTATTCATTCATTATTGTTCTTTAACACGTGGAAAGAAGATTTTGCATTTCAAAATTTATATTAATCTTCTGATTGATAAAAAAACTCACTTGTTTCTTAATCTCTGCAGTTGCATGTTATTATTTCTTCTCAAGCCAGGTGCGGCGGAGTATTATTTATGGCGATCAACCCAGAAATAGGTATGTGAATCTGCTGCAGTAGGCCTATTTAACATATTTTCCTCCCATTTACTGATAATCTGAAAGGTGGTTTCCCGGTGTGACGGTGGCATTTCAGGTTGGATCTATACTTACCAACAAATAAAGATGGGCTAAAGCCAGTTGTGGCATTTGTAACTGGAGGTGCCTGGACTATAGGGTGAGTAATCCAAAGACACTGCTTGTGTTTTCTTCAACAGTTGAGGCGTTTTGCTTGATTATTATTTCATCTGACTGTTCCAAGTGTGAGTAGTTCTACTCCGCTGCTTTAGCAAGTTAATGGAAGACCTTGTATTTGACATGGTGGCCCATAATTCAGCATGGATTATCTCAATATTGCATCTTTTGGTATAAAAAATATTTGAACAGACACATGCTTGATCCCATGAGCTGTCCACATACATTAGCTTTTGTACTGGATGACAGTTCTTTATCAGTTTTTATTGTCAAATTGTGCCCTCTAAAGTAGCTGATTATGGCTCGGATACCTATTCATGTCAGATGCGTGTTTGTTTTGAGATTGGGATTACTAAATAAAGTTCTGCTAATGGTAGTAATCGTAGTATTGAATACTCTTTGTTGTATCCCAATCAAAACTATTTATTGGCGACCCAGGTTGAGGTTGCCTGGTCTCTTTTATATCTTCGAAAGAGCTACCTGTAGGCACTTTGGTAATTGGAAGATTCTTAGAGCAAGAGGCCTTCTATTTATTCATTTACTAACTCTGAATCTACTTATAAGATACTTGATAATGACATAAATGCCCATCTTCATACTATATGCCTTTTTCCTCAACATTAATTTCTGTATCTCCATTGTGATTTAGTTATAAAGCATGGGGGGCTCTTCTAGGAAAGCAGTTGGCAGAAAGAGACATCATAGTGGCATGTATTGATTACAGGTATGTGGTTTTGGGTTGAGCAGTAGAATGTAGTCCACGGTTTGAAGTAAAGTGGAGGTAAAAGTGACACACCAAATATTGATCACCTGATATTTGGAAGGTGCTAAAACCCTAAAAAATGTACCTCAATTTACCTAGTTTAAGGGATAATCTCTGTTTTTCCTGAAAGGAAGATGCCCATAATTTCAAGAAATTTGTGAATCATTTTCTCATCTTTGAATGATATAATGATTAGGATTTCAGCTGGCATTTTAGAGATTTTACATGAAATATATTAATAATGATTTTCTCCAGTGTAATTTAGAATCTGCTTTGTTTTTTGCTACTGTTCTACGCCTCATCCCTCGCATTTCCCATCGGTTTCTTCCTCTCTTCATCTATGTTTCTCAATTATTTTGTTCCCGTTCTTTCCTGTTCCCTCCAATTCCAACATGCAATTTCTTAATTTGCAAACTTACTCGACTCTGAGAAATGATACTTCCAGTCAGGTTTGAGACAAAAAAGCCAGAACTCATATTTGTCACCTTGATGCACCTTTTTAAGACTAGAACTTTCCATGTACAGACTGGCTAATATCTGTCTCTTGAACTTATTTGGCTAACGTCCTCATGCAGAAATTTTCCTCAGGGAACCATCAGTGACATGGTAACAGATGCTTCCCAGGGAATATCATTCATCTTTAACAACATTGCTGATTATGGTGGTGATCCAAACAGGTGAAAGAACAGAGGTTATGTTTTGCCTCCAATCACATCTTAACTGTCACTGATTGTTTTGTTCTTATTGTTTAGGATTTATCTAATGGGACAATCAGCTGGTGCACATATTTCTGCTTGTGCTCTCTTGGAACAAGCAATTAAAGAAGCTAGGGGAGGAGAAAGCTTCTCTTGGAGTGTCTCTCAGTTAAAATGCTATTTTGGTTTATCTGGAGGGTAAGTTTTTGATCTTGTGCTCTTTTATAAGTTTGAAATTTCACTATTTCGTAACATTCTTATCCATCAGCTAATAGTGAGTTTGGTATAAACCAGTATGAATTACCAACATGGTTAATACTGTTTGAACTTCCAGCTAGGAACTCACGGGACTAGATTTTGTTTACATTGAGAAATTCATTCTATATTATAAATGGAGGAGTATGTGAATGGACTAGTAAAGAATTGCACTAATTGGTGCTTACTGTTTTTTTCATTCTTGATAGAAAATTTCTCTTCCCTTTTTTGTAATTTTCCATATGTAGGACATGACAAAGCAAGAAGCAGTTGTCCACTTTTTTTGCCAGTAGTGCAAGCAATTGATTCTACCCGTCAAACTATTAGTCAAACATATGCACACAAGCACATCATGTTTTGCACTATAAACATTGAAGAACTTTTTTATCACCGTTATGCTTTAAGGATGGGAAGGACTTTTGGTATTTTTACAGTATTACTTAGAGGTGGATCATCTGGAATGCCAGATATGACTAAGAGTTTTCATTTTGATCTTGTTAAGAAAGCCAGCTGCGGCTCATTAACTTTTGGTTTATCCCACAAACTTCCATTCATGTGCTTACTATAATATTGTTCATCTGTTTGAAACTCTCTCACAGGTACAATATATTCAAATTGGTTGACCATTTTCATAATAGAGGCTTGTATCGTTCACTCTTTTTAAGGTATTACCAAAAGAATTCTTGCTGCTGCTAAGAGTATACTCGGTACTAACAATAGGCATTTTGTTCTATGTTGTTAGTTTGTTCACATCAGTTTCTCTGACATGTGTTTACAGCATAATGGAAGGTGAAAAGTCTTTGCAACGATTTTCTCCTGAAGTTAGACTACAGGATCCAAGCCTCAAGGATGCTGTTTCTCTTCTGCCTCCTATCATTCTTTTTCATGGAACGGCAGATTATTCTATACCGGCAGATGCCAGGTTAAATTTTCTAGTTAGTTACCAAATTTGTGGAAATTGTGGCATATCAATTATTAGAATCATATTCATAAATGTTGCATGCCGATCATAGCATATTAATTGTAAGAATCATGTTAGTAAATGTCGCATGCTCATCATGACTTGTTCCTTTGACTTTTGAACAATGAGTATAACTTCTATGTCTAGGTCAACAACAAACTATGTGCGCATATAGAACAATGTAGTTAAGAGTATCACGAATCCTGATACTGGAAGTCATAGATAAGTTGGTTTATTTGTAACATCAGATCATTCTTCTTCGCAGCAAAAATTTTGCTGAGGCTCTTCAAAGGCTTGGAGCTCAGGTTGAACTGGTTTTGTTTGATGGAAAAACTCACACAGATTTGTTTCTACAAGTATGTGGTGCATTGAACTTATCCTCCAGTACGAGTAATTTAAGTGAAAAATTGTGGATGTGTATGTAAACAAACTGGGCAGGTCATATGAAGCCTGTGCATCACAATTTTTTTTTTTTTTTTTGGGGTGTTTCCCTCATTTATCTCACCTTTGGCCATTGACCAGCTATTAGACAGAGCATGAGCAGTTGTTTTCACAAATTGAACGCATTTTAATTTAGTAGGGACCATGCTATGCAGGATCCTCTTAGGGGCGGGAAAGATGAACTATTCGATCATCTGGTTGCTGTTATACATGCCGGTGATGCGGAAGCTCTTGCCAAGGATGCTACGGCACCACCAAGAAGACGACTGGTTCCTGAGCTTTTGTTAAGGCTGGCTTCTCGTGTCAGCCCATTCTAGATCTTAAAATTGGAATGCCGTTTTGCTCTTTTCCGGCTCATTCTTTACTGCACTCTTGTAGCTAAGCTCACTTAACGTGTAATGCCCCTTATCAAGCTTATTTTTTGTATCCATTGTAACCCTTTTCTGATGATTATGGAAGAGAATCTATTGGAAGGCTGAAGAAGTGAAGAACAAGTCGTGTAACATTTTCCCAAGGATTTTCTTATTCTGTCTAGTCATGACGTGTTTGAAAAATGATGCTAGTAAGAGTCCTGATTGTTTCTGTTAGTGATGGTTTTAAGCTAAAGCAGCCTCTAACTCTGTGTTATCTAGAAAATCGCAGTCTTCAAACTTCTTTGTTAAATCTTCTGTGGTTTAAGTCAATGTGCAGGTTTGAGAGAATCATTTTCAAGTCCTTTCTAGTTCTGAAAGATTGGTGCCTATGCCTTTGAATGTTCCAACTTCGTTGACAATTGACCATAATCTAAACACGCAAAAAAGGACAAGAAATTTACATATTAAACAAAGAGACTCCCATCCAAAATGTTTGATTAATAAAAATAACCCAAAGCCTAAGAGACGCTCATGCACTGATAATTTGAAAAAACAGCGTTTTCAAATACAGAAGTAAGACATGGAAAGGTCCGTATAATATTTATGTTAATAGAATGGAATATAACGTAATAATATTTATTTGTTTGAGATGAGGGTTTATAATAGAATAGAATGGAATGAGATATAAGATGAGAGTTTCATATTACATCTTATTTCATCCTAAACAGTAAAAATAAGAAACTCTCGATTTAAGGAATTTAGGATGGACTGTAAAATAATAAATAACTTTCTATTATATTACATTATAAACCCTTCTTCTAAACAATATTTCACTATATTATATTATAAATCTTTCCATTCTTTCCAAACAATAATTTTTTAATATTACATTCATTTACATTTTATTTCATTAAAAATCTTACGTCTAACTAAACATAACCTTAACTTGATTTCCTTAGCTAGGAAGTCTTGTGCATCACAAGTCCTTGTACCCAACCGAAGAAGAAAAAAACTCAACGTCGCATCCTCTGTTATTGAAACACCAAAGTTGACGACAAATGTTGAGAGAAATTTTGGAAAAGAAAAAATTATTTGAAGGTATCAATGATCTTTTCATTTAATAGGAAAATAGTTAATGTTCTTCTCTCCCCGCTGACCTGCTTAGAACAAAGAGGGTGACTATGTTCTCTGCTGCGAATAAAAGTGAAGAATAGAAAAGAAAAGGAGAGAAGGAGAGAAGGAGAGAGAGAAGAGTCTAGAAAGAAGAGAGAAGAGCAAAGAACCTTAGAGAGAGAAAGAGAGACACATACATTAGCTAATCCATATCTTTCTTGTGTGAGAAACGGTTACAATTTTTATACTACTTGTGTAACAGCTATAATATTTTTATACGTAACAATCCTTTCTCCTTTAGAAAACCTTGTCCCCAAGATTATGGAGGTTTACGAAATCGACAAAAATTTAATAATTTTATTTTCTTTTCACCACCCATCTTCTTCACAGCATCACCGGTAATTGCTTTTGCAAAGCTCACAATCTGGTCATTTAACATAACTCCAAAAATAGATGAAATGCTTCTATACTTTGCAGGATCAATCTGCTTGTTACTCTTAACGAAATCAAGAGGAGTTTTGTCATCTGGGTTAGACCACAACGGAGAAGACTACCAACCGTACAAGCGACGTAGAAAGCCGGAGAGTACATCTCGATCTTATTAGGATTATTAGGAGAGGGGACGAATAAGGAATCATTGGAGGCAACGTCGTTGTTGACGACTAAGGAATCATCATAGGCGACGTCTTTGTTATTCATGAAAGGGGTGGACTCTACGGCCAAAGAATTTTTGTAGTCCTTCTCTTGCATGGGTTGCTTGTTTCGATTTGTGAGTTCCGGAGTAACTGCAATAGTAGCTCCCACTTCCACTTCTTGGTGCTTCAAAAATTGTGTCAACATAGTTTTAAACTGCAGAAGGTTGTTCTCTAATTTTTTTGTTATGTTTAGAGCTTCCAGAAACATTTTCTCATTCCTGCTTTGAAATTCTAGAAACATTTTCTCACTTCTGATCTGTGCTTTCATTAAGCTTTTCATGTTTTCTTCGATTCCACGCAGAATCGACTTCTTTGATACCTTTTGTTGCGAATAAAAGTGAAGAACAGAAAAGAAAAGGAGAGAAGGAGAGGAGGGAGAGAAGAGTCCAGAAAGAAGAAAGAAGAGTAGAGAACCTTAGAGAGAGAGGGAGACACACATACATTAGCTAATCCATATCCTTCTTGTGTGAGAAACAGTTACAATTTTTATACTAATTGTGTAACAGCTATAATATTTTTATACGTAACATTCTCCATTTGATGGGAAGAGTGACCAGTGAAGGCCTAGTAGGCAAGGAAAGAGAGGTGGATACAACATGGTTGGTTGGATTGATGATAGTGACCTCATCATTGTGACTCATCCTTTGCTCGTTCTTTTTCTTAAAAGATGACACTAGCAAGTTTTTTTTTTGGGTTCAAATTATCTGATTTTATTATTATTTGACTATTTTGTTCTATGAGCATTCATTCATTTAATTTTTGTGAGTCTTGTTTATTGAATGAATGTATGCTCATAAAATACGATGGTTACAAAATAATAAGAACAAGTGATCTGTTACTCCTCTTTTTGTCACCTTAATTCTTGCTAGTATTTTTTAGGCATTTATGACTCAGAAATGTAACAGGGATATTAGTAAAATATGTTAAAGCATTAAGTAACAAAGAATAATAATAATAAAAGAAGTCTAATTTGACTATCTTCTTCATAAGCAAGTGTATGTAACACCCCATTTCCGCTAGACCCGAATCCAATATCGATGGTGATATCCGAATCCGTGCCTCGCGAGTGTGGCGTGTCACATCACTTAATAATTAAAATTCGGTATACATTTTTTTAAAAAACCATCAACATAATGTAGAGAACATCAATGACTAAAGCCTGCCACTTTTTTTAATACTCATTTGGTACAAACACACTACTATCAACAGTAACCTTTATTTGCCACTTGGGCCCATTTCAAATTACA
>JANIIA010000009.1:21373587-21386540 GCA_027478495.1 Erythroxylum alaternifolium
CCTAATTTCTCTGATTGGTCTCTCTCTCGGACCCGTTTCTCTGGTCCGACCCGTTTTATGGACACGGGATGTTACAGTGTAGCTCTTTACAATTGTAAACATTCGTTACACATGCTTGACACTTAGCTATATCACTACTCTTTGTCCCCACAGTCCTACATTAGTGTCTATACGTAAATAATTTGAGGATAGGGGAACCTCCCTAATATGATAGGTGGTGATGAGCCCAGTTAACAAATTCCAAGCATTTGATTGTAATTAGTTGGGTTATAGGCCTTTCACGTTCAATATCTTCTCAACATTTGGATGGAAAGTGAACTTACAGATTGCCTAGTTCACCTACTAGAATAGGTAAAGAATAAAATGGTAATTGTTTGAGTATAGTAAATAAGGAATGAATGAAAAAGTATTATCTAGATTTGTTTATTTTTAAGAATTTCCAATGGTGATGTAATGTCAATGTTTAGTTTGAAAGCATAAATTTAGAATGACAAAGAAATAATTAACAAAAGACCAAAATATCCAAGTAGTCCTTATTAACTACATTATTATTATTATTATTATTAATTTTCTTCTTCTTCTTCTTCTTCTTCTTCTTCATCATCATCATCATCATCTTCTTCTTCTTTTAATAATAATAATAATAATAATAATAATAATAATAATAATAATAATAATAATTATAACAACTAAGTAATTATGTGGATTCCTTAAGGATATTTTTGTCCAACATGTCCTCAATTTTATTCCTAACCATTTGGAATAGATAAAGATAGGGGTGATGAGTTTACTTATTTCCTAAACTCAGGGAATAAGTAAACCATTGGATTATATATTATATATGTTTTCTTCAACCAAACAAGAGAATAACCTATTACCAGGAATACATCATGAATGAAATAGTTATTCCAGTTAACCAAACATCCTGTTAGTCTATTACTTGACGCCATAATAAAACCTTATCTCTCTATGCTTGGATTAACATACATGCTCGTCATTGTTAAGGAACCTGAGTAAGTTGTCGTTAAAGATGTGAAACTTCTCCATTATCTTCTCAAATTCAACTTTACACAACTTATTAAGGTGTATGCATGCTTTGAAATTTTTTTAGTCATCCAATCTACGATAACATTTTAGTATCTTAACCAACATCTATTGTACATTGCCATTATTTTCACATGCAAATATCTCTTATGTTGTAATCCTTTATTTAGTCTTAGTTTTATTTTATTTATGCTTATCTAGTTATCATCATGGTTGTATATAAAAGGACTGTTTTCTCACTTAGTAAATATAACTAAACGTTACCCTTTATTCCTATTTCTCTACTCTTTCATGGTATTAGTGCCTAAATTCAATTTCCCTTAAACACTTGTTTCAAAATAAGACAATAGAACTCTCCAACCTTTTACTTATTCCTAGATCTCTCGACATCTAGTTCTTTTTTTGGCATATTCTACCAAATTCATAATACTCCGCACACATATATCCACAACATAACTCAACACCACCATTGACATCCATTTATACCTGCATACTCAACATTTCTTTTTCAATTCTAGAATACAACAGTACCAGCACTTATACATAAACACATATCCACAAACTAAACACGATACCAGTACCATTACAAAGCCACAAACTTGTTAGAACACATCCTACCTACATTGCCCTTCAATTAGATCACCAATTTTCTTAGCAACACCGTTAGACTCTACAAATTATCTAGTCTAAAGAAATTAGATTAAAGCTTTCTCTAATTATCTCTGATCTTCTAGGATATGTTGGACGAAACCATCATACCTTTGAATAACTCTTAATTAATTGATTACAACAAATGGAAGAAGATGGATCAGCTTGTCTACTATTTTTTTACTGGCTCCCTCTCTAGCTCCACAATGTGACTCGTTCTCAGATACACCACTACATGCATTCTCTGAATTGTCCTTGAAGACCACTTCATGCTCCAGTTTGTCTATAAAGGTCCCCCCCGGAAGCTTCACATTGTTAAGAAGGGCTTCGATACCATCATCGACTATCTCATTGTTGCCTCCGCTTCAATAAATTTGTGGCATCAATGTCTGGGTCCTTCCACATTATCTAGATTAGGTCATATTTTGCATTTTAAAAATAATCTCAATCAATGTACTTCTTGTCTTCAAGGCAAAAGTATTCGTCTTTTATTTCCTCTGTCTACCTATATTTCTATTAAACCTTTACAATTAATTCAGTGTGATATTTAAGGTCCTTCCCCGTCTCTTTCCCAATCAAGTTATCGCTATTTTATTATTTTTGTGGATGAATTTAGTTGGTTTACTTAGATTTTTCCTCTCACTCAAAAAAATCATGCGTTGCTTTGTTTTACCTCCTTTAAAACCACCGTTGAAAATCAATTTTCCACTACCATCCAAACTTTTCAATGCGATGGAGCTCCCAAACTCACTAAGGTGCCTTTACACACTATCTTCTTTCATATAGAATCACTCTTTGCATCTCTTGTCCCTATACACCCCAACAAAACGACCTTGTTGAACTCTTATCGATATCTTACCTACTCTTTTTCTTCACTATAAATCTCCTCATGAAGTCTTTTACTGTACTAAACATGACATTACTTATCCTGTGTTTTTGGTTGTGCATTTTTACCTCATTTGGGCCCCACTCGTCTTGATAAACTTACCCCAAAATATAACCTATGTGTTTTTCTTGGATATGCCTTCCAATATAAAGGCTATGAGTGTTTTGATCCATCACCGTCAACCTTTATTTTTCCTATCATGTCTCCTTTATTAGACATCTCTTTCTCTACCATAAATTACTTATGTCATCTTCTTCCTCACCCTCCTCCTGTCCTCTTTCTTTACCTATACCTCTTTCACCTTTACCCTCTCCTCCCTCTTCCCCTACCACAAAACACATCACAACCTCTTCCTCATCCAATGATCCCCTGTACCCAAGATAACCCACGTACTACTTGACATTTTTCTAATTATATCACTTACATTGTTACCATCCCAAATACTCATAATGATCCCACATTCTTTACTCAAGACAACAAATTTCCTCACTGGCACTAAGCTATGCTTGATGAGTTATAGCACCCTCCATCACAATCACACATTGACCTTTGTTTATCCCACCAAACACAAACATTGTCGGTTGAAATGGTTTTTCGCACTTAACAAAATCCCGATGGCTCCCTTGAGCACTATGAAGTTCATCTTGTTGCCAAAGATTACCATCAAATTGCAGGAGTTTATCACACTACTACTTTCAGTCCTATTGTCAAACTCACCACTATTCGAATCATCATTGACTTGGCTATGTCTTATAATTGGCCTATTCATCAATTTGACGTTAATAATGCCTTTCTTCATGGTTACAAGACACAAGTCTCAACCTCCTGGCTTCACAGATCCACATCATCCTCACTATGTTTGGAGACTCTATAAAGCCTTATATGGTCTCAAATAAGTCCCTCGAGCCTGGTTTCATCGTCTTAGTTAAAAACTCCTTGAACTCCTTTTTAAACCCTCAAAGTGTGACACCTATCTCTTCATTCATAAAACCAACTCTCACATAACTTTTCTCTTAGTTTATATAGACAATATCCTGGTAATCGGTTCCCTACCCTCCCTTATCACCACACTTATTCATGAACTTAACTTTACCTTTTCTATAAAAGACTTAGGTCCTCTTCATCATTTTCTTGGTGTTGAAGCTCACACCACTTCTTAAGGTCTTCTTTTTACCTAAACCCAATACACCAAAGATCTCCTTTTTTGAACCGACTTTGATAAATCTAATCCATTTCATACACCCATCACTCCATCTCTTCCCTTGTCTAAAAATTATGGTGTTCTTCTTTTTGATCCTACTAAATTTTGTAGCACTATTGGTAATCTTTACTACCTTTGTCTCACCTATCCTGATATCCAATTTGTTGTCAATAAGTTCTCCCAATTTCTACTGTTTTCTACTGACATTCATCAGTCTGCGGTGAAACGGATTCTACAATATCTCTACCTTGCACCCTCTCATGGAATTCATTTCACAAAATCTTCCACCCTATCTTTACAAACCTAATGTGATGCTAATTAAGTTGGTTTTCTTGATGATTGATGTTTCACATAGACCTAATCTTATCTCTTGGAGTGTCAAGAAGCAATCAACTGTTGCTTGATCAAGTACTGAAGCTGAGTACCACAACATTGCCTTTGTTTTCGCATAATTATGTTGGATTACTAATCTTCTTGGTGAATTTTGGGTCTTGCAAATCTTTCTCCTACCCTTTGGTATGACAATCTTGATGCTACGTTTTTAACCTTAGATCTCATTTCTCATGCTTGTACCAAGCACATTGAAATTGACATTCATTTTGTTCGTGATCTAGTTACCAGCAAAGCTCTACTCATTCGCCACATTTCGTCCTCTGCTCAAATCACTAATATTATGATTAAAGCTCTTTCCTCTTTAGCATTTCAACGACTGCGAGACAAGCTCATTGTCGCATCATTCTGTGAACTTGAAGGGGTTGATAACTTCTTAGTATCTTTACCAACATCTATTGTATATTACCATTATTTTCACGTGTAAATATCTCTTATATTGTAATCCTTTATTTAGTATTATCTTTTATTTATTTCTGATTATCCCGTTATCATTAAGGTTGTACATAAAGAATTTTTTCTCATTTAATTAATATATAAAAAATTACCATTTATGCCTATTTCTTTACTCTTTCAATCTAATGATGAGTTTTAGACATGGAACCTCTCACTAAACCTAAGTCAAGCTCATACTATATTTTACAAGGAGAAATGATTGTGTGGATGATTTAAAGAGGTTTTTTTTTACAAACTTGAAGGACACACTTACTCTAGTTTATACCATTTAAGGTTGCTAAACCTACATCACTATACCTACTTGAGATAAAACTTATATAGCTACTGGTTTCCATAACTTAGAAAAATAAAAAAATATGGGAACTTATATGCTGAAAAATATAAATCTGTCGATCTTCTTAACACATAAATCTTCTCAAGAAGAACTGTAGGAACTTAAGGATATGAGTGTTTTATCTATCTAATAACGATGATAAAAGTGAGTCATCTTACATGCTTTGTCCCTTATATAGAGTGATGAACAATTAAGATTTGCTTTGGTCAACGAGTGAGATTGAACAATGCTTTGCTTCCTTGCCATGGTAGAAAAATCTCTATGACATATTTCGCAGAATATTCTCAGAGAATATTCTTAATGAGGCTTCCATGGGACGATTCTTGTCAAATCCTTAACCTACCCCATCCAAGCCGGTCAAGAGAGACCAAAGGTGAGTTATTAAAGAGGGTTGCCATTGTATCATAAGCATACATGTCACAGGAAATTAAAATATGGGTGGGGAAGAAGAGGATTACTGTTTTACCATAAATAGGGTCTCTTAGAGAAAAGTCCTAGATGAGTTTATTGAAAACAATTATCAGTTTACTAGGTCATCAACTTACCACATGCAAACTCACATATGTAAAGCTATAGTAAAGTTGTCAAATATGGTTGTCAATTTGTCAAAACTAAACCTATTTAGGGTGAGTTGATATTAGGTGTTTGCTGTATCCCACTTCTACATCTACTCCAATAGTTATGTCGAGATTTATTATTTAATGTTTGACAAGTTTCCTTAGATTATAATTGAGCTGTCCTTCACAGACTTATAGTGTGTATTATTGGGCGATTGACAAATGATTTTAAAATACTTTGAAGGATATTTCAATTAAAAGTTTTATTCTTTAGAATCTAAGTTTCATCTAAAGAAAAGGAGAAGACAAATGATACATCCCTAATGATTGTATGGATCAAATCTGAATTGATACAACAAACTCCACCAATCTTCTTTAAAATTGCATATTTCAAGTCATTCGTTATGATTCTCCTTTTATAGAGCTTTCTTTAATTGTAATTTTGATTCCCTTCAATCACATCCAATGATCAAATGGATAATCCTTTGGTAAGATATATTTTCCTACAAGTTCTCTAGTTCTCAACTTTTATTGAAGGCCTTTTTTTCTTCCATTCTTTGCTTTTTCATCTATATCACTTCCCTTTAAGAAAAAATTCATTCTTCCATAATTTTCCAAGTTAGCAACCCTTTAGATTTTTTAAATTCCTTTTATGTCGTGTTTGATATTCTTGTGAAAGTGGAAGTATATATATATATATATATATATTTTATGGAAAAAGTTGGTGACAATTCTTTTTAAATTTTCAAATAAGTTATTTTGCAAAATGTAATTAATGATCCTATTAATTACTACTCTTTCTCAATCATCCATTTATTTTAAGTATATATCCAAAATAAATCAAATCTCATATTATTTTTTTCTCTTTAATTTTTCTCCTTTCACTGCAACTGAAGTTGCATTATGCAAGGTAAACTAAACTAATTTCTTATGTATTTCAAGTTTTATCAATCATTAAATGCACGCATATATGCACTTACACATTACTAACAATAGTGACCGTCCTAGCCATATATTTATTTTTTGATTAATTGTTCCAAAGAATTTGATTTTTTTCTAACGTGTTTGTATATCATGCATGTGTGACACAAAGCTGGAGATGAAGCCATTGCAATAATGATTCCTTGTTTCTTTCCCATTTTTCATTTGTGAATGCAAGATAAGGTGTGTATAAAGAAGGCTTATTTTTCATATTGGCCTTGATTGCATCCTTTGCCCTCTCTATGATATCATAAAAATAATCAATTTTTGTATTCTCATCAGTATTAGCTAGACGAAGTAACCTCACCTAAGGTTCATAAACTCGGATGAAAAATTGACATTGGGACTAAAATTTATAATCTTCAAGTATAATTCTAAAAATCTCGAATCCAGTATTAGACCTAGCATAACGAGATGTAACTCATTTATTACTTGTAAACATTTTCCTGAATTCCTTATTCATTAAAACAAAACACTTAAATGATAAGAAATTAGTTGAAAATTTTGTAATAGCAGGCCAATATAAATTCCCATTAAGGATGAAATCCTTTCTCATTAAATGCAGGACCCATGCATAATTATAGATGAATTTAACCACCTTTTTTTTGCTTGTTACATAGTCTTATCAATGAAAGAAAAATATTTAAAATTCACTATATTTTTTAAAATCAATTTATTGTAATGTGTAGCACTAAGAGCCTAATAAAAAGAATTATACCTGATTTGCAATCTTATACCAGCTGCTTTGTAAGTAGAATATTATTAGTAATGAATTAAACCATATTTTGTGACCTAACTTCATTCACAACTTCATCAAATATCTAAAACAGAGTATCAACATTTCTAACAAGGCCAAGTCCATTAATAGGTTTTAAAAATATTGTCCCCTTTGTAGAATAAACAAAAATTAATAATAGGCTCGTTTCTTCTATTTGTCTAATATCATACATGATTGAACACCCATAAGTAGCTTAAGTCATTCTTTTTTAATCAAAGTAACTATTTATTTCATAAACAGAGTTGCTTAAAAGTTTACCTCTATAGTCATCCATTAAAGAAGCTTTATATCCTGGACCGTAAGAGGCAATAACATCCATCATAGGCTAGTAATAATAAGATTGGGTTGCACTGAATGTTCTACGTAAATCACACCATCACCTAGCCATTCTCATGTCCACATTATGAGCTACTTCTTTATATTGTAAGGCACTACAAATTGAAGATTGAGCGCTCCAAATATTGTTCAAGTCGCAAAAAGTTAGGCACATGTCTTCTTCTTTTTCTCACATTAGGTGTAATATTCCCTTCTTATTGAGTAGGAATACCATCTTCAACATCCTTACTATCATCTTGGCCACCACAAAAGGAACTTCCACTATAAATTTTTTAGTTTAGTCTTTGTCTTATATTTTTTCATATTGATATTCTTTAAGAAAAGTCTTCATTTGTCATTTCATATTATAAATCATTTTCTTACAAGGCTTCACATCACCTTTGATCCTAGTAAAATGTTTATTTAATCTGTTGATTCCTCTACTTTTCAAATGCTTATTACAATACAAACAAATCGTATTATTCTTTATTTTGGGAACCAATCTAATATAAACCTAAGTTGGATAATCAAATCTTTATAAACCTGAAGAGATTGAATTTTTAGGAGTACTTAAATTTTCCTCCATTTATTGTAAAATAAATAAAGACATATGTCAAAATTAAATTAATAATTTCATTATCAACTACTATAAAAAATGTGTATCACTCAACTCAAGACAAACATAAATGTGCATCTTAGATTATAAAAGCCTACATACAACTTGAACTTTAAAAACATACATCACATGATATTTAAAGTCAATAGTTTAAAAGTTATTATCACCAGCTACTAATGACATGAAAAATGTGGATTAATTTGTGTAAAATAATAAGAAGAAATAAAGCAACAGCAATTTCTCACAATCATATGACATATAAGTGCAAGTGAACTTCACTAACTTATATAAATGATTTTTGCACTTTTATAGCTATAATCCATTTTGTGTGATTACATAATTCAACATAAACTCACAACTATAATCTGTTTTACCTAATTACATAATTCAACAATAAATCACAAGTGCAACCTATCTTGTGTGATTACATAACTCAACCATAACTATAACTTATTTTGTGTAATTATATAATTCAATATTTCAACCATAAATTGCAACTCTTTATATATAACTACATAATTCAACCATAAACTCAATTTTTAATTTTTTGTCAATATTACAATTTTAATTTTTATTAAATATCATTCTTTCTAGTTTTTCTCTATAAACCATAAGGAATAAACACATACACACATATAAATAATTCTTAAACTTAACTTTTATACTACAAATGAATCCTTTTAATTTAGTGTAATATTAATTGATTTAGGAAACTAGTTATGTAATAGCCTGTTTTTTGTACTAAGGGTTAGGACATAGGATCCTAGACTATTGTACATGAGAAATAACATTGAGAAATTATGAGGTGCATTTCATTCATATGCATATCATTAGCATACACATATGAATTTTGATTTTTGTACATGTTGAAAGGATTGTTTATGCACTTAATTGACATATTCTGAGGTATAAAAAGTTAAAAATGATCATGATGTGAAATGTGAATTGTTATGTCTTGAATTTTAGTTGATGGATTATAATTGGTACCTTAGAATTTAGTTGTTACAATTAGGAGATTGATAAATTTATGTGTACTTTTTTTGGACTAGGAAAAATGCCAAGTGGCAGGACAAATTGACATATAGTAATAGAAATTAGTGACAAGTGGCATTAGGATTTAGTGACAAGTGGCTTAAACAATTGGGTGACAATTGGCTTGGAGATTGAGAGACAAATGTACTAGTTATTAAAAGACAATTGGAATCATAAAAAGAAGACATGTGGTAAGTGCCACACATCTATCTCACGTTATACCACATACATGAAAGATCATCTTTCATTTTTACTTTTGCTATATGCTCTCTTTTTCTTCTTTCATCTCTCTCATTCACGAGACTCACCCCCACACTTACAACGTTGAGTTTTTACTAACATCCTTCACTTTGCTACTCCAAATACTTGGTTGTCTTCACCTTACTGATGAAACCCATTTTTATTCCCATCTTGTTCTTGAATATGGTAATGATCATGTAAGCTTGGAGAGTTAGGTTTACTCACTGATTTGAGGAAGCTTTAGAGTTAAATAAGTAAGTATAATATTGTTCTTCATGGCTTGTTTCAATAGAAGCATTTATGATGATTGTTTAGGGTTAGATTGATTGTGATAATGGTGTTTAATGAGTGTTGGACGTTGATGAAGAAATGGATACACTTGTGTTTTGTTTTTGTGTAAATGATCAATAATAGTTTATTTATTATTATATGGATGATTTTGAGTTGGAATTGAGGTGCACATGATGAGGAATTTAAGTCTAAATGATGAACTATGAAGAAGATGTGTTGGATATAGTATGTAAGGGTTAAAATCTAGAAAATTTTGAACGAGATGGATGAAAATATTTTTGGATAACACATCCCATGATCGTGGGAAGGCCTCCACTATCATGGGAAATGCATTGAAAGTGAACTTTTCTCTTATTTATGATTGTTGAACCAAATAAGGATAAGTTACTTTATTTTGGTGCATTTAGACTTGATTGAGGCTTAAAATGAACCTAGGGTGATGCTCGAATAATTGGTTAAAGTATGTTTAGCTTGTTAATTGATGTTTTAACTTAAGAAATGGATTATTGATGTCAATGTATCTAAATCTGGAAGTTTAGAGTTGTTAAAGGAATAAAGGTGTTCTTAAGAATACAAATGTGATCCAAAGGATATGAGAAATGTGAATTAGGTATGAATGAATGAGAATTAAGATATTGTGTGATTTTATAATGCTGGAAAAGGATTAGTGAATGTATGATTGATGAATTTAGAATAATCAAGTTTTCTTAAGGCATAAACCTAAGTGCAAACTAGACATGTACAAGTTATAATGTTTGAATGATCATGACTTATGATTAAGGATAAATACCCGAGAAAGTTAGTTGAGCATACATTGAACATGACACATGTACATATGCACGATTGAATATTTATAAGAATGATCAACTTAGTAATGTGTATAAATGTGTGTATTACATGATTAAAGAAGCGTAAATAGAACGCCAGTATCCAAACATTGCTGGTTTGTTAAGGTAATAGCTAATCCAGAGAATACTATGAGTCAAATTAGATGTTTTCTCGCTAGGATTGACTTGTTTTTGTTTAAATTTCAGCTATTGAATTGTTATTAATATGATTGAGATAATTCCAGACATTTATGGTATGAGGAGTTTGATTATTGAGATCATATTGGGAGTGTTTCCTAATTGAATGTGAATCAAGAAAAATATGTGTACTCAACTAAATATGAATGCCGGACCTAGATCGGATGAATACGTGAAAATGACTGTACACGGTGAATGAAAGATATTGATAGCATATTTTGTTAAATGATGCATCTTATCACATTGATATGCATGATCAGATAAAGGAGTTGTGATCGGAGTGATCAAGCTTAAAGCTCAGTAATGTGTACAAAGAGCCATAGGCTTGATTATGAATGAGCCCAGTATCCATAATGGGTACGAGACAGTAAATGAAATGAGCTTGTATCTACAATAGATACGGGACAGTAAAAAGGTGCTCAGTCACAGCAAATAAAAAAATGAAAAATGAGTCGCATGTGCATTTACATATACAACTTGATATGTATTATATGAATAGTTGAAATGAATTAATTAAACTGTTCTGAAATAGAAATGTGAAATAGTGTACCCAAATTGTATTTGTTAAAGAATGATGAAATGTCATGTGATATTTAATATTTGATGATATGATTTGCCTGTGAATTGGATTGTAAATTGTCATTGTGTTTGATATGAGTGAGCACGTCGAGGATGGTTCACTCACTGAGTTTGTAAAACTCATCAAAATTGCAAATGCTAATTTTTAGGTACGAGGAAGACCTAACTTCTAAGACAAACTAGTAGAAGTCTAGTACTTGCGTTTTGGAAACAAGAATGACTCAAAGTTTTGATCAGCTGATACTGAGAAGTTTAGATAGAATATTTTTTTATAGTTTCTCATTTCATATTGAACATTTTGTAAAAGAGTAGTAAACTTTTAGAGGTTTTGGTATTGTGAACATATGAATTATGTAGTGTAATGCCACAATGTAAATTATGTTGTGAATGAAATGGACAAAGTTGATCATTTGTCTACTTATGTTTTGTATGATGTCATAATAAGTGAATGTGATTGCTCTAACATGCCATTTTCATAGGGTATGTTCTCGAATGTCCTCTGGATGTTTAAGTGTATGCTCTGTGGAGGTGGAGTGTTACAAGTTAAATATATTACTAAAGAAAGTTTAGATATAATGAAAAAAGTCACTAATTTATATAATTTAGATATGATTCTTGAGAAAATAGTTAATATTCACAAAATTAAAGTTTAATTATTGATTTATCTCTAAATTCTATAACTAAATAATCTTACACGTCAAATTAAAAATATAATAAATTAATATTAATTAACTCACTTTACAATTTACACTTTGACATTTTTATTAATTTCAATTATAAACTTGAAAAATTATAATTAATAAAAATCACAAATTTCACAGCCAAATTCTCAAAGACCCATCACCTACAATAATTTAAATATCAAACATTCAAACTCAAGTAACAAATTTATCAAAGCATATCACCATTATACAAATCTCTATGAAAATACCAAAAGCCACACATAAGAGTAAGACATAAGCATTTATAAAAAATATGCCACCGTCATCATTTATCAACCTTGAATTTGGGACAACTTGTTACACACAAAGCAGAGGGAGCTGAAGAAGATGAAGCAGGCAACACTTGAGTCTTGACGAGAAGAAAATTAGTGTCAGATGAAGAAGTAGCGATGGAAAAAGATGCAATGATAGTGGCACAGAGCAACGACAATGACAAAGACAATACCTAACAGTGACAAAGAAGCAACTGTTGGATATTTTTGACATTTTCGATAACGTTGGACAACATTTAATTGCATTTTCAGTTTTTTAATAACTTATTGGTTAAGTTACATATTTAATTTGGATAAAGATAATAAAGTGGCTCAATAAATGATCTAAGTTAATGGGTCAAGTTCAGGTGAAAAATAGATCTCGATCAATATAGACTAAACCCATATTAGGGTTGTGATAGGGAAGTCTGATACGGAAGTTATATATAAAGGTTAAGGCACCTGATATTGCTCATATCATTTCTAAGCATAAGGATTCTTTAACCCGTTACGAGTGCTTACATTTGGAGAAAACTATAACAAGGCTTGACTGCGTCCCAATGAACAGTTCCTGTGAAGGCGGCGGTAGATTCGTGCTCGTTTTGGT
>JANIIA010000009.1:21387248-21404980 GCA_027478495.1 Erythroxylum alaternifolium
TAAGGTTGACATGTGTCATGCCTTATGATTAATCTTGATATCATGTTACAAAGGGACCGAGTTTATAACCATAGTTATAGGCTAAATCGGATTACCGATCCTTATTTGATTTGGGTAGTCATAATGTCTTGCTAGAGGTCGCTTATGACTTATAGGCCTTGAAGTATGATCAAGCCCGTTGCCAACATCAAATGAGTCTACAGGGTCACACACAAAGAGTGATGTGATTTGGGCTTATTCTCTTGGGCCTAATTTATTAGGCACTGCATAAGTATATGTGGATATATTTATTGGGTTAGATATAATTAAGTTGTCGGGCTTATATTATATGAGATATAATATGGGTCGAAACTTATTGGGGTTCCATAATCCTGATGAGTTTAGGATTATAATATTCTTAGCTTCTCTAAAAATAAATGGGTTTATATCTCATTAGAAGATATGCGAAAACCCTAGCCACCCAGCCACTTGTTTCTTTTCCCGAGGGAAAAATTGTGCGGCTTTCTAAAGAGTTTAGAAAGTGTTAGCAAAGATTAGTCGCTGCCCTGATTGTTCATCCTCGTGTGGATACCGGTAGATGACGTTCGCGAGCTGCAGCATCAAGATATCTGAAAAGAATCCCAATTTATGCGCTTCAAGAGGTAATTCCATACACTTCTTATTTTGTTTTTCAGTTAACCATGGCGTAAGACCCGAAGTCTTATAATCTATTCCGCTGTGTATTGTGTGCATTTCCAGGCAATAAGCAATCCAACAGTGGTATCATAGCCAGGTTGAATACCAAAAATATGCATGTTTTGATGACATGTAGTTTCAAATTTGAATGCATGATAGGAATGTGATTTACGTTCATACATGTTGTTTGCGGATTTGTTTTTCTCTTGGTACTAATGTGAATATATGACAAGAGAGAAGTTTCGGCCATGGAAGTTGATTACATCAAAATGTGTTTCGACCATGGCTTGTTTCGGCCAAAGGAAGAGTTCAGGCATATAGATGTTTCAATCATGTTTGTCTCAGTGAAAAGAGTTTCAGCCAAGACATATGTTGATTCCTGAAACTTCCTTTAGAGGTGACGGCTACTAGGGTTTCGGTCATGTAAGACATGGGTTCGGAATAGGAAACCAAAAGTATCCATGTTTGATAAGGGTACTAAAAGTGGAAGAAGAAGAATCCATATATGATACGGATTTGGGAAAAGAAAAGCTTCCTTATTAGATAAGGATTCTATAAGACTTTAAGAATGGAAACCACAAAGGTATCCATATTCAATATGGATTCAGGAATTTCAGAACTTCCTTATTAATAAACCGTGGATACCATTTTTTGGTCTGAGGCGCTACCCTGAGCCCCACAAGGGGTGGCTTCCCCTTGACCCTTGCCTGCTAAACAGCTAGCGGGACCGTTATCTATGACGCTTGATTCTTCGTTATGTGTCATATATTTTGGGTGGCTTTACATATGTTTTATTTATATTATTTGAATATTTATATGCATATGTTAATTACTATTCTATGCTTCTAATTTATATACTCAAGTATGTTGTAGCATAGGACAAACACTCTTACTAATAGGATTAGTAACTTTCATAATGTACTAAAAACAACCCTCATAATAACATTATGTGTATATTCCTTCCATAAAACTTTACCAATGTTTATCTCTAGATTAACCTTATGTGGTTTTGCCAAAACAAAGCATATGAGAAACATATAAGGAAGACATTTGAATAATGGTGCTATTCATAGGTAAAGTATGAGTAGACTTAACTAAGCTATCAAAACGGTTTTGGGCTTAGGGAATAAGATTGGGTTTTTACATACATGCAGTACATAAGATGTAATTAAACATAAACCCATCAAGAGTTACATGTGATGTAAATGAAAAGAGTTTTCTACCTAAATAATTATGTCTTGAGTGTTAAGCCAAAGCTTTCTTAGGACTTAGTGAAATGTGGATCTTGTTTCTTCCCACTTTTAAATAGAGGGTTATTAAATTGAGTGGAAGCTTAATAAGAATGTTAACACACTTTGCATAATATTGTAGATTATGGCATCTACTCTATCTAACAACCTATCCCTGCGATCTATCCTGGAGAAAGAAAAGCTTAATGGGACAAACTTCCTAGACTAGTATAGGAACTTAAGAATTGTTCTCAAGCAAGAAAGAAAGCTTTATCTCTTAGAAGAACCCATTCCTGAGGAACCGCCAGCAAATGCACCTAATGCTCAAAAGGATGCTTACACGAAGCATATCAATGACTCTACGGATGTGTCATGCCTTATGTTAGGCACCATGATCTCTGACCTTCAGAAGGATTTAGAGGAAATGGAAGCCTATGACTTGCTTGCTCAACTAAAATTTATGTTTCAAAAGCAAGCATGCCAAGAGAGGTTTAGAACCACTAAGGCATTGCATTCATGCAAGATGACTCCTGGAACATTTGTGAGTGCTCATGTTCTCAAGATGAAGAGCTATGTTCATCATCTTGAGGAATTAGGTGCACCTGTTAGTCAAGAATTGGCAATTGATATTATTCTAGCATCTTTGACTGATGAATATGATCAGTTCATTCTTAACTATAATATGCATAACATGGAGAAGTCCATTGATGAATTGCATGGGATGCTCAAGACTGCTGAAGAGAACTTGAAGGGAAAGGTTAAGACCATCAATGAAGTTCTTGTGGTTCAAAAGGGAAAGGGCTTCAAGAAGAAGGGCACAGGCAAGGGCAAAAGTAAAGTACCCAAGTCCAAGCCTAAGCCTAAAACGCAATAGCAAGATCGATTCATAATTAACGTAAAATCAACTGCTAAGGTTATCAGAGATGGCTCTAAAACCCAACTACTGAGACTTCAAATAAACCACAATGACCACCCACACTTCACATGAAAAATCGTTGTCAAAGCACAGTAATAGCGCAGTAAGAAAAGACCCATGACCAAAGACTCCTTTAACACTATGGTCACATAAATCACACACAAGTCTTCAAAAAAAGGTCTCACAAAATCTTTACTATGTGTGCTGCAAAAAGGAGAAAAATCCAGTGATCACCATGGCCAAACCAAAACTTGGAAATATTCACGCCAACATCAAAATCACAAAAAGAATCACCAGATCACTCACATTTCTTTCACTAAGAACTTAGTCACATAGCAGTACAAATTCAAGATATAGAAACCTTCACACCACCTTCATACACGCCAGCTTGCATTATCCATCTTTCAAAAAGAATCATAATCCACTCCAATCTTCATTCAAGATAGACTTTTATTTGTGCAACAATACTATCTAAGAATCCAATTTAAGTAAGACTTCTTGATTTATATTTTGAATAATTATCTTAAATATCCAGTAATCAAATATGTCAAAATTAAATAATAAAACATATCCTAACACAAACTTTGGCCAACATGAAGGCTTCGTCTATTATAAAAGTATGCGTTATCTTGGCTATCCTTCTCTTCTCTTCCCCTTTCACCATGCCATAAGAATTGGATTTTCACAGTATTATTCTCTCTTCATTTTGATTTGATACAAGAGTTTAGTGTTTTTAATAATGTGCTAATGTATGAATATATTAAGAGACTTAAAATTTCAAGAGTTTAAAAATAATTATTTGATAACTACTAACATAAATGCGGTCTTATACTGTAACTACTACATATATGCGGTCTTACGAGGATAGTACCAATGTGAGTGTAGTACTCTCATGATATAAGTGTGTCAATTAATGACTTAATGTTATACTTAATGTTATTCTCCGTATAAATATTCCTGTTTGAGAAAATAGTTATTTCCTGTATTATTTAACCAACGTCACCGTCGTGGCATGACAAATGTAAATGTTGCTATGTCCCAAAGCCATCCCATTAATTACCTCCACTTATCCCCAATTAAAGCTCTTTGTAACCTCAAAAATCACGTCCATTTATCCCCAATTAAGCTCTCCTCATAGTTCAATACGATCAGAAACATGAGCTTCTGCAGCCTCAGAACAGACTATATGTTGCCTCTCATTATTATGCTTCTGTCACTGGGTAGCAGCTATGTACTCTCTATTGGTGAAGAACTACAAACTTATATCATACACCTAGACCATTCCCACAAGCCTGAATCTTTTCTGACACATGAATCGTGGCATAGATCCATTTTCCAATCTGCTAACCTAGATGAGAACGGTAATGACATGTTTCTTTATTCATACAACCATGCCATGCATGGCTTCAGCGCAAGGCTCACAAAATCTCAACTTTTTGAGATTGAAAAGTCTCCTGCTCATCTAGCAACACAGCAAGAGTCGTTTGGCAAGCTATTCACCACGCATACCCCAAAATTTCTTGGGCTAAACCATGATTATGGCCTCTGGCCTAATTCATCATATGGAGAAGGTGTGATCATAGGAATTGTTGATACCGGAATTTGGCCGGAGAGTGAGAGTTTCCAAGACATGGGCATGCCTCCGGTGCCAGAAAGATGGAAGGGTGAGTGCGAAACTGGTACGGCTTTTAGTCCTTCTATCTGCAACAAGAAGCTAATTGGAGCTCGAAGTTTCAGTAAATCTGTGTTAGCTTCAGGCCTAAATTTTTCCACGGATTATGCATCAGCTCGAGATTCCTATGGACACGGAACTATAATCTCTTCTATAGCTGCAGGGAACATCGTCGAAGGAGCAAGCTATTTCGGATATGCAAAAGGTACAGCCAAGGGTGTGGCTCCCAGAGCACATATTGCCATGTACAAAGTCTTCGTAACTGCAGGAAATTATACAGTTGTAGAAAGTGATGTGCTTGCAGCCATAGACCAGGCTATAGCAGATGGTGTTGATATATTGAATTTGTCACTAGGTTTCAAACGAGTACCTTACTTTGACGATCTAATTGCCATAGGCTCACTTTCAGCTGTGGAGAGAGGGATTTTTGTTGTGTGTGCAGCTGGTAACGATGGAGCACCTAACACAACATTCAACGGAGCACCTTGGATCACAGACGTTGGAGCTGGTACGGTTGACCGGAAGTTTTCTGCTAAAATGACTCTAGAAAATGGGTTGGTGTTGGATGGAATTTCTTACTATCCATCCAGTATTTACATCACAAATGCTTCGTTGTACTATGGCAAAGAGCATAAGAACATATCAACATGTTTTACTGGTGAATTGGACCCAAGTGAGGTTCACGGAAAGATTGTTCTTTGTGATAGTAGTAGTGAAATTGACATTTTCTTGCAACTGGAGGAGCTTGTAAGAGTAGGTGCATACATAGGAATATTAATCACAGATCAAACAGTTTTTGCTCCACTGGACTACAAAATTCCTAGCCTAATTCTATCAACTACTTATGGTGCTTTATTAAAGGAGAACCTGTATAAGGTAACTACAGCAGAGGTGAAATTTCTGAAGTTCACATCAACCAAATTGGGAACTAAACCAGCACCTCAAGTAGCTATTTTCTCAGCAAGAGGACCAGATCCTGTTAGTCCAGGTATTTTAAGACCAGATGTTATAGCTCCAGGATTTGACATTCTTGGAGCAAGCGTACCAAATGTTCCAGAAATGTTACTAGGAAAATACGAGGTTGTAACCGATTATGCACTGAGATCAGGCACATCAGTATCTGCACCTCATGTTGCCGGAATTGCGGCTTTGCTAAAAAATGTTCATCCTGAATGGAGCCCGGCAGCCATCCGATCAGCTATTATGACTACTACCTATTTAACAGATAATACAGAATCAATTTTGAGAGACCAATACACAGGTGTGGCTGCCACGCCACTAGCTTTCGGTGCTGGTCATGTTAACCCCAACAAAGCTATGAACCCCGGCCTCATATATGACATTGGTTTCCAAGATTATGTCAACTACTTGTGTGGTCTTGGCTATACTAAAAATCAAGTTGGATGTATCATTAGACAGAGCCGATGGAACTGCAGCGAGAAATTAAATGACTTAAATCATCCTTCTTTTGTGGGCATATTCAGAAGTGGAGCTGAAGCATCAAGACTGAAGAGATTTAATAGAGTGATGACGAGTGTTGGGGATGATTCAGCAGTGTACCATGCAATTTTGGAGCACGTTCCTTCAGGAATGAGAATTGAAGTCGAGCCTAGTACTTTGTCGTTCAATCACAAGTATCAGAAGAAACGTTTCTCTGTGAGCTTGGAGATTGATCAAAGCCTGACAAGTGGAACTGAGCTCTATGCTTATCTGAAATGGATTGATCAACACAATCATGTTGTGTCAAGCCCCATTGTGGCCCTCAAGTCTTAGCTATTTAATATTATCAGACACTTTTGGTGGTGAATTTAAAAATAAAAAGGTTCCGGTTACTTTTTTTTTAAAATATTTGCTTTATTTTATGAGAGACGTCCTTCTTCATTAGAATGTTGGTATTATTAAAAGTAATATTTGGCTAATGCATGCTAGTAAAAAAAAAAGTAATAATCTGGCTTATACGTAAATAGATAGTGAATTTACAATAATTAATTTTAATCCCAATCGTCCCAGCATCAAAACTATCATTCTAACTCAAAGAACTATATAAAAAAAATTAAATCGTTCAATAGAGTTAAATAATTTAAAGTTAAAATTTTTTATGGATATTCTAAAAATTGTTACTTTCGTAAAAGTAACCATATTTAAATTTTAAATGAAGTGAAGAATTGAAATTTTAATCACATACTTAAATTTGTAGTTCTATTTTCAATTTCAAATTTTAGTTTCAAGATTGTCAAACACAATCTTAATGTAATAACATTAGCTCTTTTGATCATGTATGCTATCATGACTTTCGAAATAGATTTCAATTCTAATCGCTTTGACAATTAAAAGGGTAATTGAAGAAGAAAAACAATGGTATGGTATTGACTAATGATTGACATCAATCACATCTTGACAACATCATATAGAAAGAGTTTATAAAAAGCGAAAGGAACCTTATCTCGTGGTAAAGGAGGGAACGAAATTCTTTGTACCGAGCATGGCAGCCCCTTGGGGGTTTATCATTTATGTCCATCCAAGTAAGGGGTGAGGATGATATGATAACTTTTTCAGTAGAAGCCAAGCCCATATCGTGCTTTAGAATATTTAAAGGATCTTACCTTTGAATTTGATACCTCTTCCTCAAATGATTAATTGGAAACACAATGATCTTCCTACGCCACTTTTTACGCCATCTATGGACATTATATATGTTCATTTATTTCTTCATATAACCAATCAATCGATTATAAGTTAATTATTACATATTTATTAATAATTTTATTTAATATTTTAATACTAAATATAAAATTCTTAAAATAGTTACTGTAAAATTTAAATTGTGATTCATAAATTATATTTAACATTTTAGTACTCAAAATAAAAACCTTAAAAATAATAAATATACTCAATCACATGCTGGATGCTCAATTTAAAGGGGTAAGAATGATAATTGAGCAGAAATAGAATCTCTCTCCCTTTTTGTACATTTCTTCTGCTCTCCTCTCACTCCTCTCGTCCTTAACATTTAAGCTCTCTTCTTCATCTCTTATCTAAAGTTTGAATTTCGTACCATACTGACTAATATTGACTAAAAAATAATACAAAACTCGTTTCATTGGTACATACTAGTAATTTCTGGTGGTATTGGTCGGTACGGTAAACTTTAAAAAGTTAAAGGACCTTTTTACAAAAAAAAAAATAACAAACTATCTCTCTCTTTATCTCTACCCACCTAGATTCATCTTCACTCTCTCCACTCTCTCTCTCCATCGCCACCCACACTAGTCGCCACTTTTGTGCATCACCAAAAGAAAAAGATTGCAAATTTAGCAAGAATATGTAAAAAAAGAACAACGAAGCACACCGAACCTAGATTTCAGAAGATAAAAAAGAAAACATACTGACACCTTCATATGGTCAAAGCCTTTTCAAAAGAACGACAACCAAAGGAAGACAAGAACATAGTTTATTTCCAAAACAACAAACAACACAGACAAACTGTCACACTAAAAAGGCAAAACAAAAGCAAAACCCAAGAAAGAAGAAGAAGAATGTGAAAACTGAAATGATGCATTAGTCTGGTGGAGGTGAGTTTTAGTTTTTTTAGATGAGAGAGCATATTGAGAAATGAAAATTGAGCAATCAAATCATGACAGAGAAATGTTGTGATTATAGTGTGTATAAAAAAGCACTTACAAGTGACAATAAAGAAAAGATAGTTAATTTAAAAAAAATAAAGAAAAGATAGTCAGTTTTTTCAAATAAGTAATTGACTGTATATAAAAAGTAGCACTTCTTCTTTTATTTTTCAAATAAGCAATTATAGTGTATTATTTTTTAATATGTTAATGGTCTAAACATGTCACAATTATTTGATATATCTAGGAGAGAGCTTAGTATTTAATCTTGTATGAATTATTTTAATTTATGAATTAGGATTTATATTTATGAGTTATTTTAAATAAATTATAATATATGATTTTTGAAAACAAGGTTCATGTAAAATTATAAATTATACAGTACAATATATTGAAGGACTATCTTGTAATTTTTTAAAAATTAGGGACTATTTTATAAATTTAAAACATTATCCGAAACGGTACCCAGTTGTAACATCTCGTTATCCCATGTTAAGGTTAGAACCCTAGAATACTGTACATGAGAGATTATTGAGAAGTTAATGCATTTCACGCTCATGTATAATATAGCATACACACACATGTGAATATTGATTTTTACACATTACCATGACTGTACATGCATTTATTGACATTTTCTGGATATAATTGATTTATAAATGTGATTTTTGACAAGAATTGTGGTTTATATGTATTAAAAATTGAATTGGTGTGTATAGGTAATAATTTAGAATTTTTGGTGAAATTTAGAAAATTTTCTAAAATTTTGAGTAATTTTGGACTAGAAAATATGCAGAAAATTTGATTTATAGTAGTAGAAATAAGAGTCGAATGACAACATAATTTTTGATAAATGACTTTAGGAATTATTGAAAAGTATCGTTGAAAATTTGGAGACAATTGGATTAGAAATTAGAGTTAATTGGACTAGTTAAATAAGAGAACCAAGTGAAAACCTATAGAGATTGGACATGTAGCAAGTGACAAGTGTCACTTGCCAAGCCATGTCTTAACCCATGATTCTCTTAACTTCTTGGAAGACCACTTAATTGTTTTTCATTATTTCTTTTTCTTCTTCTTTTCGTAATCTTCTTCATCTCCTTCATTCTTCTTCATTCATGATACCCATCTTACCTTTATCAACGTTGAAGCTTTTCCTCACCTTTCACTTGATACTCTCACCTTGTTGTCTTCTTCATTTGTCACAAGAAAACCTAACCTATTCCACTTTCAAGATGATGATTGTGTGACATATGAAGTTAGGGCTTCTTGGTGTTTTTGAAGAACTTGGAGTTTTACCAAGTAACTTGTTAATCTTCATGGGTAGTGTTAAATGAAACATTTATGATGAGTAATTTGAGATTGATGATTGATCATGAAATTTTATATAAGTTAACATAGGTGTAATAATAAAGAGATTATGTTCTAAATTTTAGTAAGTTGATGTTATTCATGAATTGTTTGGTAAAAAGCAATTATGATGATAATTTAAGAGATGAATGATTATGAAAAAGGAAGTTAGAAATATGATGATGTGTGGATGAAGAGGTAAGTAGAGTTATGTCATACATTATGTTAAGATGAGTGATAATTTATGAGTTTAGAGCTAATAAAAGGGAGTACTATGGGGTCTTGAAATGAGATGAATTAAGGTGATAGTTAGGAATGAAATGAGGATGAAAATTGGAGATGAATGTGCATATGAATATGTTCTGTTTTTTGGTGTTTATGATCAAGCATGGATTATGATTTGTGTGTTGAAGATATTGAACTGAAATTAAGGTATAAATGAAGAGGTTATCAAATTGTTTGATACTTATGAATGAGATATATTATGGAAAAATGATAAGATTTCATGAATGATAAGATTTAGTTGAAAATGATGAATTAAACGAGTAGAGATTTGAGAGTTTAATGCCATCAAATTGGTAGTTGAATTAGTATGAAATGATGTTGTATTAGAGGAAGTGAAGTTTTGGAAAATTGGTGTGCAATTGATGTTAGAATATATGTTGAATTCGCGTGAGAGGAAGAAAGTGCAAGGCACGATTGTTGCTTCACCCTACGATCGTGGCCTGACAAAAATAAGTTTCTATCACGATCGTGGCCTTCACCCCACGATTGTGGCTTAGTCAGAAAAAATTTCTGTCATGATTGTGGCAGGAGCACCACGATCGTGGCCAGACCTATGGAGAAAAAGAGTTGTCTTTTGAGTGAAGTATGAACCAATCAATGCTAGGGTGCTTCCATATGAGGTATTTAGGCTTGAATGAGATCTTGAAAGAACCTAGTTGATGATGAATGAGGTGGTTAAAGTGAATAAAGTGTATTAGATATTAAAAAATGATTGAATGGCGTTGTTAATTGATTATGAAATGTGTATTAAGGAAATATGCCCGAGATTGTCATTGAACATACATTATACATACCATATATACATGTATATATGATTGAGTATTCATGTAAATGTGCAAATTAGTAATGTGTAAATGTGTACGCTTGCATGTTATAGAAGAGCATTTAGAGTGATCGCATCTAGATATTGTTGGGATATCGAGGCAATAAGGAGCAAACAGTAAGTAACTTAAGATGGTTTGACTTTGATTAATTGTTTGTTAAACTATGTATTGAATGATTATGTAATGTGTATGTACTAATTTCTGACATTGAATGTCTGAGTTGGTTGATGCATGAATAACATATTGGAAGTGCTCATTGAATGTGAATTTGACTTAATAAGTGATTCTCAACTTAAATGTTGAATACCAGACCAAAGTCCGATGATAAATGTGAAAGAGAATTTTTCCATAGGCTAAATTACCATTCATAACTCTGATTATTTGATGATTTAAATTATTCATTCTTTCATCAATAATTTCCATCGTTATCGGTGAATCTATTCCTTCTTGAAAAGTAGATTTTAGTAACATTTGAATATTAGACAGATGTATGTATCCTATTTTATTTCTTTTATCTATGACAATTTTTTGTAATTGTTTACAAATTTGTTCTTGATCAATTAGGCTTATACGAATATGTCTAGTACATTGATCTATTCTAATAGGTGTTTTATGGATGATTTTTCCAAAATAAATAATATTTTTTAGATTTATTTTATTTTTAAAAGGATGATAATTAATATCTTGTCCTGCTTTTAGATTTAAGTTTGTTTTAGCTATTTGTTTTTTTTCATTTGATAATAGAGTAGTGATATGAAGGATCCAGTAGATTCTGTTAATTCTAAAGTATCTATATCTAATATATTTTTTGGACCTATTTCTGCCATATTAATGAAAATTTTTTTGAGGCTCAGTTAATGTATTGTACAAATCGTGTAATTCTTGATTATATGAAATATAAAGATTAGTTGCGTTATCAAGTCTTTCTTTAATAGGTAATATTCCATTGTTATTTATAAAAAAATGTAAATAATTATATCATTCTTTATAATAATTGTTTTCTTCTTTATACTGAGATACTAGACTTTCAAAATACATAATTTCAGTAGATATGTTGTTACAGATCATACACAGGTTAGTCATATATATGAGTTTGATAATTCTTTTGAAAACGAGTATAAAGTTTTTTTAATTCTTCCTTCTCTTGATTATATAAGTTTGTATGATTATGAATAATAGTTTGAAATGTTTGAAGAGTTGTTTTAGAAATATGAATAGAAAGAAGAAAGTTATAAGTGTGGGTAAACGTTTTAATACTTTTTTTACTAACTTTTGTTTTAGTTTCGACATGCATAATTAATAGATGTATAGATCTACAAGTAACACAAACAGGCATAATTTAATGAACTTTGTTAAGAAGAAATTGCATAAGAATAGGTATAAAATTATAGGTCATACAAGCATTAAGGAAATCTATAAGATTAATAGTACCGAGATAAATGAAACTAACATATAGAAAGATTAAGATAGGTAGAAGATATTGCATGAGTATTAACGAAAGATAGATAATAATTGATGAAAAGATAAAAACATTAATAATCATACCTGTATTTCTTGTTCTCTCTTGATTGCCAATACGCATGCTTTAATGAAATAGAGAGATAGGCATAGAAAACTAAGAGTTTTATTTTCTAATGGAGAGTGGAAAGCTCTTTTGTTACATTATATAGACAAAGGAACTTTTAAAAACAAACAAATAGAAATAGTAAAAGTAGATTCTTTGACAATGAATCTTCTTTTACTTATGAGAGTGTCTGCCACTAAATGGTGGCTGACAGTCACAAATGGCTTACATTATTCTGGGTTGTTACATAATTGAAAGTTTACATCACTATTTACATCATAATTTACATCACTGTTTACATCAGTCTTCAATAATTACATCAACTGAAGACCTGTCATCCTTTTCTTTAGAAGTGGAGGGACAAGTGGTACACTGGTGAGATGGGTAATGCTGAAGTTGCTGACAGATAGACTGTTTCCATTCATCTAATAATACGTTAAACATTCTAGAGATGGTTGAGAACTGTTCTTCTATTTATTTAATTAGCTGTAAAGAATTAACAGCTATTGGTGTTTTGTATGTTGATGTCATTAGAAGATTAGTTCCACAATAATTAAGCTTGATTAATGATTCAGGAGTGATTTTCAAACATCGATGATAAACACCTTCGATGCAATGAAGATTAAACTGATTGATTAGATCCCAAGTGAGTTCATATTTTGGATCGATAGGTGGATACATCCTATTACTGATTCCAATCTAAACATAAGCTATTCGCGATAGCCGTATGTCTAAATCCTTAAAATTGTCTGCCTTTCTAAATATAGGATAACTGCTAAAGATCTTAATAAAAATTTCTCTTTCTTTTGCAAATCAGTCTTTATAATTTTTGACGACTAAGATAAATCAAACTGGGAATTCAAATAGGCTGTGTAAATTGGTTAAGTAAATGGTATCGACTAGTCTACTTTGGAATAAAAGGTAGCTCATAAGGAGATCAGCTTCAAGAAAAATAACAGCTTTAGGTCCATACCTTCCTCTATTTTGTAGATAATATTGAAAATTTTTTTGGTTCGGTCCATTCGTTTAGGGCTTGGAAATAGTCATAAAACATGTCAGGAGTAATTTTCTTCATTTCTTCTTTAAGGGCCTTCGTAGGTATAGCATTTTTTTCCATATTTATGGGCTTTCTTAATGTTTTCATTTTGGTCTCAGAGGGTTGTCTTTCTAAGGCTTGTTTATATTGACTTTTGAGTATAGGTTTCTGAATTCATATAGGGCCTTTTCTGCTTCAGATTTTGTGGAATAACTTTTGTGAATAATTAAGGGTTAGGTGATATATATGGAGGCTTTATGCCATTCAACATCAATGCCAGCCATGGGTCTATTGAATATATCATAGGTTTTGCTTTCTTTAAAATCTTCTTATTTTTGGGCTAAAATTGGTTCTGATTTGGTGATTAATGGACTAGGTTGGGTGGTAGGAGTGGTTGCTTAAGTGATTTGTTGTAGGGTAATAGGTATTTAGAAGGGTTTGTTTTTCAAGGAGTTGGATGGTGGAGTGTAGCTGGTTAATTTCTTTAGTTACTATTCCCACTTATTGCTGTAGTTCCAATAATTCTACTTCCTTCTTTGTGAGTGAATCCTTTAAACTTAAGATAGTTGCTTCCATTCTTGTGTCAATGTATCTGTAAGACTGTTAACAATAGATGTAATATATTGGATTTGAAAATTATATTGGGCTAATTCCAATTGCCATCAAATTATTCTGCCCTGATTGTAATTGGTTTTATGTTATATTTGGTAAATCCACATAAATATTTTGAATATGTCTAAATTAGAAATTCGACAAGTAATAAATCCACTTTCCACTTGCGTAAAGTTTTAAGACATTATAATGTTTCCTTTTTATGAATTGAATATTTCCTTTCTGTAGGATTGAAAGTCCTGTTAATATATTTACATTAAAGATATTTCCTTGAGTTGGGTGGTTTAGCTCGTAGGCACCCTGCTCATGTATCCATACTTGCATCAATTTGTACAAGCAATTTGTCTTTGTCAGAATAATTATATAATTTTGGTAAATTTTTACGAAGTGTTTTTAATAATTTGACATTATTAATATCTTCATCACTCCATGGCCATTGACTTTTTGTACTACATTTAAGTTGTAATTTCTTACGTTCTTTAGCTAAGTCTTTTAAAAATACTTGATCAGAAATGTAATTGAGTAATCCTAAAAATTTTTGGATTTTCGTAATATTTGTTATTTTATTAGGAAAATGTTGTAATTTTTCAAGAGTGTTTGGTTGTAATTTAAGAAATCCATTATAAAATTCTATACCTAAATATTCTATATTTTGTTGTGCTAATGTAATCTTCCTTTTACTAAGAATTAATTGTTTTTGTTGACATCAAAACATGTTTTACTTTTTGTAGATGATCTTATTTATCTTTATTAGAAAAAATAATAATATCATCAATATAAGCTAATGTAAATTCTTCTAATCCTTCTAGATTATTATCCATAAATCTTTGATAAATACCAGGTGTTTGTTTTAATCCAAATGGTAATACATTTCATTGATAATGTTTTTGTGGTGGACGGGTAAAAGTTGTTAAAGGTTTTGTATTTTCATGTAGTCTTAATTGTAAATATCCTGATTTTGCATCTAGTATTGTAAACCAATGATGTCCTTTTAATCTATTTATAATATAATCTTTGCGAGGTAATTTATAAGCATCTCCGATTGTAGCTTTATTTAATTATTTATAATTAATAACCATTCGTCTTTTTCCACGTTTTTGTTCTGAATGATTATTTACGTAAAATATTGGGGCTGAATGTTTACTTGTGCTAGGTAAAATTAATTGTTTTTGTAGTAATTTAGAACATTCACTAAGAAATTCTTATACATCCTATTGCGTATATGGGATATTATTTTTAATATTAATTTCTTGTGTGCGATCTTTTAATTTTATCTCTATTAATTGTTTGTTTATATTTTTGATAGGGTCAAGTGGATTTTCACTACATACTTTTTCTATTAATATTTCTATTTCATTTTTTAATGTTACATTATTAAGAAGATCAAATTGTAAATGATTTAGTTTTTTAGTTACTAATTGTAATGTTTTATAATACGTAGTGTGATATATAGGAATTTTAAGAATTATAGATTTTTGATTTAATGCTTTTATTAGTGGTGTTTTTAATGTTATATAATGTAAATATTGACAAAAAAGATTATATAGTTTAAGAAAATTTTTTTCTATTATTAATGGTAACCCTGATTCTTGTTGATAGATTGATGGTACAGCAAATGTATAATTTTCGATAAGAAGATTATTATAATAGCTAACATACCATATATATTTAATACTTCCATAGGCTATTCTTATTTGTAATGGTTTATTTAATCGTTATTTTTTAAATTCACAAATATATTCTTCTAGGTAACAAATATCACAAATACGTATATTATTTAAATGCCACAATGTGGATTTTCGTTCTTCATTTTCGATTTCTTATTTATAAGAAGTTATTTCTTTTCCAATAAATTCTTTATAAATTTCATTAGTAACTACCTAAAAGGCTTATACTGGTTGAAGTGCATTTAAAAATTCAGTATTATTTTTTATGCATACTTCATTATCTAATAAAAAATTTAATACATTACCAGTTGTTTTGTAAGTAATAAAATTCCATAAAGTGCTAATATTGTTAATCCTTCAAAAGGTTTTTCTAATTGTATTACTAAGGCTAATTTATTCGACAATTCTGATAATAATTTTTCCAGTGAAATTACACAATTGAGATTTAAAATACCATCTAGTCCTAAAGTTATATGTTTATGTGTGTATTATGTAGGAAATTTTTGGATTTTATTATCTTTTCTATAATAACCAAAGCGATTTAATTCCTTTGTTTCTATGGGTTTGTAATTCCAATTATATTGATTTGTATTGTCTCGTTTTCTTTTTTCTCCACTTTGACTAGTTTCTGGTTGGTGTTCATTTTTTTGCTGATTTGTATATAGTTCTTGATCAGATTCATAACCATAAATGATCTCATCCTAGTCAGTAATAGGTTTGATAATTTCGTATTGCAAAGTTAAAGGTTTATTTAAAGTTAACTTATTAACAAGTTGAGTGATTTCTTCAAGTTGCATTTTTATATCTTGTTCAATATTTAGTTGTTACGTTTCATCATAATTTGTGTCTATATCTTCTATATTCTCTATATTCTCCGGGGCTTTATTAAACTAGGCTCTAATACCAATCTTGTAACCTTTTGACAATCTTGACAATCTAATTTAATATTTATTAAGTTTAATATTTTATCAAGTTTTTCATTTATTGATTATAATAATTTAATTATTTTATGATCATTTATTTTACTAATTTCACTTATTTTTGGTGATTTTGTACATTTTTTATTAACGGTTGAGTTATAGTTGTTATCTCTTTTAATTGAATTTCAATATTTGTTTGTTTATCTAATAATTCAGATAACTGTTTGGTAACACTCATAAAGTATTTTTAAGTTGTTCTTTTAATTCATTAAGTTGATTTTTAATTATTATTAATTTTTGACCAATTTTGTCTTCTGGTTTTTCTTTTTCAACTTATGGGTCAGCAATTTTAATAGTTTTATTTTGTTCAATTCCTGGTTCAGTAAATCTAATGGGTTTTTCTAATCTTAAAGATTATGATCTGATTAAAATTTTGTCTTTTGATTGATTATTTTCAGATAAAGATAATCATGGAGCAGATGAGGTAAATTCATCAAATTGGATAGGATAATTTATTTCAGGTAATTTTCGAAGATTCTTTCTTAAACTGATACCTACTTTTGCTACATCATTAAATAATTGATCAATATATATTTTATCTGTATTTTTAAATTCAATGCTATGATGAGAATTAGTTAAGGCATAACTAATTTGATAAGTAATAGAAAAATGATATTGACCATTAGTCATTAAATTTTCTCTATAGAATTTATAAGCAACAGTAATTGTTTTGTTTAGATTTTGAGATTGTAAAGGAATTCCTAATTTTAAATGGGTGTTAAATTTTTTAATCCATAGGCTAAATTACCATTCATTACTCCAATTATTTGATTATTTAAATTATTCATTCTTTCATCTACTGTGGCCATTCTGATTGGTGAATCAATTCCTTCCTAAAAAGTAGATTTTAATAATATTTGAATTATAAATAAATGAATATATCCTATTTTGGTTCTTTTATCTTCGAGAATTTTTCGTAATTGTTTACAAATTTGTTCTTGATCGATAAGATTTATACGAATATGACCATTACATTAATCTATTCTAATGGGTGTTTCGTATACTATTTTTCCAAAATAGATAATATTTTTTCGATTTATTATATTCTGAAACGTATGATGATTAATATCTTGTCCAACTTTAAGAATTAAATTTGCTTTAACAATTTTTTTTGTTTTTGTTTTGATAATAAAGTAGTAATATGAAAGTTCCATTATATTATGTTAAATCTAAAGTATCTATATCTAATATATTTTATGTAACACCCCACTCCCGCCGGACACGAACCCGATATCGACAGTGATATCCGAATCCGTGCCCCGCAAGGGAGGCGTGTCACATCACTTCACTAAACAAAAG
>JANIIA010000009.1:21416614-21436662 GCA_027478495.1 Erythroxylum alaternifolium
CTTGTAATTTACAGTTACTGGTTTTATTATTTAAATGTATGTGATGCCATGTGGAGTTCTATAGTGATTGCACGTAGCACTCCCTTATCTTAGGATATGTGTCGGAATGACCTACGGGCGTCCCGATGCGTACCCTAGAGTAATAGGGTGTTACATTTAAGCTTTATCTAATACGTAATTATCATCAATAATAAAAAAATAATTACATTGACATTAACAACTAAATAAGTTTTTGTTTTTATTTAAAAAATAAAAATTAAAAATTAAAAACCACGACAACAAAATAGAAGTGAAACAAAAAGACTCGTTAATTATTTCTCCTCTTTTTGTAAAATGAAAGTTCATCTTTAACCGAGGGAAAGCACCCACACCCCTAATTCTTTGTAATAGGGATTCTGACATAACATAATTAAATCAATTTCTTATGTGTTGATTATTCATCTAAGATGAAAGGTGGTGTAAAAAATTAAGATTCGCTAAAAAAGAAATTATTGAATAAGTTTAAAGAAAAGGCTTTTTTAATAATTTTTTTACTAGTGCAAATGCAACATGAAAGCCATGGTTAAAATATCTTAGTAAGATGGTTAACCTAGCAAGGAGATTCATTGAATGTGTTTGACTAGGGCTAAGAACCACCTTTCTATTTTCAAATAATTCAAACTGAGTTTTTAGTATTGTATTACTCTTCTTTTATGATAATGCCTACCATTTGATATTTTTTAGACACTTCTATAAGAAATGCATTTGTTAGTTGTTTGTGTATGCATATCATTAACTAGTAAGAATTTAATAAATCTTTTTTTGAATATTTTGTTGAGAGAGTTAAATTGGATTGAAATATGGAGATTCCAAGTACCAAAAAAATTAAAGTTATGTTAATGATACTATTAATAGATGATTGCACATAGATTGAATGTTTTAAAGAATGTCAAAATAGAATTATTAGTAATTTTCATCAGAGGCAACAACTACAGAAAAGGCAAAATAAGAAAATGGAGGTTGTTGAATTTGAAAATATGAAGCTAAGATTTGTCCTATTTATTTTTAAGGAAAAAGAAATGGAACTTTTTATAGTTTAAGAATTTTAAAATTTACAAAATATTTAAAATGATAAAAAAATCTTTATACTTCTAATTTTTTAGAAAATTTATTCCCTTAGATTTCCATTAAAAATTATGATAAAATATATGTGGCATAAGTATCATACACACACCAATCAAATATCATTGATATGACGATATAATCTAACTCTTAAATCTAACTTATATTAATTAAATTTGAATTAAAATAATTATTAAAGATTAACTATAATAAATTAATATTTTGAGTCAAATTTAATTAATTTTTGAGTCAAGTTTGAAAGTTTAGTTGAATTTTGAACTGGTAAATTATGGATGAAACCAAGCTATTAAAAAAATTATTCAGTCGAACGTGTTATAAGAACCAAATAATATATATGTTAATTTAAAATTTGTTCAAAATGTTATATAAGCATACATTTATAACCCTAGGCCTAATATTTGTTTGTTTAGACCATCAAAAGAAATCACTGACTTTTCAACATATTTTTATAAATCAGTTCATTATACATAATGTTATAAATGTAGAAAACTCTAGAGTAGATGTACTGACTTTCTATGTTCTTTTCTATTATATGGTGCAACTGATGTAGTTATATCATGTAAATATGATTTCCTATTATGTAAACTATCTAGTATGCCATTTACATTCTTACCCGTAACATCTTTTCTTTTCCTATTTAGTTTTGATTTACCTAACATTTTCTTGTATGGTGATGATAGAAGAAGTGGTCCTTAAACATCTATATCTATTGCATGTGATCTCCACCAATTCATGTTCCATGGCAATTTTACTTATATGGACAATTGCTTTTGTCAAAATTATATAACAGTCTTAACCTATTAGTCACTGTCACTCTAGGAATCCAATAGTATGTCCCTTCAATAGGCTTATAATCAAACTCTTTTAAAATTTACCTTTCAAATTTTCAATAGTGTAAGATATCAATATTGGGTGGTGGCGATATGATATCTAATTAATGAAATATCATCACCCGTTTGCATTATGCAAACAGTACTTAATAGAATGTTGCATTCAGGACTAATTCGGTTGAGTTATATAACATTGTGAACTTAATTGAAACTTTCTAGAACTTTAAGATTCAACTATAAATTAATAGTAAAAATATTTAAGATTAATATAATTATGATCCCAAAAGAGTACGATTTTTGATATCTATAAAAAAAAATAGTTGCGCAATCTTTAATCCAAAGAAAGAAAGAAAGAAATTAATACAAAAGTTCTAATGTAGAATAATAGATTGCATTCTTTGTTTATTAGTAATCGTCATTTATAAAAGGTGATTTTAAGGTTGCTTTAAATAAATATTTCTAATGATATTTTCAAAATTTTTAGAAGAAGTACAAATATTATTTTCTTAAGAGATAATACAATTGAAAAGTATATTTTGCTTATTTCATTTGTAAACTAATCATAAAAACTAAAAAAGAAGAGGGTTATATTCAAAATGAGAACACATAAACTATAGATAATGTAGAAGTTGCTAATTGTCATTAAGAAGAGAAAATGAACCTGTAGCGATGAGATAACTCACTTGAATTATTCATTTAAGAGTAAGGCGAACATTAAAAGATTTGAATGATTCTATAAGACATTTAAGGATTTATTAATTACGTTGAATAACTAAAGTTTAACGAATTAACCATAACATCTTATATTATGTCCTACGTTGATGTTCCTTGTCGATGGTTTAGTTAGTTAATTTAATTTAATTATGCCCTTTGATTTTCTTAATTTTAAGTTCTACTACATGAGAACTCAACTCAAGCCATGCCAAGGTGACAACTACTATTTTGGGGTTTGTCTGCGATGGGAAAACCATAAACCGTCCAAGGGATAAGAACTAATAAAACAAAGTATGTTTCTAATAAATATACCCGTGCGTACTAATTATTTGCATCTATAAATAAATAGGAAGAAAATCGTCTGTGTGCTGTGTGCCTGTGCCACCACCGTTCGTTGAGAGAAAAAGAAGCACGTTTATAATTATGATCATTATTAAAGAAGGAAACGAAACCGAATTAAACAATGCGGCCAATTCTCTGACGCTGACGCAGGTCCTTCCCTTAAACCCTAATATTATATTTGATTATTTATTATCTTCTTTGTTCTTGGATTCTCAAACTTTTCTATGGATTGCCTGCTTTTATTGCCTAACTGCTATCCTATTGCAATCGATAAAACCTGAGTCAACAAAAAAGAAAAAAAGGGGAAATGGGAATTCGAACCGCATTGTAGGTTACGCAATTTTTCATTGTTGATTAAAATTAATCTTGTGCGGGTTTTCGTTCTTTTCTTTGTTTCTTTCCCTTCTATTGCTGGGATTCGTCATGGGTTAGGGTTTTGGATTTCGGGGCTAGACGGTGTCGTTTTGCCAGGGGTTTTGTTACAGGAGAATGGTTGTTGTACGGACAAAGTGCGGAACTCTAAATCTTAGGGAACGTTATCAATGGGAGAAAAGTTCAATCTTATTTTCGTGATTATAGTTCACTGTTTGGGGAGTTTCCGTATGAAAAATATGTTGAGATGTTGGAGATAAGATGTACATTTTGAGGCTCTCTTAGCAACTTGCCTGAAATCATGTAAACTCAACCTGTTAAAGATCTGCAGAAGGTTGGATACTAACTGCCTAAGCTAAGGGTACAATGCCATATCGGGGTCTCTATCCTTGTTGTCTCTCTGACTATCAATAGGGGAAAAAAAAATTTTTGAAGACATTATTTAATCAAGTGCCGTTAGGTGGTGATTACGTTTGGAATTACTGTCAACATTCTCTTTGGATGTGGAGTTCGATTTATACATAGATTTTAATTTATATCTAGTGGTTTGTTTTCCATGTAAGGCTTGCTGTTCCTTTTTCTGCTGATGCTTGGTCTTCACAGTTACAGTAAATCTTGCTGAAACCTACTGTGTTGTTTGCAAATTGGTGCATGTCAGGGTACATGTATTGCAGACGCTGGGCAGAGTTGTCTCAAGATTTTGAAATCCATCTCAGTTAGAAAGGAATGTTCTACATTATTTGCCTATTAATAACCCAAATATGCTAAGTGACTGGCATAAGGACCCCAAAATCAGTTCCTTCCGTGTTCTGGTTAGAAAGAGAATGTATGCTTTGAAAACTTGATCAGTGTTTTCTAGAGGAAGACTAGATAGTACAACCAGTTTTAGGAGTTTGTAACAATTATCTCAACCTGTTACACATCATAACAGAGGCAATTTCAATGTCTATGTAGTGTTCAAATTTTAGAACTGTAGGGGAATTATGAATGGCAGCAGTCAGTATTTGATCTTGTTGATCTGTTGGAGAACCAACTATTTATGGAAGCTACTTCACCGGTATGTTATCTTAGTGAAGTAAAGTCTTCCAAAAAAAATTATGGAGATGTATAACACTTCTGAAATTGATTTATGCTTGCCTCATTATTTCATCAAGTAACATTGATATGTTGATTTTCTGCCGTTTTTTTATGCGTGCAACTTTAAGATATTTTGGTTTCCATTAAATCATTATTGAATTTAAATGTTGTTTATCTGGTGACTTATAACCTTTGCCTGTTGTTGGTATACCTGTTTTTCTTGCTTGAGAAAGGGGAAAACTGTTATTGATCAGTTCATCTAACCGTGAACTGTCAATAATTTCTGTTTCTTTTTTCTTGAATTCCATTAAGCATGTTGTACATGATCTTCTAAACATGTTGCTAGAAGGACTACATGAACCGAGAGATTTTGAGGTATCGGTTGCGAACTTTTATGCAGCAAAAAGTAGCTGATATAAACAACAGTGAACAATCTTCCAACTCCTCCATTCCTTTGTGTACGAGAATGCCTGCACTGAAGTCCATACATGGGCCGAACCCTCCATTTTACGACTACAAGTCATCAATGCTTGATAATAATGACCAATTTAACTTGATCAAAGGTGTGCCATTTAACTCTTATAATTGGAATTGCAATACTAAGAATACTGTCTGTTTTTGTATTATAGCAGTATCTTATTTGGTATTTGTTGCAAACCAGGAGTTGCAAGAAAGGACATTGCTTCACCTGCAAGTGTTGAAATGGTTCTCTCTCCTGATAATATTTCCTCCATTACTACAAATTCAAGTATGGATGGCTTTTCTAGGAATGAATGTCATGACTCTATTACAAATGAATTGGCCTTTTCTCAAGAAGGCCAACCGTATGGTTTTGAGGCATCATTCAGAGATGATCTAAAAGAGCAACGTTATGTTTGTGGTATGTTTGTGATATATTTATTGAGTACCTTAACTGAATTTTCGGTTTTTTTTCCTGTTTAATATTCATTCCAAAACTTTCAACTTTTTAATGGTAAATTATTCAATATCTTGGATTTTATGAATGATTGTTTCATTATTTTCTCTTCTCATTTAGTTAGAAGACTGTTCACTCCTTAATCCTAATGCTCAACAGTTCCAGAATACTACTTTCTTCAGAATCTTAGGCTACTTTATTTCAATCACTTATCATTTTTCGAAACATGTTTTAACTTTTTCATGTATCTGTTTCAATTGATCATAGGCATCTCTTGTTATTGTATCAAGAAGAAATATATTGGAATATGCAATAACTTATCTTCATAACTATGACCAGAAATGCATGCTGCTTGAACTTTGTAAGCTTGTCATTGCATGCAGTCCAGTGACATGCACTGATGTAGACACTTACTGACAACTAGGTTGGCACATATGTAAAAAATGTCTTTCATTGATCTTATTCATGTTTGTTCTTCTTTTATGTATAAAATATTCTCATCTCAGGTTGGTATTTCATTATTTTGTCAGGATAGCTAATGGTGGTGAAATTTACAGGTATTGGCAATAAACAGAAAGCTCAGGGCATGACTTTACTGTCTACAGGGGGGGAAAGGCAAGAATGTCCTAATTCAAGTCTGAACAACCAAGAACTTGTGCGACGCAAGTTTTCAGAAATGTCCAGTAATTTGCCTAGCTTGGATATCAGTATGATGGATTCACCTCCTGGAGGCTCATTTCAATATGATTCACAGACATCAGAGCAAAACCAGCAATTGCCACATCAACCATATGATGTGTGTTTTAAACCATCAGAGCGTTTCGGACCCAATTATTTAACCAAACAGAGAGAAATTTGTGGTCCAATTGCCAGAGATCTCTTGCCTTCTCTGCTCCCTTCAGTTCAATTAAACAGGGATCATATTACTTCCAAAGACCCTGAGTCAGCATTTGTTTCAAATGTTGCTGCTGGACTGTCAAATTCAAGTAATCTACTGTTTATGGAACATCACATTTTACTTGCTTATGTCAATCAGAAGACTAGGGTTGCCCCTTCAGGAGATTTTCGAGTTTCTTTTGTTAACCATTTGCATTCAACAGCTTGTAAGAATTGCAGTTGCATGTGTAAATATTTCAACTTGCTTCTATCACATTTTGATAGCTGTCGGACTACCAATTGCTCTATTTGTGCTCCTGTTCGAAAACAAGGTACTGCCATTAAACTTGGCCAGAATATTAGCAGAGTGGAAAATGGTCCGCAGCAGGATCTCAGAGCTACAAATTCAGGTTGGACCACTTACTGTTCAGGAAATATATTGCCTACTACAACACTATTGGAAATTGGCTCTTGTGATTCTGACAACATGCCACCTCCTCCAAAACGTCTGAAGATGAATGTAGAGAAGAAGATGAAAGAGTCTTTCTACTCATCTTCAAACTTAATTTTGTCTTTGTTGGGTGAAATAATTCCTCCGTTGCAGCAATTACCTGAATCTCCTGTGTCCATTAACTCTGAGTTTACAGAAGGGAACAGTAGATTGTCAACAAATCCCATAGCAGATCATGCAACTGTTGTTGATGAGATCAGCTACAATTTTACTGATACTCTTTCTAGATTGGAAGCTCAGGTCGCTTTGCACGGTTCACAGGAGTTTACAGAGATTAATGATACTTATAAGGAAGACTTGTTAGAAGTTACATCTAGCTGTCACGTAGCCAAACCAAATGTTAAAAATAAATTAAATACATCTACAACAGAACAAGAAGTGAAGGCAAAGTCTAGGATAAGAGGTGTGTCATTGATAGAGTTCTTCACAGCACGGCAAATTAGGGTGCATATATCAAGTCTTCAGCAATTTGTTGATCAGGTGAGGTCCTCAGTCTGATTGATTAGTCTGAGTAATTGTTTGTTGTCAATTGAGTACTAATATGTTGTACATTTACTTTTAGGTAGTATCAAAGGAAGGAAAGGACAGTGAGACAGTGCATACCATCAATGAGAACAGATGTAACCTGTGTGCAATGGATAGGATTTTACTTGCTCCAGCCCCATTATACTGTTCATCTTGCACTGCTCGTATAAAACATGGTGTTATTTATTACAGCGCAACAGGGGACAATGGCACAAGACATTATTTTTGCAATGCATGCTACAAGGTGTCACGAGGTGGGAATGTCACATTTTGTGGGATTTCTATTCCAAAGGCTAAGCTGGATAAAAGGAAAAATGATGACGAATTAGAAGAATCGGTATGTTTTCTCAACAAACTTTTAAATTCTGAATCTTGAAAGTTATAAAGATATTCTTTCTGAGACTTATGTGCTATTGCAGTGGGTTCAGTGTGATAAATGTAAACATTGGCAACACCAAATATGTGCCCTTTTTAATGACAAGAAAGATACAGGAGGGAAAGCCGAGTATATATGTCCCAAATGCTGCTTAGAAGAGATGCAAAGCAAGAAGTACATACCTTTATCAAAGGAAGCCATTTTCGGGGCAAAAGATATGCCAAAGACTCTTCTTAGTGACTACATTGAGCGTAGGCTCTTTAGGCGTATTCAGCAAGAAAGAGAAGAAAGAGCAAAAGATGCTGGAAAGGACATTGATGAGGTTAGATGCCAACTCTTTGATGATGCTACACTCTCAGTCATTTTTATGCACCTCATATTTATTGATTCTGAATCCATTTCACTTTCCTCAGATTAAAAAAAATTCAGGAAAAATCAAATAGATTATTCTCTCTTACCTTTCTTAAAATTTCTTTATAATGCTTTGGATGTTTTTGTGCTGCAAAGCCATAATTTGCAACTTCTGAAGATTAAACCCAATAGCTGTGTATCTGGTTTCTTGAAATTCCTACTAGTAGATTGGGTACTTGGGACATGGATCTTCTGTATCTAGAAGTTTAAGAGGAGACTTTCCATGTGCATTAAGATTTTCTGTCGTGACTACCTTTTGTATGCATTGAATTTCTTGTTATGAGAGTTTCTGTTATTCCTCTATGATATTTTTTTATAATTAATATGTAATGTTCCCTGGTTGCTAGATTCCAAGTGCAGAAGATCTTGTTGTCAGAGTGGTATTGTCTGTTAAAAAGCAGTTGCAAGTGAAGCAGCAGTTTCTAAATATCTTTCGCGGTGAGAACTACCCTGCTGAATTTCCTTACAGATCAAAGGTGAAACTTTTAACTGTTAATGTGTAGAATTTGCTTCTTGGATAATTCCTTCCAGGCATGTTGGAAGTTCTTTTTGACTACTGGAAATAAAATTGTTGACCTACAATTTAGTACATATACATTAAACTTCTTTGACATGGTGAAAGGAATTGATCTTTTGTTCATATAATTCTTCATAACTGAAGGGAATGCCAATTTTCGTATCTAGTGCACTAGGATCTTGAGATAATATTATTGTGTTTCTGCAATTTAGTTTCCTTTCATACCATTGCCAACTTAGTTGGTTTTGGCAACATTGTGTCAGGTGATTCTTTTGTTCCAGAAGATTGAAGGAGTAGATGTATGTCTTTTCAGCATGTATGTTCAAGAGTTTGGCTCAGAATGCTGTCCTCCAAATCAACGTTGTGTCTATATATCCTATCTTGATTCAGTCAAGTATTTTAGGCCTGAAACAAGAACTGTAGCTGGAGAAGCTCTCCGGACATTTGTTTACCATGAAATATTGGTATAGGACTTGTTATTGTTTAAAAAAACTTTCTTGCCACGTATGGCTAATATTGCTGTGTTCATTTCCTTTTGTTTCTATTAACAGATTGGATACCTTGAGTACTGCAAGAGACGAGGTTTTGTAACCTGTCATCTGTGGGCCTGCCCCCCTCTAAAGGGTGAAGACTATATCTTGTATTGCCATCCAGAGACTCAAAAGACCCCTAAGCCTGATAAGCTGCGAAAATGGTCTCTCTCTCTCTCTCTCTCTCTCTCTCTCTCTCATTCAGTCTGCTCTTGTACATACCCTGTTGTGCACACACCTGTCTTCAATTGTAAATGGTGTGTTTCATTAAGCAAATGAGTGGTTTCTAGTGCTCTACCTGTGCCTCCACCCAAATCTGCCCTGCAAACGAGCTATGTGGTGTCCATGCGTTTGTGTGTTTGCGTGTTGTTTGTTTGTAGAAGTTGGTTTAACGTTGAAGTGCTCATGGTAGCTTTACACTTTTCTCAGCCTCAACCCCATAACTACTGTTACCCTTTCACAATTAATGATCCTCTGCTTCCACTACTAACCTGAGCAGTAACTGGTTCACTTATGCAGGTACCACTCAATGCTAAGGAAGGCTACCAAAGAAGCTATTGTTGTTGACTTTACCAATTTATATGACCACTTCTTCGTTCCTACCAGGCAGTTTTCTTCCAAGATAACTGCATCTCGTTTACCATATTTTGATGGGGATTATTGGCTAACTGTTGCTGAGAATGTCATAAAACAAATTGAGCAGCAAAGTGGCAAAAATTCAGGTCATGAAGTGAAGAATGTCTTAACCAAAAGAACTCTCAAAGCCATGGGGCATACAAACTCATCTGCTTATGAAACTAAAGATATTTTGGTGATGCAGAAAGTATCGCCCCTGAACTTGTCACCTTTTTCTCTTTAGTTTTTCATGCAAATTTTTGTTTGAGATATTGTAATTTGGTCAACTCCCTCACCTCTAATTAACCGAAGAAAATTTTGTGTGATAGAACTAAACAGTTTATGTCCTTGTTAGTTAAGGTTTACCAGAGAGAAAGTATTTGAGAAGTTAAAATCTTTTTCTTACAACTACCAGAAAGCATTTAGATGTGATGCAGGAGCTAAAAGAACTGCTCCTCTTCAATTTTCATATGATGTGGGGAAAGATTCAGATAGGTTTCAACAGATTAGGGTTATAATACTGTTGACTGTGTATGGAAGAATTGAAAGATGATTAGGATTCAAAGCTATGTGCTTAGTCCATTTTCTCTTGTTGTGTTAATGTCGTTCTGCTTTTCAGGTGGGTCAGGTTCTCTCTTCAGTTAAGGATGACTTTATTGTTGTCCACTTACAATATGTTTGTAACTACTGCCATGAAGTGATACTATCTGGAAGGCGGTGGGATTGCAGTCAATGCAAAAAGTTTCATCTATGTGATAGGTAAGATATTTATACAAGCAATTTCGCGCATAACATTTTGGAAAACTATTATTTTTCATCTTGGTAAAGTAGTAGTTATTTAACTATTCTTTTTTTGTATTTTCCTATGCAAAACTCTTCTGTATTCAGATGCCACGGCCTCAATGGTGGTGATATGCACAGTTTAAATGGCAAGGAAATGCATTTGCTGTCTAAGGTCTAGTCCTAACTGAATGTCCCATGTACATATTCTTTTGTGTGATATATATTATATAAGAGGTCAGAATTACACTTGTGGCTTTGACAGCGTTCATTTCAATTTCTTTCTTTCTTCAGATTATGATGGACGACGTTGCATCTGATACAGAGGATCAAGATACTGTTTTGGAAAATCCATTATTTGAAATCAGACATAGTTTCCTGGATTTCTGTCAGAAGAATCATTATCAATTTGACACACTTCGCCGAGCAAAGCACTCATCAATGATGATCTTGCATCATCTCCACAATTTAAGGGCAGAAACACCCAGGACAATTTGCAAACTTTTTCATAAAGATTGTGATACCAAGAATGGAGGAGGGGCTTTTGTGTCATGCTTTCACAGCAAAATTGATTCTTTGAGTCGTAATAAGTCAATTGATCCCTCGTTAACCTCTGATTACGAAACTGAGAGTAAATGTTTGCAGCTAAAAAGGCCTCAGGTGTGCAAATCTCCCTTCCCACATTCTTATGTGTAACCATTGTTTAAATACCAGATATACTACCTTCCTAAGATTTGATGCTACCATATGCTAGTAATGTGGATAAGATCACATCTAATTAAGTTTAATGGACTTAGGATCCAGGTTATGTGGCATTAATTTAATCTCAAAAGCTTTTGGTGCTTGCAGTTGTAAAATTGTTAAAAGAAATGGCATTATAATTCCCTTTATTTTGGTTTGTTATCATGGCTAGATTATTTCAGGTTGACACTTCTGTTTTCGTGGCACAGCAAAAGATACTGCTTTTACTTCTGCAACATGCCTCTCAATGTCGAACAACTAATGACAACCGCTGCTCTTATACAAACTGCTTTCTTATAAAAAAGTTGTTCTACCATGCAAGGAAGTGCACCATTCGAGGTTCTGGGGGTTGTCCATACTGTCAGAAGGTGTGGTATGCATTGAAGTTACATTCGAGAAATTGTAGGCAAACGAAATGCAGCCTACCGCGATGCCAGTGAGTTATACCTCTCCATTTCTATCTTCCCATTTTCTGGAGTTAAATATATATGTTCAAATCAGTTTCTGATTGAAATATTCATGTTTTAATTTGTAGGGATCTGAAGAAGTATGTAGAATCGCATGGCTGCATTTGAGATGCCTCATATCAATTGATTTTCTGCCATTGTATAGCTAAGTTGGCAGTTCATATGACTAGCGAAATGTACAGTATCAACAAAGAGTCAACTGTACAGTGCTAGGTTTTGTAAGTGATAGAATTTTGCTGAATACAGCTGCATAATAGTTATAACAGGTTGAAATTCTGGGATGATAAGATAAGACTGAAGCTTACTGACGTAGTATTTGTTGGTCTTTAGAATGTGAATCAAGCTTGAGCTTGTCATGTCATTGTAATACTTTTGACTTCTACCGGGCATGTCTATAGCTTGAATATCAATTGTACATGTGTCCAGTGATTAACTTGTCCATAGTGTTGAGTCTATTTTTAACGGCTAGTCACGGAGAAAAGAAGTGCTTGGTTTGTGTTGTTTATTTCCATACCAGCCTGGTTTATAGAATAGTAAGATTATTGGAGAATAAGTCTTTTGAATGGATCTTCCAAATATAGCAATCTTGCACATCATTATTAGGGGAATCAGGTGTTCTAAGCTTGTAGGATAACCAAATCATTCCCCGAGGGGATGTTACTCATGAGTTGGAAGCCTTGTTGACTCCTGATTAGGGGCCCTTTGTCTCTTTTGTACAATTCTAGTGTTATTAACAAGGATTTAGTTTTAGCTCGAAGCTTTTAGATAATCATAAATTTTTTTTGGTTATTTTATTATTAACCAAAATTATTATTTTTTGAATTTTTAATTTAATAATATGATGACATATGTTATTAATTAGGAATTTACCAACAAATTATTTTTACAATAAATTAAAATTTTAAATATTTTATCTAGTAATATAAAATTGAATGTTGGATATTTGATTTTGCTAGAACTTGATTTCTTATTTTTCATGTACGGTTTGAAGAGAGAATCTGAAACAAGTTGTCTCACAAGAAAAGAAACTAAACTTCCTTTCTTCTACATGCGTGTAGCTCTGCTCAAAAACATGAAACATGCTACATTGCTTCATTCTATTTCTATTTCTATGTAAATCCTATGACTAAAGTAAAGATTGGCATCTTATATTGGAGGAGAATCATGTGATGTGATAGTTATATTACATTAGATTAATTGTACTAAAATTTATAAATAATTTTTCTTACTATAATTCATTTTACCAACAATGACTTTATATCGTTATAACGGTAGTGATTGAAAGAAGTACGTTTTTTGTGAAAAGGCCAAAGAGGAACCAAAAGGGGAAAACTGGGATTGGATGCTCACATGTGGACATGGTGCTGACGTGGCCATCCGATGAAAGCAGTCATGGTTTAGCTTTCTTAATTCTGATTCAACCTAACAAGAAAAGAAAAGCATTCGATCCCTAAAAAGTAAAACCCCAATTACGAGTCTCCAAAACCCTTTCAAAACTTCCATAAATTTGGCAACCCATTTTCTCTCCTATCGCTATAATTCATGCAAATGGCGCTTCCGGCGATTAAGTTTCCGATATTCAAAGTGGTGAGGCTACTGGGAGTGATTGTGGCGGCTTTGATGCTGACGTGGACCGTGCATTACAGAGGAGGACTGGCTCTTGTTTCCGATAATAAAGATCTCATTTTTAATGTGATTTCTCATATTTCCTGTCCTTTCGCTGTTTATCTTTTGATAGGGGTTTTGTCTTATCATGGAAATATTTTGGGTTTCGATATGTGCTGACTTTTGGTGTGGCTGATGGTGCATTTCTCTGTTGTAGGTACATCCTGTTCTAATGGTGATTGGACTTATACTGACGAATGGTGAAGGTAAGACAATCCTTAATCTGCTCTTGGGACTTATAGTTACTTGAAGACGTACAGGCATGCATTTTGGCGTTGAATCCTATTATTTATTTCGTTTCCTTTATGATAGAAAGAGCATTGTTGTCCAACTAGTGACTTGGACTATGATATGATGTTTCTCAATGTTCTCGGTGTTGTCCTATGAGAAGCGTAAGCAGATGATGAATTACATGGAAAGTTTAAAGTTTTTCTAATAAAATAGGATTCATTTGCTTGCAACGCTTACAACTTTCACTGATTTGCTAGTTATTACATTGGCGTGATTGCGATTTCTATGCGACTATACAAGAAAATATGGAATTTTTTATATATATTCTTCCCAATTTTGTACTTTTGCGAGAAGTCTCGATCCTTAGTGTGTAAAAGGTAATAAGGCAACTTAGATGCTTTATTGATCACTGCACTGCTATCCAGATCTGAAATTTGCGATGCATGACATGTACCAATCAAACGACTGATTACCCGATTTACTGTAATAATCTGCATTCCCGCTGTTAGTTTCTACAGCTATTCTGATTTTTGGTAATTGAAGTAAATTTTACCTAATTGTGGATCAATCCACGTACCTATATGCTGTTGATTCCTTTAGGGTGGTGCTCTACATTAATGTCAATAACTGAATCTGGAATATGTTTCGTCTAGTAGTTTTAGATATTTTATTATATGTTTACAAGTCTTCTTCATCTTTTAGAATTGATACAAGCGCATGAACATTGCTAATCTGTATGCTCACAGCTGTCCAACAATTATTTCTATAGTGCTTTGTCTGCAGCCTTTTTCTTGTTGATGTATGTACTTAAGTTTTGTTGCCAATGGGATTCAAATTTTGAAGTGTATGCATGATGAATTGATGAACGGTTGCTACATGCTTATGATGGTTCAGCAACGAATTAATGTTTTCATTAAGTTTGCTTGGCTATTACCACAAATTTATCTCATCTCGTCATTTGGGCTAAGTCATAAATGATCGCATGCAGTTAATATTAGGTTGTTCATTTACATTTTTGACATTTGCAGCCATGATTGCCTACAAGACAGTTCCAGGGACAAAAAGCTTTAAGAAACTAGTTCATCTTATCCTGCAACTTCTTGCTTTCTGTTTAAGCTTGATTGGTGTATGGGCTGCTTTGAAATTCCACAATGAGAAGGGCATTGACAACTTTTATAGCCTACATTCATGGTTGGGTCTAGCGTGCCTTTTCCTGTTTGGCATCCAGGTTTAAAGTGTTTTCCGTCTTTTATCAATTACCGTTGTCCTATTTCTGATAACAGCATTCTCACTGTCATTTCCATTTTTCAGTGGGCTGCTGGATTTGTGACGTTTTGGTATCCGGGTGGCTCAAAGAGTGCCAGAGCCAGCTTGCTTCCCTGGCATGTGTTTTTTGGGATTTACATTTATTCGTTGGCTATTGCTACTGCTACTACTGGTATCCTAGAAAAGGCCACCTTCCTTCAGACCAAAGAAGTAATATCACGTTATTCAACTGAAGCTTTACTGGTGAACTCATTGGGCATCTTGATTATAATTCTGGGTGGTTTCGTGACGCTTGCAACAGTTGCACCTCTGAATGGCAAAGGTGACATCGCTAGAAACCCTGTAGAGTAGTCACAATATGTACAATCCCTTGATTTTTCATGCCTAAGAGTTGTATTGTTATTGATTGCGAATCATAGGCGTTATTATGATTACAACATTAATATATCACTGAAAAAGGGATTTTAACTAAGATTGTATGAATACTGGATGGCCAAAAGATGAATAACCTGGTAGTTTTAGCTGGGTTTTGAGGCGGAGTGAACTTTCTTTGAATCCGCAAGTGCTATGTGGAAGGCAGTAGTAGAATTCAAATTCTTGTCCTTCGCATTATAAAACCTGCAAATTTGCATGGATTTTCTATTCTTCATATGGACATGAACTTGTCCTTTGATTCTGAGCTAAGAATTTCTGACACATGTTTCACTTACACCGAAATGGAACCTTCAATCATAGAAGGGGAGTGCATATTCACATAGGAAAAAGAAGATAAAAACATTGGGGTATGAGTGTTTGTTAGACTAACAAAAACGTGGGATATTTCTAAGAACTGAAGTTACAATTGAATAATTTAGGCAAAAAATCTCGCAAACTTTAGAAACCTACCGAATTCCTATTCATTCATTAGTTGAAACTAAAACTTAGTCGATATAGGACCAGACCAATCTGTTTCTTGAAAAGCCTAATCAATAATTGATCACAGAATAAGGACTTAATTCAAAAAGTTAATGCAGCATTCCAGCCAAGTTAAAGTATATGCATACATGATGGAAACCGATTCTGTCATGATGCAATCCGCTTTTCCATTTCAGGAGTTTGAAAAGAATTCTATGCCCCCAAAAGGGCATTGTAGATACATGATTCAATCCCAAAATAAGCAAAATCCAAGTTTACCGCTGTCATTCCTCTGCTTGCATTGGCCAGTTAGTCAACTGAACACTTGCCCGGATACTATTGTTGAGAACCCTTGAGCGTCAATTTCTTTGATATGATTCAATTTAGGGAAGTAGTTGGATTTGAAGATCAAAACAGAGAACAGAAAGAAGGAGGAGATAGAATGGTACGGGACATTGAAATATAGTTAATAAAATAAGAGACAAAAACAAGCAGCTGGTACAGATTAGCACGGCATCATTAGGAGCGAGGGAGGAAAGAATGAAGCGAAGAAGAGATAGTGGGGACAGTTGAATGGAGAAGAAAGAAAGTCGTTTAAGCACAAGAAGAAGAAAGAAAAATTGTACGTGTCATACTCATATTACTATTGAATATATTCAACCAGCCGATACAACGACAATAACGAGTAACCGAGGTTTTAGACAGTTAATGATTTATATTTGAAGAACAGATTAATGATAGAGATTTTCAGTTCAGTGCAATAGAGATTTGGAATTAAAGACTCGATGGATATATTGATTGATGGGGTAGTAGCTATAATTTTATGAATTAAGAAAAGAAAAAAATTCTAATTAATGGAGATTAAGCCTGTAAATATTTTTTAGGGGAGGAGAGTTATAGATTTCTTGCCATCAATTGTGTGAAAACTTTACCTGGAAAATGAATGATCATGTGTTTTGTATAGATGCTTTGATCATTAACATTGATTGGAGTATATGGTGTTAAGGGTGCAATGGTTATTATTCCTTAATGACATAGTTTGTAATTATGAGAAAGGAACCATAAGATTATAATGGACGGTCAGATGGTAAATTTACAAAATGAAGAAAACAAGTACTTCAGAAAGGAGAGTCGACAGAGTCATCGTAGTGGCCAAGGTTGTTATATGTCAATTCTTGATTACTCAAGAAGAAGATTTTGGTGTAAAGCAAGGCAGCTCACGATGCTCTTTTCAGTTAATGATGATAGATTTCGCAAAATCTTCTTTGGTTGAGAAAGAGGTTATAAAAATTACTAGAGGAAAATATTGAAGTTTTTGAACAAGATAGAGGGTCATCAAAAAACCAAGTTTCATGATCTTCGAATTCTTTTAAAGGAGGAAACATAAGTCGTAAACGTGAGACCTTGTTGCTATAATGGAGCCCAAAAGGAAACTATTTAAGAGCCCTCAACCATCATACCATGAAGGATGTATTTTCCATTCCATTGGAGGAATTATTTTAAGGAATTACATGGTATGACATATTTTTCAAAACTTGATATCCAAAGAGGATATCACCAGATTAGAAAGGACATCTATAAGATTACTTTCAAGATATATGGAGGGCATTACAAATTCTTAGTGATGCCTTTTGATCTAAAAAATGTTGGTGTCGTTATTCCAAAACTTAATTAATGCATATGTTTTTTGTCTTTTCAGTTACTAATGTTATTATGCAACGTTTAACATGTTATTATCGTAGTTATGACCAATAACGTTATTAACATTTCCTCTTGCTTTAATATATCTCTATTCCATTGTCAATGTATGAGTCCTTTCAGCTATATATATGACTCACACTTTTTCTCTTTTAGTCCTCTCCTGCTATCATGCATCTACTCATTTTCCCTACATAAGGCACACATCTCCTTCCACATACAAACACCTTTATGCACATATATTCTTGTCTTTTCTATTCTGCCTTTGTCTGTTTTTATTAGTTCTCCAAGACAGATCCTACTTTACCCTTTGGAGTGCACCAAAGCTGGTGGAGAAGACATTAACCTTGAGGTCGGATCTCATTGTCCTGCTGCACCGTAGAGGGGGAATTTTTTACTTAGGGCAATGATTTGCACGACCCCTTGCATTCTCAGGTAAGTTGCTCCAATTTTCTTTTTAGGTGTTATTTCATTATTTCGTCAACAATCTAATCGGAAATAATTGCGTTCTTTCTATTATTTTTCAAAAATCGTTGCATTTTTATTGCTATGTATTAATTTCGGTATAAGTCAGAACATTATGCTGCTGCGAGTTTATTTCAGTATAAGTTGGAATATTGTTATATTCTTATTGCTGCATTAGTTTAAATATAGTTTGTTTTTGCTATTGTTTTCAGATTCATTATGTCGGCTACAAATGAAACCAACATAGGTTCTGCTCTTACTATTCCCCATATAGGTTTTGCCCCTTTCATCGTAGCCCAAATAGTTATACCTGACCTAACTAGATTTGAGCCTTTAGATGGGAGAAATTTTAAACGAAGGTATGAGAAAATTCTGTTTTACTTTCAGCAATATGAAATTAATTATGTGCTATTTCAAGATATTCCTAATGACAATACCGACCCTAAGATAACTAAGGATAACCTTACAAGTAGGGGAGTTGCTCAAGCATATGATCAACCCATTATTTGATATCTATTGCAAGTATAAACTACCAAGAAGATTTAAGATGCCTTAGAAGTTACATATGGAACTGATGATGTCGGTAAAAAAAAATATGTAATTGGTAGGTGGTTAAAATTTACTGTTGTTGATGATAAACCCATTATAGAGCAATTACATGAATATGAACACCTAGTTACTGAAATCCTTGCCAAGGATATAAACACGTGTAAGTTGTTTCCAGCTATTGCCCTTATTGAGAAACTGCTTGCCTAATGAAATGAGTATAAAAACCAGTTGAAGCATAAGAAGAAAGACATGAAGCTACAAGAGTTGATTGGGCATATAAAGATTGAGGATGCCAACCGCATACAGGATAAGGCCAAATCACTCACCTATGTCCCTACTGTTAAGGCTAATGTCATTGAACACAAAAATGTAGGTAACTCCAATAAGAATGGTAGACACAATAGGTCTTTCAACAACAACAAGCATGGTCAGTTCAAGCGTAAAAGGATTGATGGTGATTGTTGGTAGTGCCACAAGTCAGGCCATCATATTGCTTTTTGCCAAGCTAGAATCAACCATGAGAAGAAGGGACAAGGACATAAACCACGAAAGTTTAGGAAAGGAAACCAAAAAGGGTACCAATAAGGTAAACCAGAAGAATTTTGGTAAGCTTTAAGCTAATGTGATCGAAGCTACTAGTGGTGATGACGAGAAGATCATTACTACTGTGGTGTTCGAAGTCAACCTTGTTTGAAACTTGGTCAAGTGGATCATTGACACAGGAGCTACACAACACATATGTACCAATAAATACCTGTTAAATGAGTTAAATGATGCTGTTGATGGTGAATTTGTGTATATGGGCAACTCTAGCAAAGTTCCTATTTAAGGAGTTAGGAAGGTCACTCTTAAACTCACTTTTGGAAAAGTTTTGGCTTTAGAAAATGTTTTGTTTGTTCCTGATATTTGTAGAAACTTGATTTCTAGTGCATTGCTTAACAAGCTGGAGTTAAACTTACCTTTGATTCTAATAAGCTAGTTTTAACCAAAAATGGGAACTTTATTGGTAAAGGAAGTGTTTATAAAATACAAAGATGAGGCTGAAAACCAATTACAAAGGAAAATTAAAAGATTAAGGTATGATCAAGGTGGTGAGTATAGTACTGATTTCCTTAATAATTATCGTCAAAAAGTTGGGATTATTTATGAGTTTTTAGCCCCCTTATACACCTGAGCAAAATGGAATAGCCGGGAGGAAAAATTGAATACTTAAAGATATGATAAATGCAATGTTAATTTCCTCAGGTTTACTTGATTTTATATGGGGGAAAGCTATTCTCTCAACTTGTTAGGTTCTAAATAGAATCCCTCATAAGAAACTAAATCAAACCCCTTATGAAATTTGGAAAAGTTATCCTCCTAATTTGTGTTTTTTGAAAGTCTAGGGGTGTCTTGCTGAGGTTGCTCTACCAGAACACAAGAGGAAGAAAATTGATTCTAAGACCATTGATTCAATCTTTATAGGATATGCCTCTAATAGTATTGCCTATAGATTTATGGTTATGGAAGAAGGATATAACACTGATGAACCAATTATAGAGTCACAAAATTTAGTGTT
>JANIIA010000009.1:21436762-21452576 GCA_027478495.1 Erythroxylum alaternifolium
AAGCGTAAAAGGATTGATGGTGATTGTTGGTAGTGCCACAAGTCAGGCCATCATATTGCTTTTTGCCAAGCTAGAATTAACCATGAGAAGAAGGGCCAAGGACATAAACCACGAAAGTTTAGGAAAGGAAACCAAAAGGGGTACTAATAAGGTAAACCAGAAGAATTTTGGTAAGCTTTAAGCTAATGTGATCGAAGATGCTAGTGGTGATGACTAGAAGATCATTACTACTGTGGTGTTCGAAGTCAACCTTCTTTGAAACTTGGTCAAGTGGATCATTAACACAGGAGCTACATAACACATATATACCAACACATACCTATTAAATGAGTTAAATGATGCTGTTGATGGTGAATTTGTGTATATGGGCAACTCTAGCAAAGTTCCTATTTCACTCTTAAACTCACTGCTGGAAACGTTTTGGCTTTAGAAAATGTTTTTTTTTCCTGATATTTGTAGAAACTTGATTTCTAGTGCATTGCTTAACAAAGCTGGTGTTAAACTTATCTTTGATTCTAATAAGCTAGTTTAAACCAAGAATGGGAACTTTGTTGTAAAGGATTTTGTAATGGGGGCTTATTTGTCCTTGATATTGAAATGAATGCATCTACTTCATTTGCGTATATTGTTGAGTCTTTAGACCTATGGCGCTCTAGACTTGGGCATGTAAATGTAAGGTCAATTAAGAGAATGCAGAGCCTAAACTTGTTACCTAACCAAATCACCAATGAAATGGAAGAATGTCAAATTTGTGTTAAGGCTAAGCACTATAAGAAACCTTTTAAGTCAATGCCCGAGAGAGAGTCACAATTGATGAACTTGGTACACACAGATTTGAGTGGTTTTAAAAATTATATGAATAAAGGAGGAATGAGATATTGTATTGCTTTTGTAAATGATTGTTCTCAATTTACTAAGGTTTACTTATTGAAAAATAAAAATATTGTAGAGGAAGTGTTTATAAAATACAAAGATGAGGCTGAAAACTAATTACAAAGGAAAATTAAAAGATTAAGGTATGATCAAGGTGGTGAGTCTAGTACTGATTTCCTTACTAATTATCGTCAAAAATTTGGGATTATTTATGAGTTTTTAGCCCCTTGTACACTTGAGCAAAATGGAATAGCCGGGAGGAAAAATTGAATACTTAAGGATATGATAAATGCAATGTTAATTTCCTCAGGTTTACCTGATTTTATATGGGGGGAAAGCTATTCTCTCAACTTGTTAGGTTCTAAATAAAATCCCTCATAAGAAACTAGATCAAACCCCTTATGAAATTTGCAAAAGTTATCCTCCTAATTTGTGTTTTTTGAAAGTATAGGAGTGTCTTGCTAAGGTTGCTCTACCTGAACATAAGAGGAAGAAAATTGGTTCTAAGACCATTGATTCAATCTTTATAGGATATGCCTCTAATAGTATTGCCTATAGATTTACGGTTATGGAAGAAGGATATAACACTTATGAACCAATTATAGAGTCACAAAATGTAGTGTTCTTTGAGGATATATATATATATCTTATAAAGGTGAGTATGCAAGATCCTAGAGAATCTGTCCTTAGTTCTTTTACCAATGATGACACAGAGGAAGAGGAAATTGTTGAACTAAAGAGAAGCAAAAGAGCTAGAGTGTAAGCCTTTAGAGTGTAAGTAGATTTTCAAAAAGAAATTGAAACCTAAAGGAACCACTGAGAGGTTTAAGACAAGACTTGTGATTAAAGGTTTTAAACAAAAGGAAGGATTGGACTTTTATGATACTTACTCTCCTATTAATAAAATTGCATCTATAAGGATGTTATTTGTTGTTGCCTCGATATTTAAGCTTTATGTGCACTAAATCGATGTTAGGCACCTTTCTTGAATTGAGACTTTATGAGAAAATTTATATGGTCTAGCCCGAGGGGTTTAGAATGCCTGGTCAGGAGCAAATGTTGTGTAAATTGGTTAAGTAGTTGTATGGACTTAAACAAGCCCCTAAATAGTGATATGAAAAATTTGAAAGTGAGATTTTCAAGCATGGTTTCACCTGTTGTGATTCTGATTCTTTCATTTATGTGAAATCAGATGCCAATGGTTGTGTGATCATAATTCTTTATATAGATGGTATGCTTATTTTTGGTACTAACTTATATGTCATTAATACTACCAAGCGTTTGCTAAAGTCTTCCTCTGATAGAAAAGATCTTGGACCTGTGGACTTTATTTTGGAAACCAAAGTTGATAAGATTGACTCTGGTTTTAGGTTGAATCAAACTCATTATGTTAAGAAAATTTTGAAGAAGTTTGGTTACTATAATGTTGAACAAATTAAGACTCCCTATGATGCTAGTGTTGCTTTAAAAAAATCTTAGTGACAGTGTAAACCAAGTTGAGTATGGTAAAATTCTTGGTAGTGTAATGTTCTTGATAAACTATTCTAGTCCTGATATTGCATACTGTGTGAGTAGACTTAGGAGGTATAGTCATAATACTAGTCAAGAGCATTGAAATGCATTGATTCGTTTGTTGAGATATTTAAAAGGTACTATGCCTTATGGATTATCTTTTGGTGGTCATCCTCCTGTATTGGAGGGGTATTCTGATGCTAACTGGGTTATAGAGAGTAATAATATATATACTCTACCAGTGGTTATATTTTTACCTTGGCAAAATTTATCGTGTCTTGGAGATCATCCAAGTAAACTTGTACCGTGAGATCAAAAATAGAGGCTGAGTTTATGGCTTTGGAGCTAGTAGGGCGGGAATCTGAGTGGCTAAGGAATCTCCTAGCAGATATCCACTTTGGAAAAAACCAATTCCTTCAATGTGATTCGCAGGCTACCATTTATGTTGCCAAGAACAAGACATATAATGGAAAAAGTAGCCATAACAGATTGAGACATAAAATTGCTTGTACTTTAATTAGATATGGTGTAATCTCTCTATATAATGTCAAGTCAGAGAAACTTAACAGATCCGTTTACAAAAGCTTTAACTAGGAAATTAGTTTCAAAACATGCTAAAAGGATGTGGTTGAGCCTAGTTGTGTAGTAACCTTGTGATGGACACCCATCTTGGGAAACCATGTTCAATAGGTCAAATGAAGTTATATGGTAACTACTTACTTGTACTTTGTTTGTGGAATAATACCAAGATGCATTCAGTTGCTAAATTACGTCCCTAACATGACTTTACTGCGTTTGATAAGGTTGGATTGTTTAATCCTTAATGAGTTCCATAGCCCACTCTCTTATGGGCTATCTCTCTAAAGTGATCATGTGACTAGGGCATTTTAAGGCTATTTATTTCTCTAGTAGGTTCTATATTTGGTTTTCTTGGACACTTAGTTTAAGACTTAGTTCACCTGGTTGTTTTCCTCTATTTTTCTCCTAAATTGCTACAATTTGTTTCTCAAGTTTTGGACTAAATAGGTAATTATTGGTGACGTTGTTCGAAAACTTGGTTAATGCATACGTTTTTTGTCTTTTCAGTTACTAACATTATTACACAACGTTCATCATGTTATTACCGTAGTTATGACCAATAACATTATTAACGTTCCCTTTTACTTAAATATGTCTTTATTCCATTATCAACGTATGAATCCTTTCTGTTATATATATGACTCACACTTCTACTTTTTTAGTCCTCTCCTGTTGTCACGCATTTGCTCATTTTCCCTATATAAGGCACACATCTCCTTCCACATACAAACACCTTTATGCACTTATATACTTATCTTTTCTATTATGTATTTGTATGTTTTTGTTAATTCTCAGAGATAGACCCTACTCTACTTTTTGGAGTGCACCGAAGCTGGTAGAGAAGATGTTAACTCTGGGGTCAAATCTTGTTGTCATACTACATCGTAGAGGAGAAATTTCCAATTTAGGCAAGTGATTTTTACAACGCCTTGCATTCTTAGATAAGTTATTACAATTTATTTTTGGGTGCTATTTCATTATTTCGCTAACAAAAAACACTTCACCTACCTTTTAAACCTTGATGAACTTCATTATCACATTAAATGAGGTTTGTAATAGTATTTTTTAATGATATTTTAGTTTATTGCAAGTTCCTTACACAACATTCAAGTTATTTACAACAAATGTTTTGCATTTTAAAGATGCATAAATTATACATCAAGCTCTTTAAATGTTCCTTTGTGGCTCAAATGGAATTTAAGCCATGTTGTTAATATACAAGGAGTGTCTAAGGATCTAAAAAAAATAATGGTTCAGCATGAGTGGCATGTACTAAGAACCAGTTGTCAATTGAAAAGGTTCTTGGGATTATATAGCTAGATTAGTAGACCATTGACAATTTTGCTAAGGAAAAATGTATTTCTACATGGAGTGCATATGTCATAACAGCTTTCCAAGCATTAAAGGATGCTTTGTCTTCATCCTCGATGCTAGTATTATTAGATTTGTTCAAAGAATTTGTCATTAAAGTTTATGCAAGTGGAAAGGAGATATGTGTTACACTTATGCAAGATAGTCATCTAAGTACTATATCAATAAGGTGATATTTGATTGGTATATGCAACTTTTAAGTTATAAGAAAGAATTTTTAGCTTTGGTTGGTTTTATTACTCAACTGGTCTTCAATTCATGATTCGGATGGATCATAATAGTTTATGTTATTTACTAAATCAAAAGATAATAATGCTATTTCAACAAAATTAGTTGTTTAAACTAATTTATTTTTCATTTCATGTTTTTATTTTTAGGACCATTTTGGTTTATGAGAACTTTTAAAAAGCTTCAAACGTATTTTTTCTAGTTAAAGATATAAACATATAGGAGCAAATTTATACACGCATAAGGTATATGTTAATGTAATAAATATGAACACCAAGATTATTACAATCCTTACCATTTCCTATACTGGTTTGGAGGAATATTAGTCTAGATTTTATTGAAGGGTTATGCAAATTTATGAGTTATTTAATAATATTATCTACATCGCTGTCTGGATTTTATTGAAGGGTTATGCAAATTTACGAGTTATTTAATAATATTATCTACATCGATCGCTTGCGCAAATACGCTCATTTCATTCTTTTGACGTATCCCTATTCTACCTCTAAGGTTGCTTATATTTTTCTTGACTATGTTTTCAAATTACATGGCATGTCAATAATGATTATGAGTAATCATGTTCCCATTTTATCAATTAGTTACGGAGTATCATTTTGAAACTGATAGCTAGATATAGGTCTTGAGCCGTATCATTGGGACTTATATTTAAGGTACATCAAAAGATATTCCTTCGCATTTGAGTACTCGATTAATACTAGCTTTCATTCCATTAGCCATATGTCTTCTTTTGAATATGCTTCATTGTTATATGTTCCCTGCATGTCATATTACTATTGAATATGTTCAATGTCTATTATAGCTGTTATACAATGCATATAATGAATTTTTAGACGGTTAACAAATAATTAATATTTTCCCTTTATATTGGATAGTTATTCTGATGCCCATCCATACACCTCTCATGTATGGCCATTAGTTGTTTTAAAACAAATGGAATTATTGCCTGAAGGTCAACTTAGATCTTAAAAACATAAGTGAAAATTTTCTTATATTGATGATCATGAAAAGTATTGTGAATTTTGAAACTCTCCAGTAGCTCTAAACAATAAGCAACCTTACTTACCTACCAAAACTACTTAGAAAAACTATATCTCTAACACTAACAATTTTCACTGGCTTTTTTTTAAACTTTAAAACATAATTAAAGAATAAATGAGCCATATTAGATGTTGAATAAGGATTTCATGAAGGAATAAAATGATCATATGTATTAGCATCTCAATTAATATCAAAACCATCACACGCCATTTATATTTAGGTACTCACATAAGACCATACTTGTTAAGGAATATGGAGTGGTTGTAGCTTCCCAGGGCTTGCTACTATCTTATGTTTATTCCTCTAAAAGACATCACATCTTTGAATGAATTGCCTGGCATGTCCTTGCATCCTTCTTTAGTAAAAATACATTTGAAGCCACTTATAAATTCCTAATTACCATGAATGACTTCCCACTATAGTGATATGGAATAAATAAATGATTTTTGTTCTCAATACCATCATCATCCACTATCAAACTTATTACAACTTCAGTATCAACATTTTTAAATTCTCATTTTTTCTCTTACGTTTTGCTAATTTATTATAATAAAGAAACTATGAATTTAAGAACCCTATCAATGTATATAATTCTCCATTGTTGACTTTTGACAATCTATCAACTATTGTTCTCTCCATTCCTTCTTTATATTGAATTTCAAAATTAAAACCAAACAATTTAGATAACTAAAGTTGATAGAAAGGAGCAGGGATGCAAAATAGTTTGGGCCTAACGCACCTTAATCTAGCCTGGCCAAAAGCCTACGGTCTTATATTCCAAATGGTTTCACTTTTGTGTTTGATTTTCCCCACTTGGGCTTTGAAATATTTTATAATTTTAAAAGGGTTAAGCTTTAAGGATTAATCTAACTTAAATGAGTTTTAGATCATTTAATATTTTTCTAAAAGAGTTAGACTTTTGGGCCTAACCTGATCAAATAGAACTTAAACTAATTCATAGGATTTTATTCCAATTAAAGTCTAATTAGACTTCAGCTTAGTCGAAGTAGCCCAAAGCTCAATTGTATAAGGGATTAGGTTAAGCCTCTCAAGCCTGATCGGACTTCAGATTGAGTTTAGGGTTCAAAACAGAAATTTCTATCCTTACTCCTTACCACTCTTAGAAAGGAGTAGTGGTATTCTACTCAAGGAAGAACAATAAACCAAATATCATATAAAAACAATAAAAAAATTCACTCGATAGGATATAAAAATTGAATTAGTCAAACTTTAAAAGGTAAAATAAGCATCGCTTAGACTACAAAGTATATCCAAAAATTGATAATGCCCTTCATAAGTCTTAATGGCACTCATTTGAATTTCCATATAAACAATATATATTTAACGACAACTAGCCCTGAAATCAAGTTTAGAGAAGAACCCTAAATCTACTAACTATCCCAACAACTCTTCTATCAATGGAATTAGGATTTTGTCTTTCATGGTGCACCTAGTCAAGGCCCTGTAATAAACAAATATTCTCCAAGAGTTTTCTTTCTTTTTCACTAAAAACTACAGATGATGAAGAAAAACTAACACTCTTTTGGACAACTCCCTATTTTAGTATATCTTTAGTTAAGTCTTTTATTACTCTCTTATCAACCCCTATATATCGATAAAACTTAAAGTTTATTACCTCAGTACCTTCTTTTAGTATAGTTTTAGGTAAAAGTGTCAAAATGGACCTTAAGATATTTTTAGAAGTTTAATTTAAACCCAAAAATTTCAAAGAGTTCAAATTACACCCTAATTTTATAACAATGTTTTTTAAAAATCCCTAATTTTACAAAAATCAAATCACTCCTTAAAATTTTTCAACCTAGATTTTTAATTTTTTATAGACCCCATGTTATATAAATAAACTTGACATATGGAATACACTAGGATGTTCATCCCTAAATTCCCTAAATGCACTTTTTAACATTTTCTCTCATCTTCTCTACTATAGTGCTACTCTTCTCTGCATCTCTCTTTGCACGTTTTATGCTTAGCAATTTCTCTCCTTTACTCGGCTATGCTTCTCAGCTTTGCCTTATTTACTATGGCTTTGCCTTGTTTACTTCTCAACTTCATCTTGTTTGCTATAGCTTCACCTTATCTGCCCTATCTCCTCAAATCACTTTATCTATTATGACTTGACATTGATTCTTCTCGGGTTCATATTGTCTGCTATCCTCTTGTCTCCTTACTGACTGTTGTTAACAATCTTTACAGGTAATAAATTTTATTATTGTCCCAACATATCAATATGTTTAAAAGATTACTTATTATGTTCAGTGTAATGCTTCTGGTCTCAACTTATATTGTTTGCATGATAAGAGATAAAAAGAATATTATTCTTGTTATCACATATAGGTAAAAAATTCTAGTTCTGAAAGACATTATGGTGGGGCTAAAAACTTTTACTTTAATCAAAAAAGCTACAAATGTATTTTCCTCTCATCTATTTTGTCTTTTATCTTAACTTTTGATTCACTAAAAGTATAAAAATTATCACTTTTGTTTTGTTAGTGGTAAGAATCCAAAACTATATTTGATTAGTATTGGTGTAGTAATTGCATTTGGACTTAAAATTTAGTTTCTATATATCTCTCCCTAGCTTAGTGTTTCTACTGTCAGCTTATTCCTCAAAGACAACTGGTGGCATGATAATGCATCTCCTTCTTAATGCATTGTTGTAATGCCTACCTTCCCTTTGATTATATTTTCATCCAACGTAAAGGATTGATCACGTTTAAAGATCTAACTGCAAATGCCTTTTGGTAGGACCTCACCAATAGAACTAGATAGGATCAATAAGTTATTAAAGAAGTCGAAGATAGAGCTTTTCTAAAAATAAAATTGAAGAAAAATCTGTCCAAGTGTATTTGATTGTTTAATAACAACAATATGTTAGTTACAATAAGAAGAAAATCTTTTATAGGAATATAAGCATAAACCTTAAAAGCTGGAGCTTAAAATTACTAATAATAATCTTGACATAATTTAATTAGGAAACAACTAATTTAAAAGATAAGTTAACATTTATTAAAAAAGAATTCCAAATTTTAAAAATCAAAATAGTTATGGATCAATCGTCAATATAGCTTTCAAATTCGATACCAACTTTATTTTGAAATTCTCTATATAAAAACATAGATAAGTTTGATATTAGTTACAAGTCTCCTATAGCATTAGTTAGCTTCTTTCAGCAAAAGACAAGCATTGATTTACTTTTGTATCTGGGGTGGGTCATATTCCACAACCTTATTCTTGAGCTTATTCCTTCACTTAAATTAACAATATTAGCCTTCAAATCAATTTCTTAAAGAAGTAGCTTCATTCATGGCATAAAGATCTATAATTAAACTATCGATAACTTCTTTGGCCTTCGTTAGCCATAGGTTAGCCTACTCCTTATGAATAGTCCTCCCATGTCTTTCAATAGATCTCCAAAGTCACTGAATTTGAACTATAAGTAATTTGACCAAGCCCCTCTTCATAGCTCCTTTAAAGCTTTTTCAACTTAAGTAGGTGTTTGATTCCCATCATTTCACCATTAAAAGAAGAGAATTCAACCTTACTTAACCTAGTATCTTGAAAATTTGTTTAGTTCGTCTTAGATGCCCTTATATCATCTTTCATATTTCAATAATCTTGAGTAGCATTCTGTTGTAGCTAAAAAACATTTCCTTCAACTCCTAAATTGTTTTATCATATTTTTCCTCCTTATCTTGTGTCTGATTTATTAAAATTTTCTCTAATCATCTAATGTCATGAGATCTAATTCTAGTAGACATCTCCTTATTCTCCACTAATTTTTAGTCAAGAATAAATTTCTTTTACACCAAATTAATATGATTTAATTTCAAAAATTAAAAATAGGGTTTTGAAATTTAAGGAATAAGCTAAGTTTAAAGATTGAAAGAAATAATTAAGAGAGTGTGTGAGAGAGTAGAAAAAGAGAACAACAAATTTTTTAGTTCAGGCAGAAAGTAGTTATAATTATAACATTAACAACTATTGTAGTCGACAACCACCCTCTTCCCACTATTTACACATGTCCTATTACTTACAACTTGTTTCCCTTATTAGGCAATAATCTTTTCATCTTTGTTAGACTATTCTATATATTGATATTATCTTGGTACTACCTCCTCTACTTTGAGATCATCTTAACACTACTTAGCTTTGAGATGTAATATTCTTTCACTTTATTAGTTTTAGGCACTTACTCATCTCCATTGTTATTTATCTAATGTCCATATGAAAATGACAAAAAATTCAAACTGAAACTAAAGAACATATCGAATGGCAATTGAAAAATAAAAAATAATTAAAAAGAGCAAGAATATATTTAGGGTCTAAGTCTTGAAGTATTGGACCAATTCCATATGAATTGTAAGACCCTCTTTTGAACAAGTTAGATAGTGCCACAATAGTACAAACTCATTGGCATGCTTTTGATAAAATTTTGGAAAGGGAATGACATAAGTAAAGTTTTCCAAAAAAAAATCAATTAAGTGTTTAAAATTTTGCAAGATGCACAAACTACATATGTAATTGGAAATACAACACCTGAATTATTTGAAGACATTTTAGCACCTTGAGGTAGCACTGACATAAGATATTAACATGAAAATTTTATGTTATACATGGCAAAATATGAACTAAAGATAGAGGTACAAATCTAACACTTGACACCTTGGTGAACTTGGTGTAATGTTAGTTTTAGGATAATAACTAAATTATTAATATTTGAATTTACTATTTACATAACAAACTTAAGACAAACAAATGCTTTATTTTTTATTATTTATTGGTTATTATTCTTTGTTGTTATATATAGGAAAAGTTATGAACAATTGAGTTGGAGTAATTTAGTGTAACATAGGGTTATTTCTGAGCATCTTGCTAAACCTCGATCAAATCCTATGACAAGTAGTATCAAAGTAAGATTTTGAGCATATTTCAATGAAAATAGTGAGTGGAAACAACATGTAACCGAAACATAAATGATGGTTTGGTTGAAACAGTTCATTTTACCAATTCTAGAAGATAAGGGATTTTTTATGATTGCTCAATTAAAATGGATTAATGAAGCATTAAAAAAGTCCAAACAAAATTGGATGAATTTTTAGGGATGGCAATTGGCAATTTAAGGCAATGAAGGATGAACTGACAATCCTTTGAACCAATGTTGTTTAGAGAAATGGTACAAATTGGACAAGATTGAAATTGGTAAAACCTAAATTTTTCTAAGGGATTTAGGATATTAAGACCTTAGAGATTTTCCTATAGGATAGAAAACAATAATTTCATGTTACATAGATGTTGAGAGGGGACAAAGTTATACTAACCAACATGTATTTGGTTGGGAATGATAAGTTATAGTGCGATGCTTGAGTGGATGATAACATAAGCATTGGTCACCCTTAAGTTGATACTTAGGTGGCATTTTTTTTTGGGAACTTAATAAACAATTTTTATTTTACATCACTTCCTAAATTGTAAACGGAGCTTTATGAAATTTGCAATATGATGTAATATTCTATAACTATTTGAAAGCATTCATTTTGTTAATTACATATATTGAACATATTAAAGGAAGATAAGTTTTTCGATTTTCTATCACGACTCCATTCTTAACACAAATCAAACTACAAAAGCTAGATGTTTAGGATCTTCCTATTGCTATAGTAATGGCTAACAAGTTGATGGACTTTCAACTAAAAAGGGACGAGGAGAAAACTTTCAATGACAATAAGAATAATAGGCCATACGGAGAGCCAATCAACTGGACATATGGAGAAAGGCAAGAAAAAGCAATAAGGCAAGAAAAACCAATCTTCTCACCATTATGCCTAACAAAATGTAACTTATTTTATATGCAATGGATATGCTATATAAGGGAATACTCAAACAAATTCAAATTAAGTATAACGCTAGTCGATGAGGTATATAACATTGAGTTAGTCATTATTGATCCATTAGCTATGAAAAAGACATCCAAATTGGAACTTCTGAGCTAATTAACGAGTGATAATTATACCAAATCACAAATGAAGTTTGAGTAGTTGTATAAATGCAACAATATAACAGTAGTCTTTAGGATGATGCCATACTTCCTATAACAACAAGGGCCTGTAAAAGAATAAGTAGTCCCAATAATTAATTGGTAAGGATAAGTGACCAGATTGTTAGATAAATATCTTTGATGAAACTTAGAAATAAATGGATTGGTATAAAATTTGATTGTTTATCATTAATGGAATCAACAATGTTGGCCAATAATGTAATTTATGTAATAAAAGCTGGCTCAGCAAATCTATTTGTGACAATAGTGTGGATGGGAGTGGCTTTGTGATGTTTATTAATTTGACATTTTTATAATTATTTTTTAGGAAAAAAATAAATTTTTATGACATATTAAAAATGTAGGTAGATAAGTTGAAACACGATAGACAACTTTAATTAAAAAAACCTACTATTAAGGACAACGACTTTGTTTTGGTGGGAGAAGTATGTGAGACCCTTTTTACAATAAGTTGGCATACTAGTAGAAATGATTTGGCAAGAGAATGGAGCAAGTAAGGTTATCCAAAAAAATTGTTAAGAGCTTGGAAATTTACAAGATGCATAAGTTGTTCATTTCAGTGGAAATACATCACTTAGATTATTCGATAGTGTTCCATAACCTTAAGGTAGAATTGATACAAGGAATAGATATGAATAATTATTAATAGGCATTAGAAAAATATGGACTAAAAGATGGAAGTCTAAGTAAAACAATTAACACCTTAATGAACTAAATGTAATGGTAGTTTTTGATAATTTTAAGACAGTTGCTAAACTATCTAGATTTGAATGTCCTATTTTTTATAATAGATTCGGACAACTAACTATCCTATTCTTTATTTTTTTGTTATTATTGTTTTCTGTTATACATATAAGAAGTTATAAGCAGCATGTGTCTAAAACTTTCGCAATTATCTAGTATCTAACTATTGACAAATTTGCTTATAAATAGAACTCATAATGTAAGGTATGCCTAACATAAGTCCTCATCAAATGTTTTAAACACTTATTATGCATCAATAAAGCCCTTTATTGTGTTTTATCTTATTGTGGTATTTGTCACTATCTTAAAACGTCCCTATAATAGGGTAAAATTATTAAGGTGTTCAATAAAAAATCGTTAAGAATATTATAGGAAAACTTAGTTGTTGGACATTCACTTACTCAAAACCTTTTAAAATAGATATGAATAAACATTCCTCTTCATATATAGTTTGTTGGTTTTCATTCTCTAAGTCCTAAAATATCTAAATCATAACGTATATCAAGTGTTCAATAAAAAATTTTGTTGAAATAAATTGAATAACTTAGTATGAAACAGAATTGTTTATGATCAATTTATCAAATCTCCACTTTGTCAATGATAAAGGCTATATAAAAAATTATGAATGCTACATTACCCACATTTTAAGCAACACCTTATAAAAACAATTAAAAGAATAAAATTGTAACATTTGTGTATGGTTGTTGATAATTAGATTTGTCCTAAATACTCGAAGAATTGATTAAAAAACTTTTAAGCTCTCTATAAGAAAATCACAAACTAATATACTATAATTTTAATTTAGTTGATTGAAGAAAATAAGAGAAATTACTCTAATTTTAATACATTTAATCAAAGAAAATAAGACTTTGTTATGAACAAATGGAGTCAAAGTTCTATTTAATGTTACTTTTCATTTATTTTAGGATAAGTTACATTTAAATCATGAATTTAGTCTAATTTTACAACACTAGTTAGACCTATCAAAAATAATAATAAAATACTTAAATTTTCAATTTGTTATAAAACCAGTTTGTTATGAACCCTTTAGTCAACGGAGCTAACTTAACTTACCTTGTAAGTATAATCTTTGACATATCAGCACCTATATGACCTATAATAATACAAATCAACAATTAAATTAGAAATAAATAAAAAAAGGAAGAGGAATAGAGAAAGCTTTATGTTCAAGCAAAGTTGAATCACCATAATATAGTGTGAGACACAAAATACGAAAGAATATGAATCATTCGCATTTTGTCAAAGTTCCCTATGCAAAGTTGAATCACCGTAATATAATGTGAGACACAAAATGCGAAAGAATATAAATCATTCTCATTTTGTTAAAGTTCCCTGTAAAAGCACATTTGCAATTTAACATTGTTAAAAGTAGTTTTTGCTAATTGTTCTTTCAAACAACTAGTGTTTGTCCTTTGAAATTGACCTCAATTTCAAATTTTTTAACCACTGGAAACTCAAGCTAAAAGGACTCAAAATTAAAGTCAAAACCTTTTTTAACTCTTTACAATTCTTATAAAGTACAAACTATAGAGCAACATTACATAAATTCTAAATCTTTCCTTTTTTTCAAAATTAAGATCCACATCCTTAAGAATTCACCCCATTCTACATTTTGCAACAATCTCTTGGCAAAACATTAAGATTCGAATTTCCACAATAAAACCCCAAGATACAAAGAGTATGAATTTGCAATTGCAACCAAAAGAACACTCGCAAATAAACGTAAAGAAGTTGAAACAACTAAGAGATAGAGAGAAAGATAGAGAAGGATATTTAACAAATCCTAATTTACATAGCCATTAGGGTATATGTAGAAAGTAAGTTATACAAGATCTTCGAGCCTGTATAGTAATAAAAAGAGAGACTTAAGCTACGAGCAAAAATTAAAGTGCATTCTTACAAGATAGAAGGATTGGAGATAATTTTTCAATTCTTCAAGAATTGATGAAAGGATATCAACAGAAGTACAGTTCTCCTAATTGTACCGTTAAAGTGGATTTTAAAAAGGCTTTTGACCATATGGAATGGGAGTTCTTGCTACAGACCCTGAAATTAATGGGCTTTCTGGAGAGGTTTATCACATGGATTTGGGCTTGTATAACCACTCCTTCCTATTCGGTTCTAGTTAATGTCTCTCCAACAGAGCTCTTTAAGAGTGCTAGAGGCCTACGCCAAGGAGATCCCCTCTCCCCATACCTATTCATAATCTATATGGAGGTTCTAAGTCTCCTAATTCAGCAGAAAGTGGGAAATTGTAGATCCTTCAAATTCCATTCTAAATGTAAGAAGATTCAGCTAGTCAATCTATGTTTTGCAGATGACCTACTGCTCTTCTCAAAAGCTCATAGAAGGTCAGTTGAATTGCTTATGGAAATATTGCTAGACTTTCGGACTCTATCTGGGTTGGAGATAAACATTCATAAAAGTCAGTTTCTTCTATTTGAAGGGGCAACCAATATGGAGCATGTAATTTCACAGCTGATTGGGATGCAAAGAAAATCTGCTCCCCTAACCTATTTGGGACTCCCTATAACTACAAGAAGAATACAATTTTTAGAATGCCAGGCTCTTATTGATAAAATACAGAGGAGGATGGGTATGTGGTCTAATCAGGTGCTTTCTATTAGGGGTAGACTGCAACTCATTAAGGCAGTCCTGAATTCTCTTCATATTTACTGGTCCTCTAAAATTTCTTTAGCAAAAGGAGTAATCAAATCCATTGAAAAAATCTTTAGAAGCTTCTTATGGGGAAATCTCAATTTAGCAAGTCATTTTGCTAAAGTTAAATGGAAAAAGGTGTGCAAAAGCAAGGAAGAAGGGGGTCTTGGGGTAATTCCTATTGCTGCTTTTAATCGAGCTGCATTGACAAAGAACCTCTATAATATTCTACTTGAAAAGAAATCTATATGGATCCGATGGTTACACAGCTACATATTAAAGGGCTCTAGTTTATGGATCCTCCCTATCAAGCCCTCATTCTCTTGGCCATTGACTTAGTTACTTCAACTTCGATCAACTCTTGAACCCCTAGTCTCTTGCAAAATTGGAAATGGACAGAAGGCTTTCTTTTGGTTTGATAATTGGACAGGTCATGGGCCTCTCATCCGGAATCATCAAGCAATCCAAAGATGGCATGATGTTCCTATCAATGAGAAGGCTTAATATATCCTCACAGGAAATCAGTGGACCCTACCAGATGATTTACAACACCTGACCCCTCAATATACACCTGACCCACAGAAGGAGGATGCCTATTATTGTCTCAATCTCCCTCGTAATACCTTCAGCATTACAAAATTCAGGCAAAGTCAGAATGAAAATAGCACAGGGCCAGAATGGGCTCCTATTGTA
>JANIIA010000009.1:21458422-21477808 GCA_027478495.1 Erythroxylum alaternifolium
GAGAGAGAGAGAGAGAAAGAAACTAGCTAAACCAAAGGCATATGTAAACCAAAACTTGGTAATAGAGTAAGGAAAAATTTATCATTTCAAACCAAAAATATCTAATTATAAGATATGGATAAGATGAAAGGAACAGGAACAGCCCCAAGACATCTTTTGAAAACCTAAAAACACTAGAAAGGGCTTATAACACCCCATAGGTTAATACAATTTATTTCCTTCTTCAAACTTTTCTTCCAAAAATACTAGTGATGTTTGAGTTATAAAAACATCAAAGGAAAGTATGAAAGGACGGACATACCGAGAAAGAATCTGGCGATCAAGATCCATCTTGAGTGGAAAGGCCGAGCCGTAAGTTCTAGCCAGGAATTTTCTCTTAATATCTTCTTCATTCTTCTTATTCTATAAATTTAATTCATAAAACAATCATACACTGAGAAAATAGAAGAACAAGCGGTTATAGTAAATCGAGAGAAGAGGCAGGGGTGTTAGTTACAGTTTGATAGGAGGACTCGAGGGGGTGAGTTCCGACGAGGTCCGATTTGACGCCGTGGAGGCCAAAGCGAAGTGCGTCGTTTTGGATTCCTCCGATCTCGTGGGCTATTGCCTTGCCTCCTCCTTCCATTCTTCTTCTTTCACTGGCTTTGTGAACAAGCTAAATAACAAATCAGACGTATGCAATGTACATGTAGCTCGCTCGCATCCATATAAATATAAGAAGGGTGTGATGAACGTCGTCGTTTACTCGTCAACTCAGGCAAGAAGACGAGAGAACTATTTAAGAAATGAAGGGACCCGAAGAGAAGACAAGGTCAGTCGTGGCCCAATAAGAATTTATGGACCGAGACGGGCTGAATTAGTTTAAACCACGTCCAGCCCAACCCAGTTCATTCTAAGTTTACAGGGGAAAGACGCAAAAGGATTTTCACATTTTTCTATTAATTTTTTCCAGTAACATTTTTTTATGGAATTGACACCTAATATGTGTCAATTTCTTTAAATAAAAACTAATAAAAAGCAAGCACAGCCTGAGCGAAGGCAAATAGGACACCTGCATAGAGTAACAAAAGTGTTGTCATTTTGTTTCATTTTGTTCTTTCCGAGAAACTCTTGACTCTTATAAGGAGCAAAACAAAAGTTTCTATTTTGCTTTTTTTTTATTCTTTACAAGAGTTCACTTTTAATTCTCATAGAAAAGATAAAATAGGAGCTTTTTTTTCACTTTGTTAGGACCTATGGAATGTCAAAAAGGCCCCTGGTAAAAGAATTATATAATTTCATTTGATAAAATATAAAGGTGTGAAATTATCAAGTGAATACCAAGCAAGTTGAAAATAATTATGTCTTCAAGTCAACCCATGTCACTAAAAATCAAAATAAATCTTCCAAATTATTTTTCAAACGCCAGAGATATCTGACAAATTTTTTTTTTTATTCTTTTTTCTGTTTGGGGTGATTCTGCAAATAAGATGAACAAATGGATGTGAAGAAAACCTTTAAGGTGGGGGTTGTAATCTACTAATATAAGTAACGTCCGTGGATGCCCATGTTCTTTATTCAGATTTGCAGTTTTATGTACTCATAACGATACGGCATTCCATGTTTCAGAGGTATGGTAAACACATCTTAGAATAGGCTACTGGAAGCAAGGAACATAGCCTATACTTTTAACTTTTACTTTCTTTTGACGGTCAAAAGCTATTTAAAGAGATCACGATTTGCATGGAAACTGGTTATTTTATATTTATTTGATTTCACTACGTACGTTCTCTATCTCCAGCAAGCAAGCAATGCACAGATTTAGTTATTTAATTCGCTTCCAGTTCCTGACCCCTGGTGCCTGCAGGTTTTTATCTTTTAAGGAGGAGTGTATCTATATTTAAATATTAACAAGTACCATTAAGTACTTTAGCTATGTAGTATGTACTGAGCTAAATTGAAGGCTTGAGGGCTCGATCTGCCAAAAGTAAAACTACTCCATTCTCGAGTCTTCTAATAAATCAAGCAAGAACCTTTAACCTTTTACACTCACACTGCCACATTCTTAGCTGATGTATGTGTTGTCTTTCCTGCAGCAACTATGTTATCATTCCGTCTACGTACTAGGACCCCTTTATCTTACAGTTACAGTTACCAATGTAACTAATTGACTCCTTTTTGTATTGTGTCAATAATGAGTATGGCGAAGAGGAAAGGAAAAGCGAAAGTTTCTTCCATCGATTTAAAGGCACAGCAAATAGAACTCTCGGTGAATTTCACTGTGGAACTGTGAGAGCTATGGCAAACACATGAGCTGCTGTCTTTCTGTTCTCAGGAGGTCCCCATATCGCATGTGGAATGTTTCGATTTCGAGGTGAGTTTCAGTACTCCTTTTCTTTGGTCGAACTCTTTTTAGTTGCATACAACTCTTGTTGTGTCAATTTTACTACAACTGTGCACTGGTACTGCATGAATGGTTTTTTAGAGGAAGGAAACTGAGAACAGACGCACATATAGGAAAGAGGGTTGTAATGTGTGTGCATGTCAGAGGGAGAGATCAGCAATGATGCAACTGCTTTTGCATTTTAGCTGAAGAAATAATTAATTAATTTACGAACGTGTATCCCTATTGGTTACGGATTCATTTTTCTTCTGGATATGGTAATTCATAGGCCTGTCTGTTTTGGAGTATCTTATAACCAACCAAGACGTTTTTCTTTGGAATACATTCCACCTGCTGATGCTTCCTTCCTGCAAGTATCATGAGTTCATTTCTCTTTATTGGAAAACGCTCTACAACTCCAATACATAAGTGAACAATACAAGTCTCCCATTCACTTGATAATTTCACATGGTTTAGATTAATAAATAAACATATACTTATTGATGAGAATTTCTGTACATCTAGCTATTAATTATTTCATACATTATACGTAATAGTATGAACTATTAAGACAAAACTGTCTCTCCATATATAGCATTGTTTGGAAGGAGTCTTTCACTCTTTTGTAGGGTTGGTTACTGATGAGATTAAGGCTTTAATTGAGAAGTTTATCCAGATACTCAAAAGCCAAGCCCAGGAAGTCCGTTCTTAGAAAATGGAGTTTGCAATTAGAAAAATGGAAGTTAGTAGATTTTGACAGGAAAAAAATAATTTCAGGTGTGAACTTAATGGCTTTTCTAGTATATTGTCGAAAAAATTAAAAGGAGATATATTTTAATTGAACCATACATATATATGCTTTTAAACTATATCACTAAATGAATACCAAATGAATAGGGTTTTAAAACGCAAAAGCCAAAAAGATATTTCGAGTTGAACCGTAAACCAGGCAGAGGGGAAACCAAAAGGATTAAATAGGACGAGAAGGAAACTAATAATCTTTGCAAAGTACATCATAAATAGATGGCATTAGACAAATTAGTAATAAGTAATTTTTTTAATTAATTATTCATTTTTTATTTTCCCTCTTTTAAGACTCTAAAACCAATGCAAGATCGCCGTGTCTATAAATGATGAAACCCTCAAGTTCAGTCAAGATATATAATATCATAAAGGGAAAGAAAGTGCTCATAAAAGCTACCTTTACAATTAGATTAATTCCAATATTTCAATATTGTTTAATATGAAAAACGTCACATTAGAATGTGAGACCATAATCACAAGATTAACCTTCTCTTTAAACATGGAAATATGTAACTAAAGTTTTGTTAACCAGTACTGCAAGGAGAAGACGCTTGTTTATACAATGAACTATATAATGGTTGAATAGGTTTTATTTTGGCCAACCCCAATTTTGTTTCCATAATCTAATACTAGATGATGTAGAGCAAGGATAGCCTTCTCTTATTTTCTCCAAATTTCACCTTAATCTCCCTTTATCGATTGAATTTCAATTTTTTTAAGGAAGAAATAATTTCATTCACAAGCCCTAAAGGACAGCCAAAAACTGATTACAATGCAAAGTTGCTAAAGAGGCAAAAGGTACTAAAGATGTAACAAAATTAGCATTACATGTTAAGAAATGAGACTTCTTAAAGACAACAACTATTCAACCTAGATTCCATCTGCTTTTGAGAGAAGAGCTCAATTTTTCTGTGAGGTTATAAGTTACTATAATTTCTCTGATCCAACAGCTCATTCTATAGGTAAGAACATATTTTTCTGATTTAAAATTCCTGAAAAGCTTTGAGTTTCTTTCCTTCCAAATGGAGTATACAGTGCAATTGAGACAAAGGCTTAAGCATATTTAATCTTTCCCCATTATTTTATATTGATTATTAGCCCAAATTAGGATTTCATTCCAATTATTGTAGGGACAATCCAAGTTCAAGTAATGAAGAATTCTGGCCCAAATGGAGAAAGAGTAGTCACATTGAAAGAAAAGATGAGAGGTTGTCTCAAGAACCAAATTATAAAGGTAGCAAACCTGATTAGTTCAAAGCTTGAGCCTGTATTTTATTTTCAATCTACCTTTGGCAGCTAACCATGTGGTGAAGGAGGCTTTGGGTATCGATGATCCTTTCCAAACAATGTTATACCAAGGAACATAAAGAAGATGGGGTCTAATAACTTCTTAACATAAGGAATCGGAGAATTCTCCGTTACTTGTGGAGTTCCTTACAACTTTATCATTCAAAAAATGGTTAGGTAAATAGGTTGGAAGATAAGAGACCAATATGTCCATACCTTTTTCAATGGCTAGCCAAGAACACTAATCAATAATTTGGGAGACTCTAGCATGAGCTGAAATTCTAATTACAAGAGATGAGATTTCACTTCTTGTAAATAGAAGATTAAGAGGACCAATTATCAAATCAAAACCACGTATCCTCTCTATTTCCAATGTGAATTTTCATTCTCTACTAATAGCTAGTCAAGTTATTAAACCTACCTTTAAAATCATTCCATTAGATTAATTAACCGAGAAAAGGTAGGTTTAATGTTCCATTAAGAAATTAATCAGGAATCTCATACCAATGCCAACTCCCTGGGATTGTGACTAAAAGTGTAACAAGACGGAGTTTAATTGAGGTTGATATCAGTAGTTAAGTTAGTAACTGATTTTAAAGCACTAAGTTTTGGCATCATAATTTATAAATAGAGTACAAAATACATTGCATGTTAAAGAATATGGTCACATTTATAGGTAGAATTTTTATTTTTCCGCTCTTGATCTAGAAGGAAACAACTCTTAATCAAATAAAAAAAATATGTAAATGATAATTAGTAAGCCATCATGTTATCGCCCGTTGTGCGACTTTCATGGTTTCTTTTCCCTCTACAAAAGGACTAACATTGTCAATCTGCAGTAATACGCCAGTTTTGTGTTCTTGTTAACCTCAAAACACAAATTAGAAGCAGGAAACCCAGAGCCCTGTTACGTTAAAGACAATGTCTTTTCCAACCACAGGTCTGATATCCTTTCACTGATGTGCCTAGTCGACCATGTTAAGATCCGGTTGTGACCTCTGCTGTTTAATTAGTAATATTAAATTTAGTAAGGGTTGTACCTTAAGGATTTTGAGATGATACAGGCAACAAAAATGCATTAACTACTGCACAAGGCTTCTGATTTAAATTGGGGTCAAAGAAACGCCTTACTCTACTGAGCTAGTATCAATTACAATGCACAAGAACTGGCAGTTGGTGAGAGTACAAAATTTCTGTGTTGTAGGTTTGTAACTTTGATCAAGAGTTTAGCAGTTGCATTTTTAACAATTAGGTATTGTATATGCAATTGAGTGTTTTGACTATGACTGGCTATTTTCTTCTGTGGACTGAAAGCACAAGTGAGACAATAGTATATGCCTATATGCGTTACATTGATAGAGAAGAATGAAGAGCATGGATAGATATCACATTCGTATGTATACACGCAAGTGATTTAATGGTCAAATATTGATGATAGAGGTAATTCCTGAGATCGATCCATTTCTCTTCTTAAAGCTTTATATCAACTCTATGTATAGGTGGTAAATATAGAATACACTCCAAGGCTTCACATGTAAAACCCCTTGCATTCAGTCCCCTAGCATCTTACGTATTAGGATAATTATGTTTGGATGAATTTATGCAATTTTTGTCCAAGTCGACAATTACAGATATTGTTACTGAACCATGAAACAATCTTGGCAACATCAGGTGGAATCAATTCGACAAACCTGAACCTTAGCATCACTTACATTCTGCCATTTAGAAGTTAGACTGCTACTAATAATCCTTAGAGTGGACTTCAATTTTAACAAACTGATATTTTACGGATATAGTTTTTGTTCCACTAATGCTTTCCTGAATTCCTAACGTAGGGTAGTTATTATTAACTACACAAAATTATAGCACTTGTTGATTATCTAGCTTAACCAATTCATTTGACAAGATCTTGTCGTTCCCCAATTTAATTGATATCTGAAAAATCAACCTTTTGTCTTTTGAAATCAATTAGTAACCTGTTGTTGCGGGGAAAGAAATTGACTAGCAATTAGCTTAATAACATAAGTAGACGGTAGACAGTTAACTCGATTGATAGGAAAGAGAGAGCAGAAAACTATCCTAAATTTGATCTGCAACATCAAACATACAACAAAAGAACTACCCCGTTGCGTTTTACTGCTTATTCATGCTATTTACTTTTGTTGATATTGATTGGTTTGATCAGCGTCCCAGAGTTTGCCGTAGATTTGTAATCCTGCAAATTGAGACAGAATTTAATGTCAAGTGTCGATGAACTCAGAAGCAAGGATGGTGTTTAAGAGATCCTACCAGTGGATAGATTCATATTTGTGAGAGCAACTAAGCTAGAACGAGTTAGTGCATTGCTTATGTCCCAATTTGGTGGCAGGCTGGGCTGGCGGTAGTTGCTGCCGTGGTGGTCGTTGGTTTTGTTGCAGCTAATCACTTCTTTTGCTAGTTCAAGGTTTTTCTGGTAACCCATGATTGTAGATGCCTTCAACTTCCTCTTCATCATGATTGACCCCTCAACAACGTCCTCTTTCATTCGTACTTGATTATAAAGTGAGTTAGAGGTAAGGTGCTCATCAGCTTCATGAACCGCATTCTTCACAGAACAGGTCAGTTTCTGATGATCACCGGTAGAACCTGATTTCCCACAACCTTGATATTGGTTCGCCATATGAGGACTGGCGTCCGGACATTTGTCCGAGGACTCACGGACGCTTCTAGTGAACATCTTCACTCTAGTCCTTTCCCTTGCTCTTGCTCTTGCCTTTGCCCTAGACTCTTTGACCAAAGGATCCATCGTAGATTTTTGCAACTTCTTCGTCTTCTTCTCATTAGAAACAGCACCCAAAGGCTGAGTCTTTGAAACTGTCTCTTCTAGGTCATCATCAGCTTCAGACACAACCTCACACATGGAAGTTCCATCGTGGGCTAGCTCCTTTATGGCTTTTCTTGATTTGGTGAGTAACCAATCTAGGGTTTCACTTGCTTTTTCAAACCCTAGCATGTCCTGGAGATCAAAAAACTTCCGGGCAATCCCTATGGACAATCTCACCCTCCGATCTCTCAAGCCTTGAGCAGTGTTGATTTTACTGTGCCTATCTTTCTTTGCAGGCCTTTTCAGAGGAAGGAAATCAGGATGATCAAGCTGATAACGGTCTATAAGTAAACCAAAATCCTGCTTAGAGTTAGCTCCCATGTCCAGGAAAGACTCAGGCTCAGCTATTGAAGGATTAGTAGGTAACCAAGGAGCTGCGGTGAGTGGGTTGTGATGGTGATGGTAAACTAACAAGCCATTAGTTTCGTGGTCAATAATGTCAGGAGGATTGTACTGACGAGAAGAAGAGGAAGGATGTAGACAAAGATTGACACAATTTGTGGAGGAGAACATTTGTTACTTTAGGCTTCACTGGTTTTTTCTCGGAGATCGATGATCTGTTTCAGAGAAAACTATTTGTCTTGGACACATATGAAAGAGTTTCACTACCCATTTTTTTAAATCTTTTCCCAGGGTTCACTTCTCTGCTAGGATCGTACTATAAATATTTGGAAGAGACATGGATATCCACCGAACAATATAAGAGCGAGAGGGACAATAAGAAATGTGTTACTGATCTATTATTTTATCAACCACATTTTTTCTCTCCAGTACGTATAGGGCAAAGCTGGTATAGGTGGATGGATAAAGAAGGAGCTGAATAGTTTTTGCCAACAGCAAAGTATGGTAGGGACTGATGGTAATCTTTTCACACTTTTAAGCCCGTTAATCCAGAGATGTGACTTTAGGGATTTAGGAATTGGGTTGCTCTTATCATAATTCCCAGATGTTGCTGGTCTGTCTAAAATGTAATACTAGTAGTAGGTATCCTATCTTTACCCAAAAACCTAAAATTTAGACTGAATAATAAAAGGTAAAAGCCTTCATACCACTCAATTAAATTCAAACCCTAAGGTTTCCATAACAGGTCTTTACTATATGTAGGCTTTTGGTAAGAACTACGAACTCCAAACTTTTATGTGGATACCTTGCTTTTACTAGATAAATAAAAGTTTTTATTTGTGATGAAGTTTTAAGTTTGACTAGTACATATGTATTTCAATTTTCTTATCTAAAGAGGAGTTATCCGGGAAAGTTTATCTGACATTAGATATTATATGATGCACTTAAGCTTATAATAACAATCTCTTGCTTTGGATAAGTTACAGTTACAATATTAATTTTGGAAAAAAGAAACCTAGGGTATGTATATCGTTTTAAAACATATATAGATATTCGTCTTTCTTTAAATAAGACTTATTATTAACTTCTATCTAATAATTTTGTTAATTCACCCTAAATATGATAAATTAAATTATATTATTTACAAAATAACTTTTTTTAATTATATAAAAAAACGCTGCCAGAGTCACTTATGTAAGTCAATACTTTTAGAACTATAATTTATCATATTTATAAATTAGTACTTATTTTCAAATCAAATAAAAGATTCATGTTAATCTTATAGCAGCCGGTAAGATTACTCTTTCATGATTCAGGTTCGAATAACAGAAACAACCTTTTTATAAAATGTAAAAAGAAGGTCGTACGATTGATATCTTCTCTCGAATCATGCAAAACGGAGGCCCTTGTATGTTGAAGTTGTTGTCGTTGTTGTTAGATATTTTGTATTAGTATCGTACTTTTCACATGGTAGATCTTATTTATTTTGACAATTTATATGAATGAATTATCGCGTTTTGTGAAAAATATTTAATAAATAAAGATGGAAATTGATGTTAGTATAATTACGATATTATAGTCGTGAAATTTCATGTATGTACTTATTGTGAGATGTAAATGACATATTTATTATCATCGGAACTTATAATTAATTTGATGAAAAAGATGTTAAAATATAATCTTTTATTTGTATTGAAATTCTGTGTTCTAATGAAATCAGGTGGTTTAATTTAGATTGGTGTGTAGAATTTAATGCACACAAGAAAAATTATAATTTTGCTTAAAAAAATGTCTTATTACTTTTTCGGTATTTAGTTTAAAAGGTGTTTTGGTTTGGCACACATTTACCAGGACTTAATTACAGTAACAGAAAGATTCCACTTCAGAAAGTTCACTATATCTGAAATCAGAAGGATGTTGATACCAATGTATGTGTGGACGGTACACGTGGATTGATTTTCGAAAGGTAGAATTTAGTTAGATAGGTAGACGTATCTCTAATTCTCTATAGAAATTTGGTTATGTGTATATATACATTGGATCTTATAGTGTAGCAATATTTGGTTAAATGACGCAATTATATATTATTGGGCGTTGCAGTATTAAAAATTAAATCGAACCACCTAAGATAACAAATGTTATCTAAATAATCATATTCTTTTTCTAAATTAGATTTATAAAAAAATTACACAAAGAGGATGAGTCTTGGTCAAAAAAACAGAAAACCTTATACACTTGACTATATAAGAGATGTTATTTATTTTACCCTTATCCGTGGTACTTTGGTTATAAAGTTGTAATATGCAACTATCTTATTGTTGATCTTTAATTAGTTCAAGTTACCAACATTTATTAGATTTCTGATTTCTCATATTCCGCTCTTGTACTCCTCTAGAAATTCATGCCCTTGTTTCCCGCTGATACTTTTGCCTCGCTGCCACAACTTATCAATTCCCATGCCATGCCCTATATTAATTACTTGCTATTCTATAGACGGAGAACAATGAGACCATGAAATGAAAAAGATAAGGAAAAGAAAATTTTGATGTTGCTTTGAAAAGACAGCCTATGTGTGGACAAAAAGTCATGATTTGAGTGGGCGAGAGTGAATCACTCTAGCATCATGGTTAATGCTTCCCAAATTCCTTTTACTCAGGCTTGGTTGAAAACTCAGTACACTCTTTTCATTGCGAATTGCACTGTAGCCACTGGCACATCTTTGATTAAAAGAGAACAGTCCTTCCAATTCCAAAAATCTTACAACATTTTACTAACTCGTAATAACTTGCTGTCTTTTTTTTTTTGTTATGGGTATATATTTCCTTGAATTATTTTACTAAAATGGTGGTAAATGCACAACCATTGTCTTTTTAAATATATATTCAATAAACCTATAACACACTTAATTATACACTCCCAAAAGATGGCATTAAATAGTCTTAGTGGAACAATAGCGTGTAATTGTGATCGGAAACCAATTATTGTTATGTCCTTTTTTATGTTTCAACCAATGACGACTAAAGTTTGCTACTGTCCTTAATTTATTACACTGTTACAGATGCAAATAAATCTTGATGGAACTCGTTTGGTTTTATAAATTAAAGTTAAAAGTATGACCAGAAACTTGCAGAGTAATTTGGCGCACTGCTTGAAATTTTATTGTTGATTCTCTTGCATAAAATGGAGCAGGAGCACTCATACGAGTAGAGTTTTGAGCACATATAAATCGCTTCATGGAATTAATCTAGTATGGAGCAGAGAAACAAATATCTGATTGACTAAGGTTACGTGCTTGCTTATCCTTCATAAAAACTGCTTGGGTAGGCTAAGGTGCACTGCACATGATGTTGGTACTAGGTGGACAAGATGTTGCACTTATTAGATAGGTAGGTAGCTAGGGTAGGCTCCAAAACCCATTACGATCAAGGCAGCTCCATCACAATGCCAGCCTTTCGAAACTATATATTCCAGCCAAGCTGAGCATAGCAAACCCTTTGTTGTCATCGTCTTGTAACTATATGACTTCTACCAATCCGTCTGTCTCATTACTCTGGCCATATTAGTTAAATTTTACTTTGCAGGTCTGGACCACTCGAAACTTGTGGGCAAGTTTTCATCTTCTCTTCAACATTCAATCATCTCATGTCACCGCTTTTAGCTTATAATTGGATTTCTCATTCCCAGCGTTATTTTGCAAGAACAACAAAATAAATGTTCTTGCAAGTGACTTGGGAAGTCGATTTTTTGTTGTGAGAACTTTTCATAAATCTGTTAGTTAATCATTGTTCAATGACACTTGTGTCGTAGGAACAGCCTCTCAACCAGATTGCCCTTCCCATGTGACTCATCACACACAAGTATCCATAGACAAGTCAACATTGTTTTATAGCCACTGAAATGCACAAACTATGGAACCCTATTTTATAAATATTTTAAATAAATATCCCGTTTTATAGTTTGAGAAAATATATTTTTTCTAATTCCATGTTACATTTTTATTTCCAATTTGATTATTTAAATATTTATCAGTTAAATTTTCAGGTAAAATTGTAAAATATTATGTATAATTACATATATTTTATATCTGATGTTTCCCTTATATTTTCTTTTCTTATGTTTTAGAATAAACATTCTTGTATGTTTTCAAATGCTAATTTTCTATCAAAAGCTCAAGAAATGACTTCTTAACAAGGAAAAGGATAGCTGCCTTATGTGATTGAAAAACGTTCATCAGTCTAATTTCAGTCATGCGTTTTGATGTTAACGGAGTTTCTAATCAACCTTTTCTTTATACTGTCCATTCATTAAAACCTTTCACGGTATCTCTTCCTCTCGTCAGGCTTTCAAGCAAAAATGGCTCAGTCCCTTTCATTATCTTTTTCTCCCCATTTGTTTTGTCTGCTGGTGGTGGTGGCTTTTTTTTAATGTCTAACGGTGACTGGAAAAGACAGGGTCTAAAGTAGTTATATGTAAGAAGCATGATTATGTGAATAATTGCGGATAATGAGTTTGCCTTGGATATTTGCTGATGAGGTGTGCATGTGCCATCAACTAAACATTGCTCTTTCATCTACATGTGCAAATCAACCCTACAACTTTTGTCCTCACTTTTAGCAGTGTCCCTCCTTGGATGAGAAACTTTTATGGACGTAGCATTATTTTCTTTCTGTTCTTTTTCCTAAGTCTTAAAATTGTAAGTAAAAAGTCCCTGCCTTTTTTGCCTATTAAATTAGTTTTGAGACCAAGAATGAGTCTTTTTGCTAATGTGGGATGCCAAAGGTATACATGCAATAAAGGGCTTTTGAGTTCGGTTTTCCTTGTTCATATTAAAAAAAGGACATCTACTACATATTTCCTCTAGTAGTTGCTAGCCTAGCCTTGTTTCCTCCTTTTTTTTTTTTTTTCGTAAAAGAGGAAATCAATTGTAACCAAAATAGATAACCATGTGTTTAGTGGGTGATTGGTATCATGTCTAAGAACATAGAATCCAATCAATAATCTTGGAGACAAAGGACAAGTATGAGAGGTTAAGCGGAGCAAAATGACAGAGGTTACATCAAATCCGTCCCATTATCAACAATTGCTTTTGGCTTTCTAAGTTGGTATAGCTAGATAACACTAACTTAGGACGGGGAATTCTTGTTGAAATCAATGTCTTACGTGGCCTTCCATAAAACCATCAAGCCGTCCTAGGACTCGATCGAAAGGCATAATTTATATCAACTGCATCTGGATGTCGCCAAGTAGTGGGCTTTTAACGTTTAAATGAACAAACTAATATACCTTATTTTATTAGCTATATATTAGTAGAATAACGTTGGAATCCATCTTGAGCTTGGAGTAATATGATCTTTATTTTATCAGATATTAGTAACTCAAAACAAACAAATCTATTAGCAAGAGCAATTTAATTAATTGAAGGAATACCATACGTTAGATGTCTTTTTCCTTTTTTTTTGAGTAATATATTAAAAAGCGTCATATATATGGATTAATTGAATAAGCTCTCTTGAATCAAGGTATGCTGTTATTTTCCTAAAAACGTAGGTGATTGTAGTACTTTGATTGTTCTTGGTTTCTTTTCTTCCGTTATCTGCTTTTTCTTTTCTAAGAAATTTCAACGAATCTGTTAAATTTATTGAGTGCAAAGACAGGAAAAAGCCCAACGGCCCAGCCTTTTGAACCCAAACCATTCCCTACTCTGCTCCGTCCCAATTGAATTTGAACAAGCGATCTCTTGTTATTCACTAACCAATTTGTTTTGCTTCACTGCAACAATTGCAGGCCAGTTCTGCTTTTTCCAAGTTATCTATTTTCAGCATCAAAGCCATTCAAAATACGACGACTAACTTGGAATGAGACCCGAAGGGAAGAGGTGGTCTGGTCGGCTTCCAATCTTTTGTACCGTTTTTTCTTCTGTGCCTACATATTTCAAATAAGATCTAACCATAAATTATTTAAGAGAGAGAAAATTTAAATAAGTAGGATGTTATTAACATAGAGGGCGCAGGAGAAGTGTCCAGAACATTTTGAAGCTGGTCAGGTCGGTCCCCTACCCTCCGGAGTCTGGCCCCAGTAAGTGTGGTGAGACCAAAAGTGGCAAGTTGGCAACGGTCACGAGCAGGACGTCGCTTCAAGTCATCCAAACTCTATAAATGAAAATCGATAAAAATGTTATCTTAATAAGCGTGCATGTGCAGACTGACCATGGAGCTGAGAGGCAGGTGATATTGAGGGCCTGCCTCACATTTCCTCTCTTAGTTAGTGGGTCCTATCTCTGGAGATTTTACTTTTTAGGAGAAAACGAACCAGTCCGACAGCTGTTGTTAGGGAGTAGAAAGTGCACGTGGGTGCGGGTGAGGCTAAAGCTGCCATTTTGACCAATCAAACCTTCGTCTGGTCATGCAATGTCGAATTCCGAAAGATGTTTTGATTGGTCGACACGCTGCACCTGCTTCAGATTTCAATAGACCTAAGTAATATCTTACCTGTATATCTAAATTGAAATTTATCAGTCAACTGCAGGTAGTTTTTGCTAATTTGAAGTTTTTCTTGCAGCTCCTTTTGGTTATCTTACTCAACTTACCCAAATTCACACTAGGGCTGTATGTGTTGGTGGGGACAATTGTAAGGAATTTTATATAGTGTGTTAGAAGAAGCTAAGCATACGCAGTCTGGGAACTGGGAAGTAATAGGAATCATTTGCACGTGTGAGGGGTGCCATTAAATTTGGGGGACCACTTATGAAGTTTTCTGAAATATTGACAAATTGAATTGCTGAATGCTGATCCCAGTTTTTACCATGAGAAGATTGATTCAACATTTCATTTAATATAACTACAACGTAGATAATGAGTTGCTGGGGATCACCTGACTTGTATACTAGAGTCCAGAACGTCAGATATCTTTTAACTTGATAGTTTGAAATACATCAAGTTCAAGTGATATGGATTTCAACACAAAGTATGACAAGACAGCAAGTATTTGTATATATATGCAGCATGTTAAGGCTTAATTTGCAAGTCACAGCTCTTTATGTATTATATTATACTTATATAATTTGATTATCATTCTCTGTTGCAACCCAGTTGCGGCAGTTTCTTAATTAATCGTCAGTAATCGTTGGTTCATCATCTTTGTCCCTTATATGACATGATGATTGAGAAAAATGTTGTATGCATTCCTTCCTTGCTCAGTTACATATGCATTTGGTTCGTCACTTCATCGAAAAGGACACTCCCCTACAAATCTATCCGGAGGTGCACCTCTTGGGGCACATCCAACACTAAAAGACCTTGTGAACTGCAACATTTTGCTATAGGCAATTAACATCGACCAAGTTATATAACTAAGTCTAAGATTTTCTCTCTTTTTCATCTATATACATTTCGAAGAAGAGAAAATGAGAAAAGCTCCACAGGTTGAGAAAAAGGAGTTGGTTCTCTCCTCAGTCATGCCAGCATAGAAGCATAATTACACATCGCCTCATAATGTAGAGCCTTCCTTTCTGTTCTCTGAGATACTTACCAAGCCTTTTACATGAATCCTTCTTTGAGCTTCCCATGCCTGCATTATTTCCATTGTCCATTATCTTCATCTTGAGAGATAGAGACAACTATAGGTTCTAGGGGGAGAAGGAACTGTAAAAAATTATTGACTAGTGTTAAGCTTGAGTTGAAGGTATAGTGTGTGACGAGAGAAGTGGGTTGCTTATAAAGAGGGAGAGTAAGAGTGAGTGTGGTCCATTCCTCCGAAGGACATGCACTCAGGTCCCCTACACATGCGCCTAAGTTTTCCTTTCTTTTTTACGGATTATCTCTCGCTGTCTCTCTCTGATACAGTAGTGTGTAGTGCCACATCATTCTATGCAGCATTTATTTAGGTGTCAACTACCAAGACAATTGGTCGGCCATTGATCTTTTCATACATGATCGGATTGGAAAATAGACAGAACCATGGAAGCTGTTTCTTTTCTAAGATATTTGGCCAGTTGTCATGCGGGTTTTCATGGACACCAGCCCTTTTACTATACGATCATGTCTCCTTGTCATCTTCTTTGACTGCATATGCATGTATGTGTGTACTGTTTCATTATGCCTAATCAATTATTTACTCCTGTGCTTTATTTCAAACCGCAGAAGATTTCTAATTGTGCATCAATTCGGCTGTTATTCTCTGCTTTCACTCCCTCCTCACCTCTCCTCTCCATATTAGTTGTTCTATAATTAACAGTCGTTTTTATTTATTTCAATCCATACAACAGCGTTCAATTATTACCAATTGTACTGTCAGTTCCTTCGTACTTCGGCTACTCCCATTTGTTGATTCAGATTCACTCCGTGGTCTCTTGCTATGAAAATTGAATTATCACTCACAATAACATTGCATTATGCAAGTAATTTTCAGTGCTTACTAAATATGTATATACACACACACACTAGTAATTATGAGATAGTTAACTTATTAATCAGGTTCTTCAATTTTAAGTTTATGTATATAAAAAAGATGATTACACAGTAATTAAACTTTTTTTAGGAATGTAAGATTGGATGGTTAAAAATAAACTCACAACTGACAAGCAACTAGGAAACATCAATTTTATATATATCCTAGCTGTAATGGCATCAAAGCTCCAAAACCAAAAAATTTTCTTAGGATCTGATCAGCGGCTGCTTTACACATCCAAAGCAAGTGAAACGCTATAGAAGCTAACTTAATCAACAAAAGGCAAAGCATAATCTCATATGTTTTATCTTGTGCTTCTCCCGAGTAACTCTTTAAAATGGTTTAACTCAAAGCGAGCTCTGTAGTTTGGTCCCTTCGATTCCCTACCGGGGAACTTTGTATACTATTTCGAGTCAACTCAACTTTAGATTAGGTTTAGGTAGCAAGATAAAAAAATTGAGCAATATATAGCTTATACAATCTTTTGTGTCTTGGTCATTGCAACTTAATTAAATATTGGTTTTCTAAAGAAAGATGTATGAGCTTATTAGTGACTTAGTTAAATGCTAGTTAAATAGATAGGCCTCTTTCTACAGATCTTTCAAAATGTTCACTTGAAGAGAATATTGTCAATTAAATATAAAAATCTTCTCGTTTCCTTTCAATCAAATTAAACAGTTGGTTTTCAGATCTCAACTATGCTAGATGTTTCTTTTTCCTATTTAATTTCTTGAATCTGGTGAGTGTGCTTGATAATTCTGACTGACCCACATTATATAAAATTGCACATTCACACATAGCTAGATTGAAACTTTGGCAAACCCACCCAAGAAAATACAAACTGGATACCAGCCTTATCCCATGGTGTGATTGAAATTGTGATGTCGGGTGGGGTCTCTATGAACCAGTTAGCCATAGTAAAATGGAGAGTTTAGATACCAAGGAGACAGTTCTTGGTAAATTAATCCCACCAGCTTCTTGTCCCAAATGTTGTTTTACAACTAACGGAATCGAAAATTACAATTTGTACCGCACATAGAAGACAGAAGTACACGTGACACTCTCGCGAGGATATGGTGCACTGCCTCGTGCGTGGTAAGACAGCTGAGATTATATTTAAGACTATCTGGAGTCTAGACCTTATTTGGGGTTTGGGCGTACTTGTACATGGACCTTCTTGGCAGCTTCATAGCCATCCACATAAAGCCACCTTAATTTATCCCTAGTATAATCAGCTCGTATCTTTGCCTTGATTTATTCAAAGATTGTTAGCCATCTACAGACAACCCTTAATTGCTTGGTTGCGAAAATTACACGACCAAGATAGCGTTCTGGAGTTCATAAAATGGAATTGGGAGCTGCATTTTAAGTTGTGAGCTTCTTATCAACTTCGTGTTTGATGTTAGTTAGTTCCAAGGAAGATACTACATCCTAACATCTGCAAGTTGTACGGTTAATTGAATCGAGTTAACTAGATGAGCTGGTAAAGTTAATGCGGCTTAGAGGACAATCAACTAGAGATGATGTGTACTATATTGAATTTGTACTCTGGTAATCTGAGGTTTCCATTCCGTGAGAACTTCCAACTCCATGATTTCATTTTTCATCTTTACCTTTAGCCCTTTGTTATAAAGTAAGTGCCAATTTTAATAAAGGAATATTTTTGCAAAATTTTAGGATATTTTAATTTTATTTTCGTATTAATCGAGAGAAACTTCTTTCTAAGGACTTTGAAACGAATTCTATAGCATTAGTGAGGTCACGAAATCTTCTAATTAAATAACACTAAATCATATAATGGATAACACCTTCCTACGAAGTCCAATTCAAACGAACCTATTTTTCTTATCAGCAAGAACAGTAGGGAAATTTAGTACTAAAAGAATTAATCTTCAACTTTCAAAGCTTAGAGATAATAAAAACCACAGTTATAAATTTTTAAATTTTATGCAATATTGATTTCTTGAAAATGAATTATCATTAGCGATTCTGTTTACGTATGTGAATAAAAATTAAGAAATTAGGTTGTGACAACATTACTTTTTCTTCTTCATTCTTTTCTTTTCTCTGTTCAATCAATTATAATTATTTATTTCTTCTATTAAGTTTCATACTATTTCATATTTTGTGAAAATTGATCCTCTTAATTAAATCTTCAAAATCAATTATTTCTACTCCAATCCAAGGTTTTGTCACCTTAAAATTTAAGATTCTTTAGTAGATGTCATTTTTGTTTTTTGTTTTCCTTATTGTTGATTCTTACAAGAAAGGCAAAGGTTGTCATTAATTTTTCATAAGTTGAGGATACACTTTAGTCCCTAACATTTGTACTAAAATTTAAATTAAACTCTAATGTTTATCAATGTATAAAAAGGACCATACTATTTAAAAGAGTTAATTACTAAAAAATTCTAAACTTTTTATAATTCTGTAACTATAACTCGAAATTTAAAAAGTGACAATAAAATACTCGAACCTTTAATTTTTTACAAAACTAGCCTGACGTTAATAGACCTGACATGACTTGAATTACAAGTGAGATGTCAAGTATCAAGGTAGTCCACGTAAGATATTACTAAAATTAAATTTAATAATATTGAAGAAAACAAAATTAAGAAAAACCATAAACTAAATTTCTCTTCTCATCTACTCTTATTTTCCCAAAACATTTCTCAGAACAACCTCCCGTCTGCCCATTGCTCGATGACATCATTCAAAATTATCTTCTTGTCTCTCTTCTCTAATGACGTCATTCTTGTTGTCTCTCATCAAACTCTCAATTAATTTCCAATTTTGCAATTTAACATACATATTTGAGCAAGCTTTGACTTTCTTTTACGTTCTGTCAATATTTTGTGACTCCAAATCTTATAAGATTCCTTCTTTTCTTCACGAGATTCCATCGCTTTCTTTATAATTTTCTCTAGCTTCAAATTTTTATTATATTTTGTCAATATTATGCTTCTTTTACTTTCCTAAGTTGGGTTAATCTTGAAAATTGAATCTAATCGATCCCAGAGCTTGAATTTGTGTACTTTGTAGTTTGCTGCTATACTATTGTGGTTGGTCAAGGAAGAATGACTTACTAAAGTTGGTCAACAAAGATGGACACATCTGACATTCAGTGTATTGGAGAGATCAACTAGTTTTCTTTATTTACTTTATTGTAACACCTATATACCCCCTGGGAGGATAAGCGGATGCTTCACAAAACAGAACCAAAGTAATCCAATACATACTAAAGCATTTCTAGAAACTCAAGGAGCATACATTTCATTCATCA
>JANIIA010000009.1:21574942-21611159 GCA_027478495.1 Erythroxylum alaternifolium
AATTTCCTGGGCTAGCTTGCTTCTTTAGTAATGCTTTTACCTTGTTGGAGTTTTCATCACTTAACACTTCACCTCGAACTTCTTCAGTTCCTCTTTATTTGGTAAGATCTCTTTTATAGATTAAGTAAGGGCAAGTGATAGGTGTAGATTGCATTGTATTTTTATAGGTAATTTGATATGTGTTTAGTGGTTAATTTGATTATTTAGTGTATGTTTAGGTTAAGAATTGTGTTAGTTCATAGATATTTTTTAAAGTGTTCTTTGGGTGAGAATAGATTTTTGAACTTCAATTATAAATGTGAGGTGCCGTTATGAGTTTGTTAGTGTTTTAGGGCATTCAGAAGAGTTTCAGAGGAGACCAGAACCAAAACACAGGGCCACGATCGTGGGGAATCTGCCACAGTCTTGATAAAAACACCAACATAGACCTATGATCATGGTGAATCTGCCACTACTATAGGGAATTTGCCACGATCGTGACAGAGAACAGATAAATAGCTTAGTGCATAATCTTGGCCTGCTCGTAGATAGATGCGGAGTCACTTTTAGATTCAAGTTTTTGAGGGACATTTTGAACATTTTGGACCTTGAAAAAACACTAGGGTTACCTTAATTAGAAAAGACCATAAAAGTATAATGATGGAACCCTAGAAAGGAGTCTACATTGAGCTACATTTGGAAGCCTAAAAGAGAGAGAGAAGAGAGAGATAAAAGAAGAAGAGGAAGGAGGGTTCCGACATTGAAGCTTCCCAAAATAAGTGATCTCCCGACATTGCTACTTTCTTGAATCATCCAACCTAAGTTTCATTTCCTCCCTATATACGTTTTTATTCATTTAATGTGTAAGATTGAGATGGGTTGTATGGTTATGGATTTTGAGTTGTTAATGATGTTCTAACTTTTCCTTCGAGATTTTGCTTATATTTAATTTAATCTAGTTGAATTATGTTTACTTAATTTGGGTGTTATGATTGATTAATGTATTTGTATATTTTGGTAACAAACCGAGAGGGAAAATTGGATAAAAGTGATTAGATTAGATTAAAGAGAGTTAAGCAATCTAATTGAGCACTTAATCAATCTAGTCAGTAATTTCATAGAGAGAGAGATCTTACGAGATGCAATTGTTTATTAGAGAACTTTATAACTAATTAGAATTGTGGATAATTTTTGAATTGAGAGATTGCAAGTCCATAATTTAATTAGGGTTTACAATTTAGGTAATGGTTATAACTCGAGAGAGAGTAATCAACCCTACAATCATTTAGAACCGACACCCCCATAAACGCAAAAATGGCTAGATTAGCATTAATAATAGGTAAAATATCCTTTTTCATAACTTGATTAATTCTCTTGAAAAATTTCCATTGTTATATTATTTGTTCATTGCTAGTTTGTTTAATTTAGTTTACTTTTTAGTTTATTATTTAAATTTGAGTCTTAAACAAAGCACAACCTGAACTAAGTGGTGCCTAAGCACAATCTCTATAGGATGATATCTGCTTTTTACTACAAGTAATGACCCTTACTTGCGATTTTTAGCATAAAACAAGTGGTTTTTTTTTCAATCAACTGGAATGAGATAAATGAAATTGTAGAAGAAGAGATGACTATGTTGGAAGGTACAGAACTATCACTTAGTTCTATAGTGAGGTTCACTTCACCTCATACACTAAAATTAGAGGGTTCTATAGATGGACTAAGGGTGGTTGTCCTTATTGATCATGGTGCCACCCATAATTTTATCTCTATTGCCCTTATTAAGAAGTTATAGTTGCCAATCTTGAGCACGACAACTATGGGGTCATAATAGAAAACGTGAGAGGGTGAAAAGGTAGGGTATCTACCAAGGAGCGAGGTTGAGTTCACAAGACTTAGACATTGTTGACAACTTTTTCCCATTTTCAATAAGAAGTTAAATTTTAATTTTAAGCTTGAAATAGTTGTCCATTTAGAGCACTACTAAAGAAATTCGAGAGAACCTTTTATCACTATGGAAATAGAAGGTCAAAAAGTCACTTTGAGGGGAGACCCTAGCTTGATTTGATCTTTGACATCCCTTAAGTATTTGATAAAGACCCTTTATCAGGAAGGGGAGGGGTTGTTGATTAAGCTCAGTCATATAGCAGTACAAAACCGACTTAAAGCATTCATTGGGGACTCAAACATCTCCAAGGTGCTCGTTGAGTTTAAGGATGTGTTTCCCATAAGTTTGCCTCTAGAACGAAGCTATGACTATTCAATCATGCTCAAGGAAGGGATAGGGCTACCCAAGGTTAGAATGTAACAATATCCCCATATCCAAAAAAAATGTAATTGAAAAACTGGTAGTATAGATGTTGGTAGCTAGAATTGCAAGGCCAAGAATTAACCTTTTTTAAGTTCGGTATTACTAGTAAAGAAAGAAGAGAGTTGGCATTTTTCTGTTCACTATAAGGCCTCAATAAAATCACAATTCCATATCGTTTTCAAATTCCTAACATCAGCTAGTTATTGGAAGAATTGGAAAGTTCCAAGATCTTCATCAAACTTAACTAAAGGTTAGGGTATCATCAAATCTAAGTGAGGACCTAGAATATTCCTAAAATAACATTTTGAACATATGAAGGACACTACAAATTCTTGGTGATGCCTTTCATCCTTACCAATGCACCAATAAATTCCAAGCCCTTTGGAGTTTGATCTTTAAAAGTCTCACACATCGGCATGTTTTGGTTTTTTAAAGACATTTTAATTTATATTCCTTCCCTATTAGAACATTCACTACATCTCCATGAAGTGCTAACTCTTCTTCAAACTCATAAGTTCCATATTGATTTCAAAAAAAAAATTTTTACACAAGTGTAGCTTGAATACTTTGGCCACCTTATTTCTAGAGAAAGAGTCATGCTGACCATAACAAGATCAGGTGATGAAGGAGTGACCGATATCCAAGAGTCCAAATTAGTTTAGGGGATTTACTAGTTTTACTGGGTATTACCAAAGATTCATAAAAAACTATAGGATGACAGCTATCCTATTGACAAAATTGCTTGATAAGGAAAGATTTAAGTGGACTGAAGAAGCAACTAAAGATAAGAACTAAAAGAAGCCATGAAAGTGGTGCACGTTCTTACCTTACCTAATTCACAATTACCATTGAAACAGATGCTTCAAGAGTGGTAACAAGATCTGTCCTCTCCTAAAGAGGGAGTCCAATTACTTCTTTTTAGTTAATTCTTGTCCAAATGAGCAATATCTAAGTTAGTTTATGGGAGGGAGGTGATGGAAATAGTGTTGGTTATTTAGAAATGATGGCATTATTTGCTTAGATGACATTTCAATATGAAGAAGGATATATATAGTTTGAGGTTTTTATTGGAGCAAAGGGTGGTCACCCTAGAATATCATAAATGGCTGATCAAATTGCTCGGGTATGACTTTGGCATTTATTACAAGTTAGTTTTCTAAAATCAAGTTGTGATGCTTTGTTAAGGCTTCCAATTGAAGCATAGATTAATGATATGTCAGCTTTAGTTTTGCTGGATTGAAGTTTAATTAATATTGAGAACCAATAAGATCCTAAACTGTAGTAAATAATATAAGAACTTAGTAAGGATCTGTGAGCTAAATTTAGATGGGAATCAAAGCAGGGGTAGTTTTTTTTCCAAAGGCAAGGTAGTGATATCTAGACACTCAACTTTGATACTAACAATTCTAGCCGAATTTTTGCAATTATCCAATTAATGCCTATAGATGGTTTCTTAAAAAACATAATAGAGTATCTAGAGAGCTTTATTTGAAAGGGTTAAAGGTTGATATGAAGAAGTTTGTGATTGCTTGTTTAGTCTACCAATAACACCAATATGATGCACTATCTCTGCCTAGATTACTATACAACCCATCCTTAATCCCCAAGTTATTTGGGAGGATGTATTTATGGACTTTTTGGAAGGTTTATCAAAATCTAAATCGTATGACACCATTTTAATGGTAATGGATCGACTTACTAAGTATGGGCATTTTGTCTTACTTAAACATCCTTTTTCTACTAAGAAAGTAGCTAAGAAATTTGTTGATCATATTATGAAATTATATGGATTTCCATAGACCATCATTTTAGATCAAGATAAGATTTTCATGAGTTACTTTTGGGAGGAACTTTTAAAGTTATATCAAACACAATTAAGATTAAGCACTACCTAACATCATCAAAGAAGTGGTCAAAATGAAGTTATGAACCATTACTTAGAGGCTTATCTTTATTGGTTTGTGAGTCAAAGACTAAAAGAATGGTCTAGATGACTGGCTTGAGTAGAGTATTGGTACAGTACCATTAATTGCACTTCTTTTTACATAGTGTATGGAAGAGATCCACATCACATATTCAAGTATGATAATTCATACCCTAATTCTACTTTTTATCTAGATAAACTATTATGTGAAATTGATCCCATCCTATTTGAGTTGAAAGATTAGTTGTTACTTGCTCAAAACTACATGAAAAAGGTGGTCGAATCAAAAAGGCATGAAATGGTTTACTTAAAACTATAGTTATATAGATAAAATTCCTTGGCTAGAAAGATGAATGAAAAATTGTCGCCCCACTTTTTTAAGACCTATAAGGTTATCAATAAGGTGGTGAAGGTGGCTTATCAATTAGAATTACCTGTAGTAGCAAATATTCACCTTGTCTTCCATATATCTTAGCTAAAAAAGGCTATCGGGTACTCCATAAACTGCCATCCACTTCCTCTTGTCATTAATGATCAAATGGAGTGGGTTGTAAAACCATAAGAATTCAAGGGAAAAATAGTGAGAATCAATGAACTTGATTTGTTAATCAAATGGACGCACCTTTTAGATTTTAAGTTAAAATAAGAACCAGTGAGCATGATCTATGGATAACTCGCTAATTTCCTCCTTGAGGAAAAGATGAGTTTGAATGGGGGAAGTAATAATAAACCTATAATAAAATTTTTCTATCAAAGTAAGAGCAAGAAGGACCAGAAGTAATGAAAAATTGGGCTAAGATCATTACTATTGGTCTGCAGATTACGTTCTTTACTATGTCATCATTATAATTTTTTATTTATGTCATTTGAGTCTTTTTTTTATATATCACTTATGTTATTCCCATTAATCTAAAAGGATAAGCTGGAGAAGTTTGTTATATTGTTAGGGGAGGCATTTATATACATAAGATAGGAAAGGGTAGAGGCAATGAGAATTTTTTTGACATTTTGGCACCTGCTAAGGTGAGGGAGAGATGTTGGCTTATAAAAAAGCTACTAGTTCTTTATCATTCCATCTTCATCAGTCATAGATACTTTTGTCACTATTTTCATATCTAATTTTCATATACACTCTTTTTCACTTCCCACCATTCTTACACCTTTCCTTAAAGTTACAATTAGAGTTTTATCAAAGGATAAAACCTCAACTTCTCCTTATAAGAAGACATGATCTACAATTCTCCCATTAGAATGAAGCTTAATACAATGCCAAATACTCTTCACTTAATTAATAAGGAAAAAGAGAGCCTTCTTTAGCTTAATACTTTTAATGAGGAATGCAACAACAACAAAGTTAGATATAATATAGCATGCATATAGATGCACTTATTTATGACTCAAATTTCCAATATTATGAATATAATGGATGGTCAGATGTATAACAGAAACCTCATATTAAGATTCCAAATTTCTCCTTCTTTTTGCGCTTAAACATGAACTTTAGGTGCATGAATATTGACACTATACTAAGGTGGCAAATAAGAGCTCTCTTTTAGTAGAGCTATCATGTAACTATCAAAGTATACACTTATATTGGTCGTCAAAGATGAGGGTGGGTTATCAAACCCTTCTTAACCTCTACTTTTGTGTTTGAAGAAGATGTCCTTTTGTTCACACCTTATGTTGAACTCTTGTAAGGCTCTTAGTGAATTTAAATAATCAGACCCTGACAGTGCGTGTCAAGTGCATTGCAAAATTTACCTAACTTTGCACATTAAAATTTGTAGTTGTAGTGAGTTGGGGTCGAATCCATAGGGAATGTTCGATTAATTTTCGTAAAGAAATTAATTGACGCAAGGAAAATATAAATGGAAGTTTTTAGGGTTTCAAAAAATTTAGAAAATAAAGTAAAAGGAAACTATGTAAAACAAATTAAAGCAAGCAATCAAAATGATTAAAGTGTTGAATATAAGTAAGTTTTGGTTCTAAGGTCAATATCAGCCTAAACATGATTAAACATATCCCATCATCCTAACGTCTTCACACCTCTCTTCAGACTATTGATCTGAGACTAACATTACGCTCTGCTAATCTCGATTTTTCCCTTAGGTTGTATTTAATTAAGATACAGTCATTAATTAAACCTAGCAACTGAATAACCTAGGATGCGATCTCTATATTCAATTTGGAAATCGCATTACGAAGTGGAAAATGATCAATATAGGTAGTAACCTCACACGTTCAAGTTATCTATCCTAAGTTGTGTTGTTCCTAACGATTCAAGACCATTAGATGCTACTAACAAACATCAAATTTAACAATTACAGATTACATTAAACACTATAACAATAGGTTTATAATAGAATAATCTAAATAATGTATTAAGATCATCCATACAAAAACCCAATTCAATGAACATAAATAACACAACAATCCGAAAAGAGATTAACAAAGTTAATATGATGAAATATCTTAACCGTGACTTGGCGTCAATATCACTGTTGAACTAGCGTCGAGAAGTTAGCCTTCCATATCCTTCTTCAAGCTCCAACCATTGGCCATTCTCACCATTGCCTCTGTTGGTGTTGAAGAACAAAGAGAAATTAAGAAAATGGGAGAAAACTCAGATGGTTAGGATATGTCCCGAATTAATCTTTCGGTCATCACGCGTATTCCTTTTTATAGTAAAACCTAAGGATAGGTGGCACATCTCGCCACCGTGCATGGCCTCTCGGGGCTATGCATGACCCCTTACTAATGTGAGTAGTGTATCATACCCGTGAGACAACCCTGCATGGGCGTGATCATGCAATTAGTTGCACAACCATGAGATTGCTCACGACTGTGCAACTTCAACAGCTGGCCATGAGCTCCTTCCTTGCTTTGCTCTTCACTTTCACACTCTATCTTGTCTCTTCTTCTTTTAATCCTCTTCTTCTTTATACTTCATAAATCAATAAAGTGGAAATTGAGAAGATGGGTTCAATGAACATGCTTTCGGCTCACTTTAGCTCCTTTACTTCTGAAATGTACCTAAAATCAATATGAGCTAAAGTAAGTATCCTAAGTATTTTTAAGGCATTAATCACTAAGTGTAATAAATCAAATGAGAAAACATTTTAGCACATATCAAGTTCCCCCACACTTATCAAATCTTTAAGATCAAAATCACAAACCAAAATTCTTACTCATTTTCCATATTTCCTAATAAAAGATATTCATAAATAAAGATAAATGATTTTTAAAACTTATAGCAATAACTCAACATTCAAAGCTTCTACTCATGATCAATCAACATTCAGCACCCTTAGAAACTGAGTAATCTAGAAGTAGACTTGGACAAAAGGTGTTTAAATAAGATATTTCTACAGGTACACCCAAACACCATTCATGATCACAATAATCCACAACTTTGCATATCATTTCATTTATTAACTAATAAAAGTCACATGCATAATCATGAATTAAAAAACTTTTCTAGGGTCGTAATGTGCGCAAGGGTAAGGTGAGATGTATTTTAGGTAAGGTAGTATAAAAGCCACCAAGCTAGTGAAGCAAACATAACACTCAATGAGATATCAAGTACACAAGTTAAAAGCTAGTAAAGCAAAAGTAGCACTCAATGAGATATCAAGTGCACAAGTTAACATTTCTTTAAAATTGGGTACCATTAGCTATGATGAATGCAACAATTATATTCCGCAACTCAATTCAGCTCTCACACCATAAACCAAATGAACACAACACAAAGAGTACTTCATCCAAAACAATATCTGCCTCATATGCAATATATTCAAATAACCCATTCAATACAACTTAAGGAGGATAAACCATTTATTAACAACTTTTCAAAGCAATTGTATTTCCTCCTTGATACTTTTATTCAAACTCACTTTTTTTTCTTTTCTTTTCTTTCTTTTTTCTTTTTTTCAAATATAACAATAATAGAAGCTACATCAACATGGGATTCATAACATGGCATCTTAAAAAATATAACCGACCTATATGTATGCATACCCCCATAATTAGGTGTTTGTTCAATCACAGTTATCAAAAATTAATAAATGCTCCACTAGCTTTGAGACTTGGGTAGGACATTTGGTTAAGTGCATGTAATGTGTTTTATATTAAAAAAAGGCAAATAAAGCTCAAAAGGGGTTAGCAAAGAAAATTTCATATAAATAGGTAGGCTATTTGGCTAATGTAGTTTGTAATTACAAAGAATGTATAATTATTTTCCTGAAAATGCATATGATAAAAAGTGGTCTTGAATAGAAAATCAAAGCAAAATAAGTATATACATGTCACGAAGGTAACACATAACAAAGACAGAGAGACTGATATGGATGTGTCAGTCTAATATGGCTCAAAATCTCATTGGTTTTCTTCTACCACTAGTTATACCGCTCTTCTAACAATAATACACATTAACCGATTACAAGATCAAAGTACCTATTAAGGTTGCTATTGATTTTTCTAGTCAATTCACACTCTAATTATGACTAAATAATCTTAAAAGCAATAGAAAACAAGAAAATTTTTGATCTTTTTGTTTGATTTTGAAGATCGCCTAAAAAGTTACATAAGCTACAATTAAGCTCATGATATGCATAAAAAATTAATATCCCCATCCCCACACTTAAAACTTACATTGTCCTCAATTTAATATCAAATGCAAGAAATGAAGTAATTTACGAAAATAGTAAATGTGAAAATGTAAATAACAAATTTTAACTTCCCTCAGGTTGCCTCCCAAACAGCGCCTTTGTTTATTGTCGTTGGCTCGACTTCCTGTTGCGTGCATCAAGTGACATCAAAGTACTATATTATTTTAAATAAATATAGCAATTATAATTTCTTTTTAGCTTTTTGTTAATATAACATTCTTTATATGTTTAGGTATTTTATTTGGTCGATTCGAGCTACACTAATATGCCTAGATTTCTTTCACTATATAGAGGTGAGAGATATCATTTGTGAGATTGCAGAGAAAGAGGAAGATCTCAAAGTCCACATGAATTATTTAACTACAAGTATTCTTCGTTAAAAAGTGTTATTGAAATATGTTTTGGTATTCTAAAAGTAAGATTCCCTACACTTTCAAACATGACATATTATAATACGAAGAAACAAAAATATATCATTATTACTTATTGTGTCATACATAATTTTGTTAGAATATATGGACAAATCAATAAATTATTTGATAATTGTGTTAGATTAAGAGCAAGCTGCGGAAAGCATAAATGAAAATGGAAGTTCTTAAGTGCAGTATAAGAACACTTAAGCACAGCTTCAAATTATTGTTTCAAAGCAGGATGAAATAACTAGACAAATGTGGAATGATTATATTATTGAAAGTTCTAATTAATTGTTTTTAAGTTATATTTCTATTTTTTAAAAAAAGTAATATAGAATGATGAACATCTTTTATTATTTATTTAGAATAAGTTAATGTAATTTATAATTTTATAGACTTTTATCATATAAAATTAATTTATATATTTTTAATTATATTAAATACTCTTACATTTTTAAATGATAATGAGAATTAATTAATTTAAGAATTCAAACTTTGATAAATTAAAAAATAGGATGGTGAAACCAAACAAGTTTTTATTTTCAATTGTTATCATAAATCTTAACTAAATAGCTTTTCATTTTTAAAATTTTTTTAATTGCAAACCTCAATATAATAGATTTTCTTTAACAAAAAAGTAGAAGCTAAAAAAAGGAAAAAAATCAAAACCAAGGCCTTATCTGGTTGAGGGGTTGGTAATGGAACAGGATGGAACGTAACACACTTCCATCGTTTGGTTCAGGGTTTCATAATGGAATGGAGCGGAATGAGATGGAAGTAAAGGGTTTCATGTTACGTTTCATTCCATCCTAAACAGTGAAAATAAGAAACCTCCGATTCGAGGGATTTAAGATGGAACGTAAACTAATAAATACATACTACCTAATATATTCTCAATATTCTTTTCTTAATACCAAAGCAGACAAGTAGCTACACACGAAAATAACCAATTTGTTTTGCAACTCAATTCTCACTTTTTTAATCAAATTCACACCACTTCCTTGAGAAAATAATTGGACGCAAGAAAATTTAATAACTTTCTGCTTCTGAACTAATAAAGTTGGGTCTTGTGGCTGATTGTAGTTGTGATCGTGTGTTGGGTAGTCTACTTTATGCCTGTGACTGGTTTTATATATATCTTTAATTGTTTGTATATATTTATATATAAATAAAAATATAAACAAATAATTTTTAAATATAAATCACATATAATAGAATAAAATTTATTAAATAATTAATAATAATAATTTTATATAATTAACAATAAATTGTATATAATTAATAATAAAATAATAAAATAATAAAACTTGTATTAAAATTTTTATTATTTTAAAATATAAAATATAAAAAAATTATTTGTCATGGTTGTGACTTGAACAAGTCACAATCGTGACTTTTTAGTTGTACATGATTTCTGTTTTAAAATCATAGCATTAAATCTCTTTCAACAACCATTTTAATATCAGGAATATAATAGTCATTTATTATATATTACATTTCATTCCATCCATCTTCTAAACAATATTTCACTACATTACATTATGAACCTTTCCATCCCTCTTAAACAACTTTTCACTATATTACATTCTATTCTATTATAAACCATTCATTTCCATTCCATTTCATTCTATTAATTAACATCCAACCAAACAACCCCTTAGGAATGAATCTTTTAATATTAGAATTTAGAAAGGAGAAAAAATATTAATATAAATTTAGATTAATTAGAATATAATGATTTTAGAAAAAAATAAAAGAAATATTTTCAAAAGTAATAAAAATAATTATTTATAAAAACACATCAAAAGTTTTTATAAAATGTATTCTAGTTTTAATAAAATAATAGTTATTTTCAATATAACATACTATACGTATTTGTTTTTATAACTCAATTACTTATATATTGTTTTGGAATTGATACATTAGGATTAATGAAGTGATTAATTTATTTTAAGATTAATATAAATACATATATGCATAATGTATATATCGTGTAAATATGAAAAATAAAATAAAATAAGTTTAAATGTGTTAAGATTAATCATGATATTAATTAATTTCTTTTAATATGTGTAATAAAATATAAAATTTTACAATGAATAGTTAATAATAGATATAATATGAAAAGACAATAATATTTTTACAACTATACAAGTGAAAAAATGAACAATAACTAAAAGTACAGCTACTACATCAATTAAGAGTTTTGTACATAATTTATAAAAACATTAAAAGTTTGAAAATATTATATTATAAACTTAATAAACTTATTTTTATAATAATTTATTAAAAACTTAAAAATAGTATTTGAAATAAATTCATTGTACTTAGATAATAACTTTTTTACATTTACATTATAATTAATTATTATAATAAAATTAAAAAATGAAAATTAAATTCTCTTGTTTATAGGAAATAATTATGACAACATTATCATTACTACATATTTTTAATAAATATATATTAGTTTGTATTTATATCTTTAATTTTAAATAAATATTGATTTGGTTTGTATTTATATCTTTAATTTTAAATAAATATATATATAATGAAAAACTCAATTACAATAAGTATATGAAAAGGATGAAGGTATTTGATATTCCTCTTGAAGAAGGGAAAAATAGTTCCTTGATTAACCACTATTAAAGATGTCATGTTGTAATCCTATTAATTTCTAACTCCTTAGTTAAAAAAGTCTTAGAGGATATATGAAGCGTATCTAATTTCTTCCTTTATGATGCCTATCAAAATATAGGCATCACAATTGATATACTAATACATGTCACTTTACCTTTGCCTCGTTTTGGGGATTACTAAATATGTATCAAGGGGAAGATTTCTTTGCCTATGACATTATGGATGGGATTAACTTGGTTAAAAAAAAATATGTAGTTCTACGTGGTAAGGAAACCATCTATACAATTTCATAATATGTAGGATATTCCTATACATGATGCATATGATACCAACTCATCGCTAAGCCCCAAATAGGGTGAGAAAGGTATGTGGAGACCAAAGATTATCAAAACAATGCTATTTTAGAGACCTGAAGAAAGAATCATTGCTTATGCTATGTATATAGAATAGTTAGATGTTAGGAATCTAATAAAGGAAATCAGGGGTGATCCAAGAGAAGAAATATAATATTTATAGTAAGAAGGTCTATAAACTCTAAGATCATTAAGGTAGATCAATTATAGATAACAAAAAAATTATGAAAGAAAGAATATATTAAGCTTTTAGGAAAAAGGGTAAAAACAAGTTCATACAAAACTGTACAATTAAAAGACAATATTGTCTATACAATACATATACTAAAATATCATTACTACACTTAGGAATTAACTAACAAAAGTTAATCAAAGGAAGTTAATTGATTTTCCAAGTGAGTTGACATTGAGGACTAAAACAATGTTTATCCTTGTAGGCAAAAATATGTTGTATGATTCTCTAGTAAATGACTTGTAGAAAAGTCTCTTTGTTATTATAATAATCACAATTTCTCTCTTCACGTAAGCCAAATAATAAATAACTAAATACAACTCTAAACGCCCATATATCACCTTCAAATTCCATTTAAACTTTAGTACACCACTCAATAATACTTAAACAAGAATTTAGGCGATTGGTAATGTTGCAAAGTTAAAGAATAGTAGACCATATGTACTAAATGTATTGCACTGAAAGAATATATGTTTGACATTTTCAGTAGATGACTTACATAGGATATACCAATTTGGAAAAGATGAAAAGTTGGCTATTCTATCCACTATACAAAGTATGTTCCTAATGGCTAACCAAAAACTGATCGAAGCACTAGAAGAATTATGTATACGCCATACAAGCTTGTTCTAGGAGACAATATGATTGGTATTCTTAAAAAGACACTAGTATGATGCATTAGTGAAAATTCCAAATTAGGTATGCATCCACAAAATTAATTCTTCTCTAGAGTTATTGAGAACAACATTAGATAAGAAACCAAATAATGCATGCAATGGTAATAAGGCAAAGTGATTTATAAAGTAGAAGGTTTCAGCAACTGCAATATTAGAAGGTAAGACTCCTTACAAGGAAGCTACTTCTATAATAGATACTAAGGGACCAAAGGGGGTCTATAAATCATGCCAAAAAGAAGTATTCCTACCATTATTGGCCATATATTTATATGATCCTCTAATGATGATCCTCAACTTGAGTAAAAATTTCATGATTGAAGAGGCATTGGTAGGAATTTTAGGATTCCAAAAGTTCAAAACTTTTATATAGTAGGAATGCACTTATTTGAACCACAAAGATTATTTATCTGTTAATATTCTCCAAAGTCTCTTTATAAGTAGGAAATAATTGAGAATTCTAATTGGAAGAACACCTAATCCACTATGTTTCTTAGGCATGCACATCTCAAGCCAACTAACATGGTAACTAAAGAAGACATGGTAAAGTTCTTACTTTAACACTTAGATATATTCACTTAGAGCCCATAGGACATATCTGGGGTGAGTAAAGAGATAATTTATTATAGCACGAATGTTAAACCCCTTTTCAAGTTGATAAAGTAGAAAAAGAGAAAATTTTCAATATAGAGACAACATGTCATAGAATAAGAGGTAATTAAACTACTAGATGAAAAGTAAATTAAGGAAGTTGACTACTCCAAATAATTGGTCGTTATGATCATGGTTAAGAAGACTAATAGGCAATGAAGTAGGAATATTATAATTAGGAGTGGAGTACTAGTCAACAAAGTAGAGAAGGTAATCAAAAATTTTCTGAGGAGAAACATCATAATCCGGTATAGAGACTCTTAGTAATAACCATAAATAATATGATTCAATTTGATGGTAAGGTCTTAAGTGAATTTTTTAAAGAATAAGAAATTAAATATTATAAGGCCTAAAAATCAAAATTAAGGATGTAAAAGGAATTTTGATTGAAGAGATCTTCGAAATAATATAAACATGTTGAAAAAAACTAGAACACCTATTAGAGATTATTGAAGTCTTAATTTATATACAATTAAGATTATAAATTCTAAGGGTAATGGTGCATAATTCTCAATCTAATTGTAATTAACTTTAGTTCAAACTTGACTTAATTGAAGAGCACAAGAATGTCGCAAACATGAGAAACGAAGTCTACCAACAAAGGTTCAAATGACTAAACACTCAAATAAAAAAATCAATACCTTTATTGCAAGGACTTAGTCTTACAAAAATCAAAATTCTTACTGAGAAAAAAAATTAAAGGCAAACTATCCTCAAACTGCTTAAGATCATACCATATCAAAGATGTTACCAAGCCTAGAAGTTGTAAACTCAAAATACTTGATAGATCAAAGGTGCCTCACATTTGTGATGGAACACATATAAGGAAATAATACCATTAGGACAAGATCTAAAAATCTCATATTTATAAATACATATTTATTAATGAAGTATCTCTTTTTATTTTTCCATCTAAGTGAAATAAAAGCACCAATATAAAAAATTTGTAAGCTTAAAAGTCTTAGATTTAGAAAAAGTCACTGTAGTTCTCTAACTAAAAACAAAATTACATATTTGAAAGCTTAAAGTCTAGGAGAAGTCGTTTTAACTCCTTAGCACAAAACAAAAACTTGTAGATCTAAAAGAAGTCATTTTTTTAGTTGAATTTCTATTTCCATCTTTATTTTTAATTTCCTCTTATTTCTAAACTTATAGAAACTATACAAATTAGTGTTATTTTTTTGTTCTCGTTTATTTTTTCATAAGCTTATTTATTATTAATTAAATATAATATATACTTTCAAATTCAGGGAAAGCCTAGAATAAAAAATATCCTAAGCCAAATCTATTTACTTAATATTAATCACTAATAAGAATTGTGATAAATATTATTTGATAAGAATTATGGTTGAAAGAAGTAAGGAAATTTGAAGCAACATGGACAACTCATACAAGGTGAAAAGGCATTGAAAAAGAGTAAAGGATGCTTTAGGTGTAATTGATTCATTTTTCCTAAGATTGCTTTAAAAAGAAAAGTCATATGCCTTGATAGTGGAACATGAAAGGGAGAATGATCCTTCAAAAGTCATTCCTCATCTTGTCACTTTACTTAATACCATGAGTATTAAACCTAGTTCCTTTGATCAAATAATGTATATAAGGCTACATCTTAATAAGAAATAATGCATTGTCATACTTGATACAGGTTCCACTCATTCATTTATAGCAAAATGAATGATGCTAAAATCAGGGTTAGTTAGGTAAGACCCCGTGAAAGGTGAATATTCTAACAGTGAAAAAACCAATTTGTCGATAAGAATTGCCTTATAATGTTCCCGCGAGTATAGGAAATCAAAATGGAAAGTTTAATATCATGGTGATCCCTCTTGATGAATTTGATCTCATTGTTGGCATAAACCTTCTCTAAGTATTGAAGATGATGATATACTCATGTATTAAAGGTATAATGACACTACAAAAACAAAATTCATGCTTTATCAATTGTTATAATCATAAAGGTGCAAAGAACATATAAAATGTTTGGTACATATTTAATAAGTATCGAGAAGGGATTTAAGAAAGGAAATACAGTTCAATTTATAGCCATATAGGATATTCTTAAAATTTATATGGTGAAAGTTATTAATGCAATTGCATAAGGTAATTTGCTAGTATGATGCCCAAAGAGTTACTGAAAACTATTCTCCCTCATCAAGAAAGCAATCATAGGATCAACCTTATTTTGAATCTAATCACTCTTGAGTATGACCCTTATTAAATGACTTTATTAGAGTTAGTGGACTTGAGCAATCATTTTAGCCATTTATTATATGTGGGATTTATCCAACCTTCTAAAGCTCCCTATAGTGCACATATTATATTCCAAAATAAAAAGCAAGAGGGAGTGCTGCATATGTGCTTACACTACTAGGTGTTAAACAAGATAGCTAAAAAAATTATTATCTTAAGCATTTAGTTTAATATTTAATGAGCGTTAAACAAGTAACCAACAAGAACTAATATCATAAGCCTTTAGTTTAATATTTTAAATATTAACAAAGAATGTATTATTTACTAAGTTGGGCTTGAGGAGCAGTTATTTATACATTATCGTAGGGAAAAAAATTTAAAAATATGTAACTTAGTAAGAATCTTGTGAATTTTTATTTATTTCATTCAATTTGATGAATTTTCTCACTACTTTCTATAACTGCATGAATGATATATTGTATGATTTCCTAAATAACTTTATTATGGTGTATTTGGTTAATAGTATTGTAAACAATCCTCACATAACAAAACACATTTAACATTTGAAGCAAGTATTTAATGGTTACGAAAAAATAAGCACTTGGTGAAGGCAGAGAAATATGAGCTTGTCTAGCTAGAGATTAGACTTTCGGGACACTTAGTGAACGAGGGCCAAGAGTAAATGGATTTGGAAAAGGTTCAAGATATTATTAATTAGTAGGTTATTATAATAGTATGAGAATTTATAAACTTTCTTAGTTTAAGATTACTATCTATAATTTATTATGGTCTATTCAAAAAAAGTATCATTCTTAACTAACTTGTGAGAAAAACAGGCATTGTGCTGATTAAAATCGTTGCATAAAAACATTTAAAAAGTTAAAACATGTCATTTTAATTGAACCCATTCTAAAGTTACTAGACTTCAATCTCACTTTTCAGGTTCATGTTGATGCTTCCATCAAAACTATTAGTGGTGTTATAGTGGAAGAAGGTCATCATATAGACTTTAAAAATCAAAAAACAAAATGGTGCTAAGCAACGATACATGATACACAAAAAGGAGATGTTAGTAGTGGTGCATCGCCTTGCTTAGTAACTTTTAATGACCAAATTTAATGTCAATACAGATAATATTTGTAAACCTTTTCTAAGTCTTAGATGAATTATCTATAAAGCAAGCTTAATAACACTAATTTCTCACAAAATATAACTTTGTATAGGAGCATAAATCAGGAAAACACAAAAATATGGCTAATACATTAAGTAGAAAGGAAGCGTTCACAAATTTGTGTTATCAATTGAGCTTAATCATATTTAATAAAGCAAAGTCGAGTGGCAACACCTTTAGGCAACATCTATAAAAAAGATGGTTCAATATGCAAAAGATGGTGTTGTATGAAGATTTTTCCTTGATGATTATGGAATATTTATGAAAAAAAAGTAATTGGTAATATGTTTTAAGTTTTGATACCTTACAAAAAGAAATTGTAAAAAGGGATATGTGATTTATAATGGCCAAGTCACTCAGGAGTTTAAAGGATACTAGTGCTCTTTTCATGTTTATATTATTAACTAAAAATAAAGGATGATAGAAAGGTATATGTCAAAAGTTTTCTTGTTTATTAGTTAGATAAGTCTAAAAGAAAGAAAAATGATTATTACAACCCTTGCCTATTCACGAACTACCATAAATGTCAATCTTGATGGATTTTATTAGTAGATTTCTAAAAGTTGATGACATGACTTCAATTATAGTTATAGTAGATTGATTTTTAAAATATGTTGTATTTTTTTACATCATCTTTAAGTCCCTATGGTATCACGCCAAAATTGTTCTAAACATATATGGTAATCATTTTAGAGTTAAGACAAACATTGTAAGTGATTGAGATGCTTGGTTTACTAGTCAATTTTGAATATTTCTTCTAATATGATGAGGTGTGATATGAAGTTTTTAACTGCTAATCATTTAAAGTCTTATGGTTAAATAGAGAGAATCTATTTGAGGTTACTTACGATATTATGTAAATGTGAGTACGAGAAATTAATGTAATTTACTTAAGACTATCCAATTTATTTATAATCCTTGATAACGAAGAAAAGTCTATTTGAGATCGTGTTAAGATAAAGTTACACTCATGATTGCTTAAGAAAATAGGTGGAAAGTGCTCCACCACCTATCAATTTACAATGGAAAAATAAAAGGTACTTAATGAGGCAAGGGATATTGTCTAAAAGGCTTTTAAACAGATGAAAAAGCAGATGGATTAGAGATCGAGACCTTTAATGTGTGATACTGGAGATAAATTATTGCTCAAACTTATTCCTATTTATGGAAGAAGACTAGTAGTAATCAAGTACATCATGAGTTGGTGTTGAAGTACAATGTGTTATTTGAAGTATTTGACAAAGTTGGAGTATAACATATAAGCTTAGACTACCTAAAAGGTTAAAGGTAAACCCATCATTTTACATCAATATCATTAAACCTTACTAATGAGGATGTAATAAATCCTAGTAAGTGCAAAGTCAAAAAAAGCTATGCCAATTACGAGAAAATAGTTTGACAAGCAAACAGATAAGATTCTTAATCATCAAACAAGGGGGCAATATAAGAAAAATCAAAGAATCGAGTTCATAATTTAATGGAAGAGCAAGCCTATTTTAGAAGTCACTAGGGAGAAAAACATAACTTTATGACAATTCAAAGTTCAATTCAACAATTTTCTTTAATTTGTTTTAACGAGGTCATAAGATTCATTTAATGAAGTTGATTTGTTAGCCCTTTTAAATGTGTAACTCTATTACATTAGCAAATTGTTAACCCTTGGCCAAGAACTAGCACAATTATGACATAAAGAAGGTATGAAGAATGAACTAAGGAACTACACCAGGTAAGATCAAGTAAGTTCAAGTTTGATTAACTATAACAGAGTAACGGTCTGTTATAGGCTTGGCTATGATTAGATAAACTACCATAAATGTGCTTAAATAGATCAAACACTAAAATGAAATCATATTTCAGAGGACAAGACCATAAATGTGCATTACTGGGACCATGTAAGTTAAGACTTGCATAACCATCATCTTTAAATTAGGTTCATAAATGACATGGTAAGATAGTAGCTTAAAAAAAGAAGAAGACATAGAAAATAACATTAAAAAGTGACAAAATGTGTCAAATTTCTAGTTTTAGTATGTTTTATTTATTTAGTGTTGGATTAAACAAGAGAAATTTGGCAATTTTGACTTAACTAATGCAAATTCAACTGTTATGCAAAATTTTAATGCAACTTTTAATGTTCTAATCAAAGTCCATATATAACGTTAGTTTATACAAAATATAACATAATTCTCCTTATATGAAATTGAATCGTTTTAATGAATTGATTTGGTGATTGATGATCATAAGAGCTTTTATGATAATTTGATAATGACTTAGAAGTTTATGTAAAATAAGTTGTATAATAATTTTAAAAGTATTAAAAATGAAAAGTTAAAAACCATAAAAAAAGTTATATATAATTAATTTTTATTTTTATTTATGTTCATATAAGATGTAATATAGTTAAAGGTATAAATATTAAATTCTACTAATTTTGATACAAATAAGAATTTTGATATTTAATTAATAAAATTTTAGTTTAGACCATGATTAAAAACATTATAAAGTTCTCAAGATTTATACAACCTTAGCTCATAATTTTATGAAGGTAATTTAGTATTTATTTGATCTTATAGTTTCTTTTTGTCTTATAAAATTTATTCTCTCAATCCAAATTAAGGTTTCAAATTCTACTAATCTTTCCTCCTAAATATAAAATTAATGAAAAAATGTATACTCATAATCACTAAATGGAGAACATAAACCTCACATTTACAAATTATTATCGTCATTTAATAGTGATAAAAATAAAATGACATATTTGTCACGACTCGGAACCACATCGGATACATAACAACTACCGCATACCTGGCTAAGGATACTCACAATACTCTTAACTGACTATGCAAGGCTAACTGGACATCTTAATAAAACATTTCAACGGTACAGCAACTATAATTTGAAAACCTAAATGAAAAACACCTGTAAATCAGTTTCAAACGCACTTCTATATTCACATTAAAACTTTACCACAACTTCTGGACTTTGAAGTTCACTCAAGAGCAATCTCAACAACAATACAAAATGTTCATATATAAAGTCATTTACAAACCACATGAAAGACAAGAGTTAATTTACAAAATGAAAAAAAACATATCGACATAATCATGAGCCACTATACAACAAAAGTACAAAATAGAGACTACCTATGTGCAGTAATACCCTAAAAATGTCAAAAGACCGCACAATCTACTCAGAGCTTTAAGTTCACCAAATTAACCTGCATGGTTGGAAAGCGGAGGGGGGTAAGTACACTATGTACTCAGTGAGCAAGAAAAACATATATCGCAAACAAAACTCGGTACACACTAAGACATTCAAGATAACCCGAGGATAGGTTTTTCACGCATTTAGCATGCACATAACAACCTATGAAGTGAACATACATAACATAGAAACACATAAGCCTAGCCTATTAATCAAACATATACTGGTTAGAAACCACATAGGCCTAGCCTATTAATCACTCATTCTGTGAACATAGGTTCCAGTTCTAGTACATAAGAGTAGAAAAGAATCACATGTAAAAATCAAGTCTCGTCAAGAAGCCAAAATAGTTATATGTGACACCACTAGTCGGCCAAACTAGTGTGCACACCTACCGAATCTTCGTGTTGGCTCGACTTTCATCTGTGATGAGTCCAGACTACGGTCGACAAGAGCGTCATGGCCCTAGGTGATGACCTCGTTAGTGATCAAACCTCTAGGTGTGCAATTACCCTCAAGTCCTATAGAATGGTGTCATTACAAGGACTTGACTTTTATAAACCAGCATCAAGGGTATGAGGGTCACTTATTCTATTATGCCTAGCACACGATTGGCCAACCGTTTCTTCACCAATCACAAAAAAAATCATATACAAATATTAAATACAAAAATCAAGTAAGGTACTATGCCTTTATTTACCGGTCCAACCGATAAAATGGAACCTTTCCATGACTTTAAACTAAAAGATAACACATACATGCAGCATACATGACTCGGTTATGGATATGTAAGTTTCAAAACATTATTTCAAGCAATGAAAGTCATCTTTTGCACCCAAATGTAAAGTTATTCAAAAATGTAGTTTTAGAAAATAAAACATTGTTTGCAATTGTAGGTTTGTTGAAAACAATATCATTTCTCAAAATACGAAATAAAAACATCAGTTGCACTCTAAGTGCAAAGAGTTATTCAAAACAATGTCATTTATTAAATACACAAGTATAATAGCATCTATTTGAGATTCAATTCTACTATGCATTACCTAGGTTCACAATTCACATACAAGTCATCATGCATGTCTTGGAATGTCTTAATCCCATTTTAGAATATAGTTTCCCCAAATCACCTAAAAAAATGTATACTTCCTTGACTTTAACAATCCTCGCTACGATTTCCTTGATCCACAGTTCCTGAGCCTTTATACATACAATATACAATGTATTTACTACTCAAACATATATCTCATATTTATACACTACCACATAAGTGTATAAAACACAATATCACTATTTTTAAGCTATAAGATTTGGCTATTAAGCTTTTCACATGGTTACTTCCCCTATTATTCGCATAAGCTTTCTTTTGCGTTTTTCAAGGCATTTAATGCCTTTGATCCAATACTTACACATTTCAAAGCATAATGAAGCACATTTTTATCCAAGCATGTTAGACCACTACTCATCAATCTAAGCAACAATTCAAGTTTACTCTAAGTAAACATGAAAGCGTCTTTCCAATGCATACCATTAAAATCATTAAATCCTAAGCCAAGTTCACTTAAGCATTTTATCAAACACCTGAAGGCGTAAACTTGAAAGCCTCCTTCCAATGAACATCTTCCTCATTTTTCATTATCAATTCACGTTATACATACACAATTAACATCCTATAGTTCATTTAAATCATCAATTTCAAAAGATATTCAAAATTTCACAAACTTTCACCAAAGGTAGGGCATTTTGGATTTGACTTAAGAAAGCTTCTCCGTAACTCATTTCATTCATCTAAACCTTGTTTCATGCATATTTAAGCATGGAGAACAGCATATCTTAACACCAAACTCAAAATCATAATGTAGGGAGAGATGAGATAGGATTTATCTAAACTTTCTTTTGCTAATATCTTCAAATCCTTTGAGAATTTCTCAAACCTAATAATAGATTTAAGTTCCTTGACCCCAAATTAACTTAGAACACCTTGATTTGGGTTGAAGAATCAAAAAAATGGTGAAAATTAGGTGATAGTCAAATTTTTCTTCTTTTCCTCCTCTCTTTTCCTTTCTTCTCCTTTCTTTCAATTAAAACAAAGTGTTTCTAATTTCTAATGGTGAGGTGCACGGCCATGAGATGAAGAAAGGTCTAAAATGTTGACTCTTCTTTGACAAACATGGTGAAATTACTTTTTTGCCCTTAGTTTATGTGAAATTACCATTATACCCTCTAAATTTTTCCTAAATTTACAATTAAGCCCAAAATTTGAGAATGACCAAAACTTTTATTTTCATTGTGGTCCTCGGACTTTTGCAAATTATAATTAAGTTCTTTAGCTTTATAAAATTACATATTGGTCCTCCAAGAATTGAAAAATTACGTTTAACTTTTAACAATTTGCAAATAAGCCCTTATATTCATCAACTTTTCCAATTAAGCTTTCTAAGTGTCCAATAAATCTATAAATCATGTCTAATCACCTCTAAGGCATTAGAACACATTTAACTCGGCCACTGTGGTCATATCCATCCAATGGACTCGGTTTTACACCCTTAGAAGCTTATATATCCGAAATCTCCAAGATTTTGCATACCAATGAACAGTAAATTCATGTAATGGCATATAACATTATATATCACTGGCATATCTACCAAAAGGATTCAAATATATTTTTGAACTCATATACAACTATGTATATATAAATATACAGTAATATCTCCAAGTATAAACCAATACAAAAAGGGCTCAAAGAGTCCGAAGTTACAATATTAATAATGATTCTCTTATATTAGGTATGTTTAGAGTAGTTCACCTTTTTTTTAAATACGATATTATGTAATTCATAATTTTCTAAAAGTAATTTGGTGTGAGATTTATGTCAAATACACATTTTAACAATTACTTATATAATACATAATTTTAAAAACAATTATAAATTCAACTACTGGAACATAATAATAACATTTAATTTGCAATTATGGGATAAAGAAATAACTATTTCCATTATTATTTAATGTAGAAGAGCAAGGATAAAAGGAAAAAGAAAACCTTGACCACAGGCCTTTCACACCCAAATTAGAGTATTTACTATTTAACAGCATAAATGTTCATTGTTACGATTGAAAATTCAAATTGAAAAAAATGAGAAATAATGTATAGTTGTACTCCTACAACTATGTTAATAAATATTAATCGCTCCTCACCTGATTCGCGTAATTATCTGTGGAGGCCAATCTGATTATAAATGCTTATAAGTCTCAAAATTAGAATTAGAGTCGGAAGCCACCAAGGTAATCTGACGAGGTACTTATCAATAACAGACAACTAACTGTATATCAATCTTCAAGTCCATAAAACCAAAGGTCGAAGTCGTCGGACATAGCGGAAGCTACAAAAACTAATATATATGAACCCAATTGTGTGAGACGTAGTAGTTTGTTAAATCACACAACAGAGCCAACGGGTCTCCAATGTCCAGCATCTCCAATGTCCTAACAACTACCACCCCAACGAATCTCAGGTTGTTGACCCGACAACAATGGTACTTGTCCAATCTTCCAAGCTCTCAATCCCTCCTCTTCTTCCTCATGCTACCTCTTTACTCTTTGAACCAATCTCTCTCTCTCTAGCCCTTTTACACTCTGATTCTTCCATCTCTCTCTTCCCGTCCTTTTCCTCTTCCCCTCTCCCTCTTCAACCCCAAATCCTCATTCCTTCACCTTCCTCTTCTTCAACTTTCCTCCTCCTCCAATCCCACAAAAACCCTAACCCAACAGTCGTTTTTCTTGTTGCTGGCCCTCATAAGGGTGGGTCGCAGGTCCTGTTTAGATTCTACATCCTTCAGAAAAGCAATCTTTTTTCGAAGGCTCAAGTTGTTTGCAATCAGAAGGGGCTTTGTTTTGATCCAAAGTTTGGAGCTTTGGTTGATATTAATCATGGGGTTTCAGTAAGGATTGTTGGGTCTACCAACTTCTTTGTGATGTATTCTGTTTCAAGTAAGAAACTTTGTGTCTTTGCGGTCAAACTGATTGGTGACGGCGACGGTGATGTGGTGAAATTGATGAGGTGTGCTGTGGTTGAATGCTGCGTGCCGGTTTCGACAATGAGTTTGTCGTATGGGTTCTTGATTCTTGGGGAGGATAATGGGGTTAGGATTTTCAGTTTGAGGCAATTGGTGAAAGGCAAGGCTAAAGTTAAGAATTTAAAGTTGAATAGGAACTTGGATTTGTATGGGAAATTGGACACTAAGGGAATTAGATTGCCAAATGGGGTGATTGGCAATGATACACGTTGTCGTTTGACTTCAGAGAATGATTTGACTGTTGCCTCAGATGGAAAGAATGAGAAGGATTGTCCATCCGGTAAGTAACTTGTCTGGTGTGTTCTTTTCTAAGGGTGCTTATGTTTATAATTAGTTTAATTTGGACGTTGGAAGTTGAGTAAGTAATAGCCATTCGATGTGTTTGTTTTAGGAAATATATTAATTTAGTCTCCTGGTATCAGTTATAAGAACACCTTTAAGAATATCTTGGTAGATTATCTCCAGGCATTTGAATGTGGATCTATTTCTACAAGCATTACTGAAGTTGAAGGAGGTTTCTCCTAAGGTAGAATCACGTTTGTGTTTTACCTTTTCTTTTTCACCAAAAGGAAGTTAGTTATATTTGGTAGTTGTAACTTTGGAGAGGGATCACTGAATTCCGTACAGTAATATGTCTTAACTTCAAAATCAAGAAAATTTATTGCAACACATGTTCTCATGCTGCCTTCTGCAAAACATAAATGTGCTCTGCTGGATTAATTATCCTTGTGAATTTGAATTTTGTGATTGGCAAGTTGTCTTTCGAGATAATATACAAACAGTTCACCCTTCTACTTTCTTAGTTGTCTGTTCTTCCCATTTGTTATTGAACCAGTAGCTAGTCCGCTTCATCTATGTTGGTCATACACTATTTTTTGTCATACCTTTAGAGCTTCAAGAGCTGAACTTAATAAAAGTTATTCAAGTAATTGAATGTGATTGTCATGAACTTGATCTTTAACATGCCGCTGCTTTAGAAAAGAAAGCAATCATCAGAATTTAATAGGCATTTTGCTTGGACTATGTATTGCCAATTATTGTACTGATGTCCTTTTACACTATATTTCTTCTTCCACTATTTAGATTTGATTGTCTAGGTTAGGGAAATTAATATGTTTGATGGATGGATGGAGGGAAAAGGGTATAAATGCTCTTCACTGTTATGGTAACTTGTGTGTTTGCTCAGGAGAGTTGCCAAGTCTTTTAGGATAATGTTGTGGAGTGGCAGTTATCAATATGGAAAGGGTGTTTTCTTCATATTATCTTACTAGACGATGGGAGGCGTGTTAATTTCATGAACCAACTTGATTTGATACTTTTCTTTTTGTCAAAAAATCTTTTCCTCTGCCAGACACCTAATCCTTCTTTCTTTTTTTTTTTTGGTTGCTAAATTATGTTTTCTTGCCAAAAAGAGAGAAAGAGAGAGCTAAAAATTAAAAGGGAAATCAGGCAACTGTGTAGCTGATGAGTAGATAGATTTGCTTCATCACTTTGTGCAATTAATCTGGACAGTATAGTTAGCTTGTTTCTTCCTTTCGTTGACAGACTCTCCATTTGATGTGCTAATCTTTTGTTTCTTGCTCATTTTAGTGACAATGGATCACTTATTAATAATGTTCTTATTGTGTCATCAAATAAATAGGAGAGGTTATCAATTGCTGAGGTAAATCAGTAGTAAATAACATAGGGAACAAGGTTCATCCTGGATTTGACGATTGAATCTTAATGATGAGAAAATATCTTTATGCCCTTTTCCTTTTTTTTGTTTCTTTTCTTGCATGAGGTTCAATGGTACTCTTCCTACCAGTGAAAAGGTTTTGTTCCTTTGAAAAGAACGTTGTACTTATTTCTTATGTATTTGTGTCAGAACATGGGTCTGGTAACGCCATGTATAAAGACCACATATATGCCATTTTATGTGCTCTATGTATGGAGATCATTCTTTCATGTGCAGTTGCTCTGACAGATTGTTTGAAGGAATTTCTTTTGTCCAGGAATGGATGCAAGTCATATTAAGGGAGGTGCTCTCCTTTGCTTAAATCATAAGGATGCCTCTAGATGGTAAATTGCTGATTAATAGAAATGTCTTTGATTGGGGACAGTCTCTTGTGTTCTCTCTAACCAATGGAGGTTGCTAAAACTTTTCTTCTTTCTTTGGATTTGTTCCAAATAATTCTGAGGCTTTGTACAATTTGATCCTGTTTCTAAAAACAATAATCATATTCTGTGATTTTCATGGCATTGAGACGCTCATGAACAGTTTAAGTAACCACTGGCTTGTGGAGCTAATTATGCATATTCACTTGTAGTAAAGCAGAGATCTCTCAAATGCAGACAAGACTCTGTTGAAGGAGGTGCTTGTTTTGCAGCATTTCAGAGAAAGGAAGTGGAAAGCTTGAAATCTACAACTATCAAGACTATTTCCATCCAGGCCCTATCCTCCAAAAAGTTTATAATACTGGACTCAAATGGGGACTTGCATATCTTGAGTGTTTCTATTCCCACAGGTGGATCAAACATTGCCTCTAACATGATGCAATTGCATCATAGTATGAGTGTTCAGAAGATGGCTGTCATCCCTGATGTTCCTTCAAGTATGTATCTCATAGTTCCTTATTCAACTTTTATATTGCTTACGTTTCAAACAATAGTTAGATCACATTGATAATGTGGTAACAACCAGTTTTTTGTTATCGTTAGTTTCATGTGTCATGAGGAATGGATGACAACATTTGGCCTTTACTAAAGAAAATCAAGATGTTGTCTTGTTTATTCAACTGGTTAATACCTTTTGGCCTCTAATTTTGGTGGAAATAGTAAAACGACTGAAGATGCTAATATTAATTTGTAGGTAAAACCTTTTGGATATCAGATGGATTTTATTCTGTGCATGTTACGAATGCACCTGACACAGATGGTGCGGTTAACAATACTGATGGAGATGGGAATCAGGAGAATTTAACAGATATCTCAGGTTTTGTTATAATCTAAATTCTAATTTGGCTGCTTTCTAATTATGACTGCATTCCCTTCGACATATATACCACTTTGACAATTCCTACATGCTTTTATCTTGTCATATGCAAATCCTCCCAATAACATGTATTGGGTTTTCTTAATATATCATGATCCCGTATTGTAGTATCTCTTCTAACTTCTGTATTTCTTCACTTTCTCCACTTCTGTAGATGTCTTTGCTTTCAGTTGCTGAAGGTATCTCAACATTTGTATTTTGTCTTTTAGTTATTGGAGCAATTTTTACTGGTGAAAAGATACAAGATCTTGTACCTTTGGCTGCAAATAGTATTTTAATTCTTGGAAAAGGTAATCTTTGCCTCTCTTTTTCATAAATTATTGTCATACTATTAAAATTTAAATGTAGGAACTAACATAATGGCCTACCAAAATAGATGCTAGCTTTGAAGAGATTTGCCTTGAAACCATGCCCATCAAAACTATAGAAAACATTAAAAGAATGGTCATCTCTTAATAATATTTGTTATTTCCAGCTTTTCATCAATGAGCATCTTTTGACTAGAGTAAATTTTGCGGCGATTTATGTCATTACAACAATATTTGCAACATTATTAGTTTTATAGAATTGCTGATCAAATTTGCATTTATTAGTTGTTTCGGGATAAACTGTGCATTTTGGGTATCCAAGTTTCTGTATAGATGAATATGAATGGCTGGAGATTATGATTGTTTTGACCTAAGTAGCTAATAAGTAAGTTGTTTCTCTACTGCTCTGATTATTTGGATTCTAACATCCTTGGCAATTCTTTATCTCCTAATCAGGAACTCTCTATTCATATGCAATTTCGTGAAGTTATTCAACTGTTATCTCCTGTTACTGGTGAGAATTGCTGTTCTGCATCTGTCATCTGTTGGAACCTTGCTACATACTTCCGTGGCATGATACAAGTTGTAATTCTCTTAGGATATCAATGTTCCAGGACATGTTATTTATCAACATCCCAGTGCTGTTGGATTCCAAATCCAAGTTCTTAAAAGGTGATTACTATTGAACAATTCCATAAAATACATTCCTGCATATTACCTGATTATTCAATTTTTTCATTGTTGTTGAGTTATCTAACTCAATACTTCAATAACAGTTGGGCCACCATGCTTTTTGATTTCTCCATGGTTTCATCTGTCCTTGTGTTGTGAAATGAAGAAATGCAGTTATTTCTAATGCAAGACCTGGAGTGCACTGAGCTTGAAGGTATGTCATGGGAAATTCTCTTATTTGTGGTTATGGAATTCGAGCTATGAGCAAAGGTTGATTGTACGCACATTATTGGAAAAAGAAAAAATATATATAGTTTGATATGCTAAACTGGGATTGTTTTTTGGTAAGAGCATTAAAGCTTTTTGCTCAACGCAATGATAACTTAAAACAAGACCATGATTACACTTGCTATTATTTGGCCACCTCATTCCATGTTTTTATGCTCCCTCGATTTTCTTTTTGCCTCCCACTTGCATTTGCTAATGATTCTTCATCGGAAAATAAATTTATGTGTTTTTGGCCTGTCCAAAACCCATAAACATCTTGAAGTGTTAAATTTAGAAATTTGTTGTTTGGTCAATTAGCTGCCATGACAGTGGGGATGAATTACAAAATATCACCTTAAAAATGCTTCTACTTAAATTGAATTGTATTTCTTCTACCATTTATGTATCAAGATAGATATAGTAATTCTCTCCCTACCTTTCCTAAACATGTTATGTTCTTTAAAAGGTGAAATCGGAACAAATCGGATACTTGTGTGGAGTTCTAATCTTGAAAGTCGAGTTTTATGGCTCTGCTGCTCGGGCAGCTTCTGTATTTGCAAACGGCCTTTGCTGCAGAAGCAATGATTATACTTGCCTTTGCAAAGTTTGCACTAAAAGTTGCAATATTGCCAGAGGGGTCGAACCAGTAATCAGAGAACAATTAAGATGATGTGGACAGCTGGAGTTGCTATTCTGTCCAAGGACTCAATTTTTTTCTATGTTTTGAGATTTTATATGGGCAGTGTAGAAAGACAGCTTACGTTATGTTTTTATCTCTTTCTTTTGTTTTTTAATGCAGTTTCTGTCTGTTACTTTTAGTAATTCCTGGGATTAACCCCACAGTACTATGTAATTACAATCTTGTTTGTTCAAGGACGGTTCAGTGCTTGTTTAGATCATTGGATGATTGGTGGAAATATTGTACCATGTTTTAATTCTTGTGGTGTCTTGATCTCTTTCTTCTCTTCACGAATTGGACTCATTCCTCTTGAACTTTATTTTGTTTCCCTGCTTGTCCTTGAGCTTTGTAACTCGCCAATCAAAAGGGAAAAGAAAATGAAGAGTGCCAAAATGGAGGTATCTGCCATAGATAAATATTTGATTACCGGCAAAGAAACTTTGAGATTGTAAGTGGTAGTTCTATGTTTACATCATATGAAATTGCCAGTATGGGATGGATAAAGATAGTTGGTGTCTGTTAAGGGTGTTGTGCAGCCACTAAACAATCCACATACATAGTTTCTGCATGATTGACTCTGTTTTACCAAAATTTGCTAGGGAAGTTTATATTGTGATTTCTGCATGTTCGTCTACATAACGTGTTATCCAATTCAAAGAAGGGAAAACATAGGAGACCTTATTGTTTTAGTTTAAGTCAGCAGGTATTGCACAGAGCATATCTGTGGCCGATTCCCCTGTATTATTGCAATTAACAGTTAAAGGAGACACTATGTGGTGAGGATGTGAAAGACATTTCTTTGATGGCTATCCGGCTACTTTGGAAGTGTCATGGACTCTGTTGCATTTCTGTGCTGAAACCTGGCGCTCTATTGCTTGAGATTAGGAGTTTCAGAATATAAGTTTCAGTTACTTTGAAGAATCAGGAAGGAGATTTGGAGTTTGGTCACTTTTGTGTTGATCTTGCGCAGGGTTCCAAGTAGCACATTACTTCAATTAGTTAGTTATAAGCATATTACTAAATACGAGTGATTTAAACTTGATTTTTCGTTTGCCTTGAGGTTAATTTTAACTTCTTTCACCAATAAATAATCGACTGGTGACCCATACTTGGCAGCCCCGAGACAAAAGAAAGCTCAGAAAAAGACCCTAGGGATAAAATAAAATGCATAGCAAACTTTAGAGATTAAATGAAGCAGAAGGGCCTAAATTCTATTGGCAACAACACAAGAAGTCGAACTCGTCCCTGTCAACGAAACCTACCTTGCATGCACACGAGACAAAAACCTGATGTAGTGACCATGAATATGATGAGCCCTCGGGTTGGAGGGAGGGACCCATCTGCTCCCCCCAATACCGTTCACTCATTTTCACGAAGATGATGATAGGCACGTGACAATGCAACTACACATTCACATGCAGGACTCTCCTTATGGACCCTCCCTATTCTAGCAAGCAGTACGTCCACGTCCATCCTCCTGCTTCTCTGTGTCCTAAGAAAACAACCCAACACTCGTGTCTACTTATCCTAAAACATCGTCATTCCTCAACCACTTCATCTCTAGTTAATGAATCAAACCGGTCGTAGAGCTCTGCAACTCTTATGCCTTCCAATTAAATAACAAAGGTTGGTAGAAGCTTCAGAAGAAATGTGCCCCGTCTCATCATTTATTAAATTACATAGCAGGCATAAAGAGCTTCAACACAAGCTATCTTATAATGTTTGTACATTAGACACATCGGAAGTGGCTCTTTGGAACCTGTAATATTGAAATGTGCCCCGTCTAATCATTTATTAAATTACATAGCAGGCATAAAGAGCTTCAACACAAGCTATCTTATCATGTTTGTACATTAGACACATCGGAAGTGGCTCTTTGGAACCTGTAATATTGATACGCTATGTTCACTCGAGTGGATGAAGTATAGAAATCTCTTACAACTCGGAAAACTTATTTTGCTTACACAAGTCCGTACTGTTGAAAACTGCCTAAATATTTGCAGATTGGTTTAGGATGACATTATCATATCTATAGATTGGATTATGATAACTTATCTTTTAGATTATTTTTCTATGTTTATCTTTAGGATGACTTTATCTATTTTTTTTTTTTAAGATTAGGAAGTTCTTACCTATGCCTAAGGATGAGGGATGTATTTAAGTTTTTCTTAAACTCTAGCTCTATTTAGAGAACTCTACAATGGAACTTTATGATCATCCTCCATATAACTTCTTGTCTCCAAATTTATGCTCTAATAACAACAAATTGCTACAAGAGCTTTCATCTTCAGGGATCTGTGAGTTGAATGAAACCGTAATAAAGGTCGACATTGTTGGAAAGTTGACTAGGATTGCCTAAATTAGTGGGATCCAAAATTAATTTCTAGATTTTTTTAGTGATTTTCATATTTAAATTTATTTACTTCCAGATTTCTAGGCTAATTTTTCTAGATTTTTTTGTTAATGCAATCCCTTGATATTTCCTACTCCGATTGTATATATTTGTAGAGAATGACTAACGAAGAGGTAAAAAAGATTATTCACGTAATCCTTTATTTCATGGTATTAGAGCAAAGTTTCCAGCCACGTAAAATCTATCAGCCACCAAAAATTTTCCTTTCCACTTGAAAAATTTTTTCCTCTGCTATCACAACTATGTTTTAAGGTAACCTACCACCTTCAACTGAAGAATATTCCAATGTTATTTCAAGAAATACCAATGATGTAACCTTCCCCCCTCCACCAGATGTGAATCACTCACTACAAATAACCCATCACAAATTGAATGGGTCAAATTTTCGTGAATGGTTCCAATCTGTGTTGTTAGTTGTTCGAGGGAAAGGGAAAGAAGGTTATCTTACCAGTGAACTCTCTTCTCCAGCCAAGAATGATGCTAGTTTTAAGATATGGGAAGCTGAAAACTCTATTGTCATGGCCTGGTTGATAAATTCAATGGAGCCTCAAATAGGACGCAATTACCTATACTATAAGACAACATATGAAATCTGGAGAGCAGCACTGGAGATATATTCAGATTTTGGAAATGTTTTAAAATTCAATCAAGTCTTCAAAACACAAAGCAAAGAACAAAATCTGTTACAAAATTCTACAATAGATTAATTGAACTTTGGCAAGAGATGGATTTATTTTACACAATTCCCTGGAAGTGTGCAGACGATGGAGTACTCTATAATTAAGTAGTTGAAAAGGACCGAGTCTTTGATTTCATTCATGGTTTAAACAAAGATTTAGATGAAGTACGTGGGAGAATTCTGGGAATAAAACTCTTGCAATCACTCTGAGAACCTTCTCAGAAGTAAGGCGGGAAGAAAGCAGGAAAAAGGTGATGCTGAGCACAAACCTACTCCCAGCCATCGAAGAACATGCACAAGGTTCTGCCCTTGCCACAAATCGTTCAAGCTCTTCTAATATCCAAGATCAGAAGCCAAATGAGAGCAAACCATGGTGTGAATATTGTAACAAGCCTTTTCACACAAAAGAGACTTATTGGGATCTCCATGGAAAACCACCAGTTGGAAACCACAGAGTAACAGAAGAAGCAAACCTGTTGCCCATGTAGTTGAATATGTTGCAAAGACCAAGAAAATTGCACTACAGCATTTACACCAGAACAAATGGAGATCTTAAGGACCCTTCTCAATCAACAGAAAAACCTAGATCCCTCATCCACAACACCCAAGGTAGCCATGATTCAACGAGGTATTATCTCTTTTTTTATCACAGAAGGAAGTCTTGAATGGATGAATTATTGACACTGGTGTATCAGATCATATGATGGGTTTACTCACTATTTTTTCTGGTTATAAAAAATGTACTGAAAATTTGCAAGTCTTTGTGGCAGATGGAAGTACTTCCTTAGTAGCTGGAATTGGAGATGTTGTTTGCAGTGGTTTTGTCTTAAAAAACGTGCTTCATGTTCCTAATTTAAGATATAATCTTCTTTCTGTTATCAAGTTAACTAAAGATCTAAATTGTGCAGTAACCTTTGTGCATGATCATTATATGTTTTATGATCTATCTTCGGGGAAGATGATTGGCAATGCTAAAGAACAAAATGGTCTCTATTACCTAACTGGTTCTCCTATGCCAAAAACACCTACATCTCTTTCTATGTCTAGTTTATCTAACTCTGATGTGATTATATGGCCTATTGTTTCATATATGAAACATTTGTTTCCCAAGTTGTTCATCAATAAAGATCTTTTCTCTTTTTTTTGTGAATCATGCATTCTTGCAAAACAACCTAGAAAAAATTAACTTGTTCATGATTACAAAATGTCAAAACCTTTTCACCTTGTTCATAGTGATATTTGGGGGGCATCACGTGTTAGTGATTTAACCGAAAAAAGATGGTTCATTACTTTCATAGATGACCATACAAGGGTTTGTTGGGTCTAACTTTTAAAGAAAAATCTGATGTTGGGTCTATTTTTCAACAATTCCACAAGATGATAAAAAATGTTTTCCAGCCTGATGTCCATGCTTTTCGCACAGATAATGGACGAGAGTATTTCTCACATATTTTGGGAAATTATTTAGTTAACAATGGAATTTTTCATCAAAGTTCGTGTACCAATGCATCTCAACAAAATGGGATAGCTGAGAGAAAAAACCGTCACTTGTTGGAAGTTTCCCGATCAATTAGGTTTGAAAATTTTGTTCCACACCATTATTGGGGTGATTCTGTATTAACTGCTTCCTACCTAATTAATAGGCTTCCTTTAACTGCTTCCTACCTAATTAATAGGCTTCCTTCTAAAACTCTAAATTTTTGAACTCCTATAAGTTGTCTCAGAAAATACTTTCCCCATGTCAAATTGTTTAATTCTCTCACTCCTAAAGTATTCGGTTGTTTTGTTTTTGTTCATAATACTCTTCCTACACGAGGAAAACTTGATCCAAAAGCTATTAAGTGTATTTTTCCTATAAAGGGTTACAAATGTTATAATCCAAACTTTAAAAAATTCTATGTGTCATATGATGTGACCTTTCTTGAAAATCAACCTTTCTATTCACATGCGTCTCTTCCGGGGAAGAATCTAAGTGAAGAAAACCATTGGGACCCTTCTATATCTAGACCCGTTTCACTGTCGATGCCATCAATTTTGTCTTGATCTTTACAACACACATCCACAGGTGACTCAAGTCAAGGGGGAAAATCACCTCAACAAACCCAAAAACAGGGTGAACTACTTGTGTACTCAAGGAGACCACGAGTTACTCAGCAAGGCCAAGCATTTGAACTAGAAGAGGATCCCATAACACAAGTTTTACCTCAAAGTACTATTACAATTGATGACCTTGACGTTCCCATTGCTATCAGAAAAGGGGTAAGATCTTGTACTGAACATCCAATTTCAAACCATTTGGCAATTTATCTAACAAATATAGGGCATTTCTCTCAACTCGATAATGTGAAAATTCCTACGAACATATACGAGGCATTGAGAGACTCGAGATGGAAAGCTCCAATGATAAAGAAATGAAGGCCTTAAAAGAAAATGACACATAGGAAATAGTTGACATACCCGAAGGGAAGAAAATAGTAGGGTGCAAATGGATCTTTATTATAAAAGTTGGTTCAGATGGGAGAATAGAGAGGTACAAGGCTCATTTGGTTGCTCAAGGATATACACAAACCTACGGCCTTAATTATGAAGAAACCTTTGCGCGCGTTGCAAAATTGAATTCTATTCGGGTTCTCTTATCTATGGCAACAAATCTAGACTTGGAACTACACCAAATGGATGTATCTAATGCATTCTTAAATGGAACTCTCGGAGAAGAAGTTTACATGAAGCCTCCACCTGGTTTTGAAGTAAAAAACTGGTTTTGCGTGTAAACTAAAAAAAATCTCTCTATAGGTTAAAACAGTCTCCTAGAGCTTGATTTACCCAGTTCAACACTGCCATGAAGTAATTTGATTATACACAAGGGCAAGCTGACCATACTTTATTCACAAAACAATCTATAGATGGGAAGAAATCCATCTTGATCGTATACGTTGACGATATGGTGATCACAGGTGATGATAATGAAGAAATAGAAAATCTCAAAAAACTGTTGAAATCTGAATTCGAAGTTAAAGATCTTGGGAAGCTTCAATATTTAATTGGAATGGACATAGCCAGAAGTAAGTCAAGCATTTTCATTTCTCAAAGAAAATGCACCTTAGATCTATTGAAGGAAATAGGAAAATTAGGTTGTCGACCTGCAAGCACACCGTTAGAAAAGAATTGGAAGCATAAGGTTTTTGAAGATGACACTCCAACAAACAAAGAAAAATATCAACGTTTGGTGGGAAAATTCCTATCACTTACTAGGCCCAACATTGCCCATAGTGTTGGTGTGGTTAGTCAATTTAGACACCGAGATGCAGTAGATCAGATTCCTAGGTACTTGAAAGGAATACCTGGAAAGAGTCCTTTGTTCAAAAAGAGTGGAATCCGAGAAATAGAACGGTTTGCAAATGCAGATTGGGCAGGGTCAGTTGAAGATGCTAAGTCCACTCCAGGCTATTGTACAAAGTTTTGGGGAAATCTTGTAACATGGCGTAGTACGAAAAAAATTGTTGTATTTAGAAGTAGAGTTGAAGTAAAATATAGGGCAATTGCACAAGGTATTTGTGAGTTAATTTGGCTAGAGAGATTGCTATCAGATTTAAATTTCCCATTGGAGCATCGAAATCAGCTATTGCAATTGTTCATAACCTTATACAGCATGATCGTATGAAGCATGTTCGGATTGATAGAAATTTC
>JANIIA010000009.1:21727780-21738025 GCA_027478495.1 Erythroxylum alaternifolium
TTTGGTGTAGAATGGTTGGAGTAACACCAAATTTGGTGTAAAAAGATTCTAAGAATATTCTATTTTACACCAAATTTGGTGTAAAAATTTGGTGTAATGGTTGGAGATGGCCTAAGGAAGCCATTGAAGAGGGAGGAGGTTTCTTAGGAGGTTCCATAGGTGGCATGAGGAAGCATTCTCAGCAAAATTCAAAGGTTTCTTACATGTCATTAACCATGTCTGACGTGACTTATCACGTCAGCTTCGTTAATGGAGACACTAATGTTGGGCTATATTTGAGAAAATTTAAAATTTTGAGTATTTAATTGTAATTTTTTAAAGTTTTGATCTATAATTAAAAAAGCAAACAAATTTAAGGTATTTTTTGTAATTGACCCTACTTTTTAGCAAAGAAACGAGTCCTACAAATATTTTGGCAATCTTCTTACTCGTAAATATGCTATGAGTATCTTTTTCTAAAAATTTTATTTGAAATTACAATAAAAAAATCCATTTTGATTCCACTTATTAATTTCTAAAGGCACCAAGAGGGGGTGAATTGAATGATAAAATATTATTCCAATTTCAATTGATAATGAACCTTATTTAATTTCAAATTGATGATAAAAATACAATGAAAAATCATTTTAACTCAATCAATCAATAAATTAAAAAGTATAAGGAAAAGGAGCTACCAACCGATTTTATAGCAGTTCGACAAATAAATATTGCTTATGTCCACTCCTTAAGTCTGTCTTGGAATTTCACTAATCTCTTCTTCATTTCAACTAGATGAAGATAAATCTTCTTACAATAATCTTTATTCAAAAAAGAGGAACCCTTGTGCAATCTTCGTTAAAAGGTGAAAAGAAACCTCAATGCTTCTTAAAATAATCAGATATAAGAAAACCAACCTTAATTGACGTTTACAATTCAAATGAACCTTACTTGCTCACTTTAATGCTCAAAGACTATCAATCACTTCCAAGTAATGAATAAATGCTTATGAATGCTCAAAAACTCTTCTACATGCGTTATTATAACCCCTAAATTTCATAAAGATATTTAACAAATGAATTTTCAAGCATTTATACCAATGTTAGTTCCAAAATGTTGTTAGACACAAGAACTAACTGTTGTAATGACTAGTAATATTGAAATTGTTCGACCAATAGCACATTGGTAAACTAATATGACACATTGATTGACCAATATATCAACTAATATCATATACATACTCTCAATAGATAATTTTTCAAAACTCCTGATATATTGGTTGACTGATGTCTTTAGAAACATTACATTGAACCTACACCTACAATGTGTCTAATAACATATTTTCAACGAATTTTCAAGTTTCTTTTAAAGATCAAACCTCAACTCTTCATCCAAAACTTGATCTAAAATGTTTAATTTTTTTCAAAGAATATTATAAAGATTAAGAGAGTCTTTAAAAATCAATACATTGATTTCTCCTAATAAGAATAAAAGATTTTTGCGTTAAGGTAAAAACATAATATGTTTACACATGAAAAATCCCTAAAGAACTAAAATGACTAAGTAAGAGCTACACAAAAAATTACAAGTAATTTGTAAATTTTGTCTTAATCATCTTTAGTCTTGGGGAGTGCATGGTTAATGGGTTTGGAAAGGGTTCAATAGGTAAGGAATGAATAATGAGTAGTTGATTGATTATTATGATTATAGGAACAATACTTTGATATCAGACTTTCGAGGATTACTCGATGCCCCCCAAACATTAGAGGAATGAAAATCATTCCTGAGTAATGAGCCAGTGTTACAGGCGTGACAGTGGTTGGCACGTTTGTGGCACTCCCTTCTCCTGCTTTTTTAAAAATATTTTTAACAATTATATATAATTAAAATATAATTAATTAAAATAATATTATAATATAATTAATTACAACATAATTAATTAAAATAATATTATAATATAATAAATTAATTATATCTTTTTCTCTTTTTTAGTAATTAAATATAACTAATTAAAATATATTAAAATTTGATGTAAAACAAAAATTTCACAAACTTTTATTTCTCAATATTTTTAACAAATCAACCACTATTAATAGTAATGGTAATCATTCATTCGTTCTAACTAACCATCATATTTATAATGATTATATCTATTCATTCCTTAATATATTCATTTTCATTCTTGTTACGATCACCCTATTTGTATTCCTCGCTTATTTTTGTTGTTGTAGTTTTTTGTTTTTGTTTTTTTAAAAAACCTATTTAGTTGAGATTTGTAATAAAAAACTGAAAATAAAAATATATTTGGTTTTATCCTCCTATTTTTATTTTTGTAATTATACTTTATATTAATAATTTTTAATAAAACATATTATGTTTTTAAATTAATTAATTCTCATTATAGTATTATCTACATATAGGAATATTTTTATCTACATATACAACAACATATTCCACTCCTTAAACCATTAGAAGATAGTTTGATCTACATATAAAACAACATAAAAATTAAAGAGTCCTTATGAAAAAACATTAAGGTGGAACCATCCACCAGACTCAGGAATATTTTCCTTTATTACATAAAAATGTTCCAAAATTTTTTTGTAATTTCCTTCTAATTTTATCCGTACAATCATGTGTTGAGAAAAGATGAATAAAATATTGTTTTTTTGTACAATTTGGTAATTTCTTATTCTATTTTCCAGTATTTGCTTCAGGGCATCACAAGAACAAAAGACAAAAGCCAGCCAAAAAGTATTCGAGAAAGAAAAGAAAAGGAAAAACACAATCTTAGGTTTGAATGTTTTGAATCAGTGTGCCAAAGGAGGAATTAGAAGCCAAGTGACTTGGTATGAATCTATATATCAACTCCATCTTCAGTCAAAAGATCCCCACTTTCACCAAGGATAAGATGAGGTATTCCACTCACTGTGAATAACTCATCTAAATGCTTACGTGCTTTAGAGTCGGAGAATGGAATTGCAAGCCATGACATCTTTCAGAAATATTTATTAAACGATTCATCATGCTCGTCAGTTGTAACAAAAACAATCGCCCAGTCCCCTTTTGAAGCACGTTCATTGTAGACTTCTACCAGAATCGGGTAAACTTTTGACACAAACCGCACCACGATGCTAAGAAATACATCCCAATTTTCTTACCCTTCAAACTGTCAATCTTAACCTATAAAAAATCCCCAACGGATACTCAATTACTATTGAATTGAACTCCTACAATTTATGTATCTTTCAACTAATAAAGTAAGAGCTAGCCTTACATCTACATTTGGTTCTACTATTCATTTTAGTTTCACTTCCAAAACGTACAAAACATCCTTCCATAATAGTTATTTCCCATTCACCCTTCTCCAAGTTCAACCAATCAATTCTTTAATATGTCCCATCTCTTATAATAATGATCCACCAATTTTGATAACATAATTTTTGGAATTGTGGAATCGTAGTTGAATCCTTGTCTAGACTTAGAAGACTACAAAATATACTCTCCATACCCTTTTTTTTTGTTATTGTGAACATTAGATCTCAAAAGCTCACAAATTAGTACTCAAGAAGATATCGCAAGTGAAAAACCTTGAAAACCCAAAAGATCCCTTTTTTGTCGTTGTTTTCATAAAAGGAGCAACACAAAAATCAACAACAAGAAGCATTTTGTATACTAATCAAAGTTACAACGAAGTCTAACCTTAGAAGTCGGATGAAGCATGAGGAGAACATCACCACCAGTTACTGTCGCCAATTGTCGCCACACAATCATTGGTGACAGTATAAGCCTTGAGTCCCTTGCAAACAGATCGAAACATGTGCTAAGCATCGTGCTCCATCAAAGTGACGGCTCTGAGAACAGTAATATGTAGCTCAAACAAACTTCTCATCAAAGAAACTCCAAAAGCAAGTTCGCCGTGAATTGACCTTGTGTGTATTTGTAAAAAAATAGATGTAAAAAAGACGAGTGGTATTATTCAACATGTGTTTGCTAGAGAGAAATAGGGATATGTTGTTTTTCTGTCCAAGAAAACCTGTTGCGAAAAATTAGGGAAACACTAGTTTTTGGTTTTTGTAAAACTGTTGCGGTTTTTTATTTCAAAAACAAAAAATTGCAACATAGTTAAATAAATAGGTTTTACTTACTTATTTCTCTTTCTACAAAAACGACAATAAAAAATGGACGGAAAAACTGAAACAAACAATCCTTAGAAGACTTTCTTAATATAGTTGGTTTTTAGGAATTTTTTTATAATTTTTATCTCTTATCATTTTATATCGATGAAGGTCTAATATTACTTAAATTTTCAAACACCAAATTGTTTTTACTTGTTCGATATCCGATCGCATGTTTAAAATTTTAAGTACGTCAACTTTTGTCTTTTCACAAATTATGTTTTTCATGTCATCCGATTTTTATGCAAAGAAATTCTTTGTCCAATTTAAGATTAATATCTTGTGTTTTTTCATGGATTGGAAGTAGCGAACAGAATTTTAATTAAAACAGAAACATTATACAAACATAGGTAGACCCTAAAACTGTAAAGAACTAAAAAGCAAAGATGGCGGAAGAAAATGGGAGCTAACATTTTTTTTTCTCCTTCAAATTCAAGTCTAACCCATTGGACCCGGAAACTGAAATAACACACGAACCGGACCATGCGCCATGGCCAATTCTAAAATCTGCTTGTTTCAAGACTTAGTCGTGTATCGACTCTTTTTGTACACTCAACTGCAATCTGAGTGACCATTAAATCCAGTAACTTTCTTAAACTTATTGGAGCCGGATCGTTTCGATCCCGTTCGGTTGTCCAACCCTGGGAACATTGTTGATGTAACCCAAAAATTTGAGCCCATAACTACCCCAATATCGAAGCTTAAGCAGCATAAGGTCTGTGTGTGTCTTAAGTCTTAAGAGGAGCGCCTCTTTGTTGTCACAAATCACAATTCGACTGAAACAGAGCACATAGAGCTCTTGAACATGGGATACGTACAGGAAGCACGTGAGAATCACGTGAAAAAGAAGGTGGAAGAAGGTCTTTTTCAACATTTTTCTCTTCCTTTTCTTCTCGTATAATTGGGTGATTGAGATTTTGATAAATTTGAATGTCAAATGTGTATTTGATGTGAAGCTTTGAGAAGTAAAATGAAGCAAATGGCGTTAAAAGAATGCGATCATTACACTTCCAAGTATGCACAGTGCGCCTCCGGAAGAACCATTTCTGTTGTCTGGCAGTGCCGAAAACAGGCTAAAGAGTTAAACGAATGCCTGCACCAGTTGTAAGTTCATCAATTTTCTATCTTCGTATTGACCACTTGGGTTTTGTTCTATTTTGTTTTCTCTAATTTTGATTGGATTTCGTACTAACTTTGTGTCTGTGTTGGTATTTTTATGGTCAGGCATGCTTTTTCTGTTTTTTCCTTGTTCATTTTCCCTTTGTTGCTTGTTTGTGTAATCAAGTTAATGAACTGTCCTATGCTGGCCTTAAGGCGCTTGGTTGACTGTCTTGTTGAGTAGTGGAAAGACAGTGCATTGGACTGTTGAAATGGTTGGTGGTATGTATTTTATTTGATTGAAATTGTCTTGGGTGTTGTTCTCCACACATGTTTTCCATTAGAAGATTGGATTTTGTTATTTGGGGAATTTCTTTCTGTTTGGAGTGTTAATGTTATGAACGTTTTTGTACTCTCTCTCCCGGCTTTGATTATTTGATTACAAGTTGGGAGGGTGGAGCTTTTCCAACATGGTCAACGCTGCTAATTGTGAGTACAAGATGTTCAATTTTGAAGGTTTCTTTTGTTTGAAAATTTGAATGGGATAGCAGACCTAGTGTTATGGAGCTTGGATATCAATCTTACGTAGAAGTATTATATTTATCAACCTTTTGAAACTTTTATGTCAATGTTTATCGGAAATAACTTCTCCACTAAGTAAGGGTAATGTTGTATACTATTAAACCTCTCTAGATCTCGAGTTCAGTGGGACTCTCGTTGGGTGTTGTTGTAGTTTATGGTTTCCACTTCCAAAACTATTCATCCTTGGTTTCATGAAGAAGATTTGTCTATCAAATATTTGAAATATTTCACAATTTGTCTGAGATTCTTACATTTGCTATTGTATTCTAGTTTCCTTTGATCTTTATAGCATATTTCAAAAGGTTCTTCAAGAGTTGGGGTCCCAACTGTGCATGATAAACCCCAATACTGCAGAGGAAATTAAGTGAAGAGTTATTTGATGGCAAAAAAGAGACAGAGGAATGAAGAAGACTCATATGCCTTTATTGAAACTATTTTAGTGAAATTTAATAACCAGCTGACCTTATTTTGTAACCCTAGTCTCCCTTTCAAAGAAAAGAATGATGAAGGGTGGAAAGGACTCAAATATCCTCCAAAACGAGTCCTAGTTGTTCTGCTTCTTTTATTATCGTTTTTCTGTCTTATAACTTTAATTCTTACATGGATGAGACTGATAAGTGAAAAATTCTGATCCTAAGAGACTGCCAAAAATGGATAGCTTGAGATTGCTCCTATTCTTGATATTCTTTCAGCTGGGAAGCAATATATATATATAAAGTTGCTACGCTGGCTAATGATATTGCCCATGGTGAAGTTGTTCATATTCAGTATTTGGTTTTTGTGCTTATACTATGAGTCACTATTGAGAATTGCTTAGGACCTGTTTCTCTAATACATCTCCTTTGGTTTCTGTAGTCAATTTTTATGGAAGGGTATATCTATTCATCAACATCAACATATCTATAATCAGTTTATTACTAGATTTCACAGAAAGATACAAAGCTGAGTGGGGACACGGGAGCATCATTTTATCTATTTCACAGAAAGACTCTTCTAGATGATTTTTGGCTGCCAACATGCAAGTGTTTGGGTGTATTATCCTTCTATTGACTTGGAATAGTTAATCTGTTCGTTAGCAGAAACTTCTTGAAAAAACCTGGCTTTCTTTGTGTAAGAAAAACAAATAGGAAGAAGACTATGCTTGCTGGCGTAATGCATGACAAGGCGATTGTTTCACACTAGAAGGCTTTATATTCCCTCTTTCAGTGCAGATTTTGCCTGGAACTGACATGATTGCCACTTAAAGTTAATAATATTAGATGCATTTAGTACTTGTAGAAACCAAAAACCAGGCTTGGGACTTGTTTAGGAACCCTAAACTGTCGGAGTTAATGAATCACGATTGAGGCTTTGACCGTGTTAACTTGATTCCATTTCACTTCATATCATGTCTTTTTGCAGCACGAATGATGCTGTGTTGGAAGAAATGAAGAAGGAATACATGCTTCAAGAAAAAGGAAAGTAATCTTTGAGAACCCAACCACAAGGGCATTGACAAATTCTGATTGTTGGGTGAATAGATTTCAGTCTTTAAGTTGGGACTGATTCCTGTGAACTTGTTTAATTTGTCCGGAATTTTTGTTCACCTAAATTGAGCAATTCAGTGTTCAGTGTTCAGTTATCAGTTATGTATTGTACATTTAGATTTAGTGTAGTTTCTAAAAATGATCTCAAACTGACTATGGAAGCAGGCTTGTTCTTGTGAGATTGTGGTAGTTGTGGTAATGTAATGCTTATAATAACTTTCAGCTAGGGAGTGCTGGCTTCAGGTAAATTTGAGTCGTAAAGCTTTTTAAATGGCTGTGAATTCTAGTCATTTGTTGACTTTCTGAATAAAACTGTTCCTTCGAAAGTTTCGAGTTAGCTGTCATCTTAGACCATATGGTATTCCAACCAGATCACTATGGGGTTTTCAATAGAACCAGGACCATCCTGAGTTTTATCAATGTGGCTACACTCCGATGTGAATTTGAAGCGGACATTCAAACGAAGAATGAAAGAAGCTTACCAAGTTGTTTAAGTTTGTTTCTTGTGGAAATAAACTCGACCTCCCACCTTAGGGGGCATAAAGCTTCCTTTAGGTTAGACATGATCTTAGGGTTATAGGATTTGTTGTAGTAGTTTACTTAATCTCAAGATTTGAAAAACAAAGTTCACATTCTTTTCCTCAACATAAAATACATTTAGGTGTAATCTATCAAGAGGTTGGCTTCACGCTTGCTAAGTCTCAAATCCAACTTACTAACTAACCTCTTAATAGATTTTGGTGTGATCTAACTGAACTTAAAACTGAAAAATCATAACTTCAAATTCATCACATTTTAAATAAAACGCAAACTTTGTAAGAATCATATTGAAGAAAATAACATAATAATTTCAAATCAGGCATTCCCCTCAGTTTATAAAATCAAACACTAAATTGTATTTTCTATACTGTGGACTCGATTTAGCATAAAGTTAAGTATAGCGACGACAATTTTTAATTCAAGAGCTTAAATTTAGTCCAGCTCATAGTTTAGGTCTTAAGTCCAAGTTTATAGTAACTCGAGACTCAATTATTCTAAACAAACAATATCATTTTATTTAGAGAAGTTAGGTTTCAGATAGATTCAATATTTTAAAAACCAGACCGAACATCAAATCGGTTGAAAAAAAAGTTTAAGATTTAAAAGTTTAATCGGTAATAAACCGTTATAAAAATCAGTATATAATAAATGAGAAGTAAAACTTATAAGAATAAGTAAAAACAAAATATTTTATTGATTCCATCGTTTCGATTATGATTATCAATTGTAACAAAGAAGACTAACAGTATCAGAATGGATACACAAAAGACCAACAGATATTACTTACTTATTAAACTTTGTCTAACCGACGTATTTCTAGTTTTCAATTTTGGTGTTTTAGATCAACAAATTATATAGCTAAAAGAATATACAACCCACCTATCAAAACTAGAAATTAATATAAAATAGAATTCTAAATATTATAAAAATTTATAAAGAAAAAAAATTGGGAGTTCTTATTTTTTAACAATAAAATTTGTTGATATTCATCCTTTTCCATCAAATAAAATTATTTAAAGAGTTCTGCCCATGAAATCGATCATCTAACTGGGACTGCAACTGTATCCATATACCGCAACTTGTTTCTGTCGTCTTTGTTTCTATCATCTTTTCCTTTCTCATTTAGCCTCTCAAAGTTCCTTTCAGTAGCTCTCTCTTGCCCTCTCTCAACAGAACGATCTCTTACATATCTTTCCATTGACCTGTCTCTTGATCTTTCTGTTATAATATCATCCACGCGAGATTTATCAGGACGGTCTGACCGATGAAAATAGTAGCATTGCAGCACCTGAGCAAATCGATAAAGGCCAGGTATGGACATAACATCTCCCCCCAGTATTTTCAATCCAAAATCAACATGTGGCTGCACATAGATCAATAACAATCATTAATTAGAAGGATAGATCATAAACTTTCTACCTTCAAGTCTTCAATTAAAGTATCTAGCGAAAACCTTGGCAAACATAGCTTACCTTCTGCATCAAGGACACTACAATGTTTGCGAAACATGGGAAAGTGGGCACCAAAGGTTTCAAAGTTACCCGCAGTGCTGCATATACTTGCAAATCCACCAACTTAAAAGAATTATTGATGACTATCTTTTCGAAAACATTAGTCTTTCTAGAAATTTACAATCTTGTTATTCGGTTAAAGATAATTCCTTACCTGGAATGTAATTTGCAAAGACATTAACTTCAACACCAAAACTATGTTTGGATTGCCTGCCCATATAATTCCATTGGTCTCATATAATTTAAGGCCTGAAATTATTAAAAAAAGAAACATTATGTTAGAGTTACTTTAAACAAAAAAAGAAATCTTGGAGTATGACTTAAGAAGCAGAAGTCTACATCAAAAAAATTATCAAGATAACGAAATGCAATTAGATCTTGTCACGGATATGAAGGAAATAAAACCTTATAAAGTTTCCTCACATCAATTGAAAACGAACATATTGAGACTATCCTGAATCATTGTTTAAACTTGAGACAACATTTTACTTAACATCTTACCATACGTGTTCATAAGCACACAGTGGCGATAGCCCGGGTGGCAAGGGAGGGCTACCGCCACCCTTGAAATCCTAGTGGTGCATGACAAAAAATGTGTTGTTTGGGGTTCTGTGGTGCATGAAAAAAAATGGAGTCACTTAAAAAATTTCTTTTGATTCGCCCCCCTCTAAAAAATTAGCCGAGCCTAGCCACTGTAAGCATAGTTGCGTAAAGAAACAAGTGCACACACACAAACAGTCTCTAAAAAACAAAAAGTTTGGTTCATAAACTATAAATGAAGCTAATGTGAAAAATGAAGTTGAAAGCAAACTTACCATGAATTACAGGAGGGAG
>JANIIA010000009.1:21747113-21758292 GCA_027478495.1 Erythroxylum alaternifolium
AGGCAATTATTAAAGTTTGCTAAGTCACATAATACCACCTAATTAGGCAGCATGAGACAGGAAAAGAGTGAAGCCTATCTGCAACAAAACAAAATTACCAGGCGTGTATCCACATCAAATTTGTGGCGCATGTGCATAGTCTCTACCATAAAGAGATCAATTGCTTCTGCAGGCTTCCTAACACACAGCACCTGCACAGTTTATTAAAACGTATTAATCACGTTAAGTAGGAAAAACAGGTGCGTCAAAATCCAAATATTGCCTCTTTATCCACATCCATAAAAGGAGCCCCAACACCATAAGGGCTAACTCACCGCATTGACAACAACGTCAGTCAACTGATCTGCCAAAGCTTCATAAAGCTGTACAGGGAAAGTTTCTGTCAGCTTAAATTCCTAACAATGCAAGGGGTGAAGCAAATCTCAATTTTTCTTTCAAAACTCACCTTTGTTCTTAGTGTTGTTCTTGCCACCATTTTTAGAATCTCTTTGTCAGGTTCATTGCCCATTACCACAGGAGTTTTAAATTGCTCAAGAAACTGGAGGGTGGCCCTTTTAGCAATCTCAAAACCATCAACTAAAACACGTGGATGCATTCCTGAAAAGTAAGACGCACCTCATAGGTTGGGTTACCATCGATGAAATGAATTATCCTTGTGTTTTCTTCAGAATGAAAATGTACAACTAGAATAATGCCCTTAAGTTGGCAAAATGTCATAGATAAGAATAGTGAGACTATAAGAAAACTATCATAACATAATTTTAGTAAGTGAAAGAAATAGCAATAGCAATAGCATGCAAACATGCCTTATTTCTTATTCTGAATTGGTAATTGTAGTTCTAAAAAAGTTCACATCCCTAGCAGTCAATTGATAATAGATGATCAACATAGTAAATTGATAATATGTTAAGACGAATGCGAGTACAATGAGGGTGGAAGATTCAACAGTTTATAGGATCCTACTTTCAATCAGTGTTCACAGAAATATTGCAAAAGTAGATATAATAGAAGCAGATAAGAGGAGAACGTGGAAAATAAATTCTTGTCAACGGAAAATGAATAATAGAGTACCAACTACATCTCAAACTAGTTTTAGAGAAAAGCACATTTGCTAACCTTCATCAATATATCTTTCAGACTGCTTCATCAGTTCCCCAATAAAGATGACAGTAGAAGTAGTACCATCTCCGCTTACATCATCTTGGGCAACAGCTGTCCTAGCAATCATAATTGCTGTGGGGCTTTGAATTTGCTGAAACAATTGAGGAGAAACTCACAAGTAGTGAAGCAATTTCCTTATCATTATATACTCTACAGAACTAAATACCAACCCAACATCTTGAATTTGAATTTGTTCAATACGCACTAATAATTTTGAATTCCAAACCACCAAACCAATGCACGACCTAAATAAACTGCATCAATGTTTCCTATGATCCCACCATCCCAATTAGATCACTGCACAATGTCCCCAATGATCCTACCTTCCCCAAGTCAAAAACTTTAAGCGAATTATCACTTTCTTAAAGAAGCAATGATCAAAAGACATGCCACATACCAATACAAAAACAATACATATCTAAAGTCACAATGCATCAATGAGGAAACAACTAAATGTAGAAGCGAGCGAAAGACATAACACTGGGTTTAAGAAGTAAGAACTGTGCATCAAGACAATGCGATCACTTATCCGAAGTTGGGAGTCACATATTGAAAAATGTCGCAATGCTTGAGCTTCGCGTATTCCAGAAGAAGGGGGCAAAAAAAAAAGGAAGCGAAAAATAGGAATACAAACCATTTCTTTGAGAAGAGTGTTGCCATCTTTGGTGAGCTTGATGTCTCCAGCTCCACCAACAAGCCTAAGAATTGAGAATGTTTTATATATTAATATCATTAGAATGAAAACGCAAGAAAGGGTTGGGGTGAGAAGAGTACATCTTGATAGTGCCCTTGGGGCCGAGGTTTGTTTTGAGGATGTCCTGCAAGCTCTTAGCGGCATTGATGTTCATGTGAAGCGCCGCCGATTTGTTGAGCACCTCGGCGTTAGGGTTCAACACTCGCAGCGACATCTTTGCGGTGTGATTAGAAATGCACAAGAATTGAGAGCTAAGAGTCTCGACAGTGGGTTTTAGGTCTTTCTGGAACTACCGCTACTGCTGCTGCTATTTTGTTTTCATATTTTCCTTCTCCTTTCTCGGATAATTATGTTTTGGGCCTGACGGATAGGTCTAGTTGGGCTCACTTATCTCGTTAGAAGTCCTCCAAGACTTCGAGTTGGTGCATAGGACTGGAGTTGTTGGAATTTACAGATTTTGCTAAAAGAAATGCGAAGCTTGAAATGTTTGCCTGTGATTTTGCATGGTCAAAAAGCAGGAGAAGAAAGATAGGAACATTTTCAGAGAATAAAGAGCCCTGCCAAACCATTTGCCTATCCAAGAGCTTTGCATGGTAGATTCTATGAAGGAAAGAATCTTATCACTTTTCGCTTCCCATCTTTCAGTGGAATTAGACACTTGGGTTAAAGCAATTTTATCGGCTATGAACTTTGGTATAAAATCTTTTTAATGGGACCTACTGGATATTGAGACCAAATCGTGCGTTTTGCAAGTCAGAACTGACTCTTCAAATATTAACTAGCTTCCTTTGATTTTATGTGGTTATCTTGCCTAGGACATGTATCATATAATTTCCTTTTCTGGAAACGATTCTATAAATGGAATCCATTATCTTCACTTCTTCTCGCGTGGTCCATGGTGAATATGCTTCCCAAATGCATGGTCGTAGTTTGCTCATATTGTCTGACTAAAAGACCTTTCCAAGACTTGTATGGGAATCTCAAAATGATGTGCTAAACGTATGTAATAAAGGTTTAGATGATAGGTACTTCACATATGTTGGTTCACAAATTTCTTCAAATCTTGACAGCAAAAAATCTTGATTTTATTCCACCATTGAAAATCTTCATTCAAAGTTGTTCAATGGTCTACATTCAATTGATTGGTCTTATATTTGTAATATAATTAATTAAATATATTTTTTTATCTTATACATATTTGTTTACTTAATTAGTACATGAGATGAAATTCATAAGATAAATATCATTTACAAATGAAATGATGATGGAATTATAATTATGAGATTCCTATTATATTTATGTAGTACCTCTAAATTATTTATAATCATTACTCTATTAAGATTAGATATTAATAGAGCAAAAAGACTATAAATTTAATCTTTATGAAAAAAAGTAGTTAATCTTATAGACTGAAGTATGAAGATATTTAAATAAATGTGAGGGTGCTTATTAGAAAATAAGTTTTACTTATGTGAATGAAGAAATATCCATTGTGATAATTGTATAAATGATCTTTTGATTTAAATAACAACACCCAGTAAAAATTCCGCTGGTATATGGGTTCTAAAGAGGTCTAATAGTATGCAACTTTTTTTTTGAAATTTATATAGTATGCAACTTTACCCCTAACTAGTAGAGATAAATGATCTTTTGATTTGAGATGTCTAAAGTATCTCATATAGGGATTGATATGCCTTGATACTATTTAGGACCTACCCTAATAAAAGGTAATTCAATTGGTATTCACTAAATATTGCAAGAATTATATGAAAGTAGTTGATTTATTAATATAAGATTCGTTACCCTAAAGTAATTAGAGATAATTTTATTTAATATTTTCGATTAGTATTGATTTAAAAAATCTTTGGATAAAGTAGAATAAAAATTTAAAAATAAATTTCAATTGTCATTAAAAGAATCAGTTGCTAACCTTGGAGAACCAATATGATTGGATTTAAATAAAGTATACATTTATTTCATACTCCATGTTTGATTGAAACATTGTAATATAAGAGGATTGAATTACACAAACAAATTATGTACAAAAGGATAGTCAAAACAACTTTAACATTCTTAATAATTAGGTGGTCATGATGTGTTGTTAACATCACTCTTGATATAGGGATATATATTACTTAATTATAAAATTAAAAATAAATTAAAGAAATTTAATTTATCTAATTCTAAATATAGTTTAAGACTACAATTTGTATCCACTTTCAATATATCTAAGAACCTAATAGGTCATATAGAGAATAGTTAAAGAGAAAACAAGTAATTTAATCAAGTTGAATTTGATTGTAAAGTTTGATAAACTTTACAATCACATATTATATATTTGCTAAACAAAGATTAATATTACACATTGGATCTCATGGAACTTAATTAGTACTTAATTAGACTCTATGGGAGCTACCGCTCTTAGCTTCCCCCTCTTTACATCACTTGTAAGTTTTTCTTTTGTTAATGTGAATATTGTTAAAGGCTAAACACTTGTGTGACTATGATAGTTTTCACATGACCGTAGATTTAAAGGAAACTATAGACAAATTAATCAATTTTTATAATAAAGTATGATTTATGGTTCACACTTTATTGTGTTTATAAATTAATCATGTTGTAAAATCAAAAAGATTTTGGTTTTCATAAGTACACGAAAACTTTTTTTCTTCTTCTGCTGCATACGGGATAGATCCCATTTCGATTTCTCAATGAAAAATTAAGCATATTTAATTCATTTCCAAAGATAGGCTCAAGCATTTAGCAAATAAATAAAACTTAATAGAGAATCTAAACTAATCTTGACTTGTTGATGAAATGCATTTTTTAAAGAAAAACATTGGTTTTGATTAGTAATTTCCTTCATTCTCTTCCTATTATTATATATATGTAAGGATCCGTATGGCACGTTCTCCTTTAATAGCATAAATAAATGATTTATAATGATTATGTGCTAGATATATACATACATATATATATATATATATATACACAATGTCATTATTATTTAGATTGATTACTACTATGTATCCTCTTAATGTTTTCCATAATGCTCTATTATAGGATCAATTTTTGTGTAAAATTATTAGTTATTATTTAACTATTTGTATGCAATTTGATCGATGAAGACTAAAAATGTCAATGAAATAACTTTATTTCAGTGAAATGCTTTGTTCAAGTTAAGAAAGTTAAAGATATATTTATAAGATACCAAATATTTTTGGTATAGTACACATCATCAAATCCTTACCTCTTTTTCATTTTGTAACTAGTCAATATAAATTGTTCTTTTATAGCCACTAAGCTCCCTATCTTGATTCCAATGTATTGTTAAAAGTTGGTAAGGCCCATATTGTGAGTCGTCTCTAACATCTCATTTTGTTCTATAACATTTCTTCTGCTTTATCCATGCAAGATACCTCTCTTATATCATATCATATTCATTTAGATATACTTGTAGTTTTAGCCTTAAACACAGCAAGAGTTATTTAATAGTATCATCCATCACACTCCTTTAAGTAAGTAGAAATAAAAGGAGGCATGAGGTAAGAATAAGTATAGATTTAATTATAGATCTTTTTTCAATTTGACTCTTTTTCTCTAAACTTCAAAAATGTTAATTTTAGAGTACCCTTCAATTGTTTTGTATAAGCTCATCAACTAATAATTCATGTCTTTGGCTAACATATGGACAAGGAAAAAGGACATGTATGTATTATGTCACCATCTATAGGAATATGATAAAAAATCCATAGTTAAGATGACTATTTTTAAAGATTCAATAATGGAAAGATTAGAGACAATGAGAGTTCTCCAATAAAAGAGTCAGTATAACCAATCTAGAGGATCAATATGAGTCATGTTCTTTAATTTATAAGAGAAAATTAAGGTACTCATAGATATGCTTCAACATTAATAGGAAGCTCCTAGGCCATTAAAAGGACTAACAACATTGTTGAACCCTAGAAACTATCAAAAGCAAGGTGTTCCCAGACTAATGAAGAGGCTAACAACACTATCGAGCCTAGAGAATCATAGGCATGAGACAAATTTTATTATCCTATAGTCTTTAAAAGAGGGATATATAAACAATATATCCCCTTTCAGTGTCTTGTAGCATACGATCCGACTAGCCCTAAATAACCATTTCATTCATGAGATTATAAGTTAGTCACCCTCATCCAAATTTAGAATGCCTAAACTAGAGGCAAACAAAATCATAATTAGGGTGGAAAAAATAGCTGGACCTAAATAATCATTTCATTCATGAGATTATAAGTTAGTCACCCTCATCCAAATTGAGAATGCCTAAACTAGAGGCAAACAAAAGAACAATTAGGAATGGAAAAAATAGCCTAATTTAAGTTAACTAGATTTCAAGCTAATAGTGAACCTCGCACACCTTTTATATTACACAAAAATAATTTTGTTGCATTAATATGTAAAATAACAGTTTGTTAATAGAAGAAGTAGGTTTTTATGATAATGTAATGATGTCGTTCACAATCTCTAATCATTATTCTCCCTCTCTTAGTCTTTATGTAAGCATTTAAGACTAATTTTTATTATTGATTCTTCAATTTTCTGTGCTCATAAACATGTATTTGTTTTCTTTTAACTTTCTCTACGTTTGCTTACTAAAAGACCATAAAAAAGAAAGACTAGAGATGAACTAATTGGGACTCTTTAATTTGTTTTCCTTTTTATCATAGTTGCTTCTATTTCTGAAACCTATAATCTTAATTTTTTTCTCCATTATTGGACTTTAGGGTTTGTTCCACTAATTGAAAAATATAAGTAGAGAAGAGTTTTTGAAGATCAAAGTGTGGATATAACATTCTGTTTTTTTCCCTCTTCAATTAATTTGAATTTGTTTAACTCCCAATATATTTTGATCTTCTACATTGAATTGATTTTTCAATGTTTTTTAAAAAATTCTTATAAATGGTAGCTTTATCAACATCTTGTCCTATGATGCCTTTAGGGCTTTGGGATTCACTAAGAAAATTTAAGCTGCATTAACACCATTGGTTTTATTTTAATGGATGATATAATTATGCCTTAGGGATGTTATTAAAGATGAAGACTCGATTTGGTATGGCACAAGGTCCATGGAATTCCACATAATCGACAAAACTTCAGCTTACAACATTATTTTAGGAAGACCTTTCCTTTGTTTGTTAGGTTTGTGTTATTGCCTATTAGTTATTGTTGAAGTTCCCAATTGCAAATCGGGTCATTTAAAGACTTAAAGGTAACCAGATAGTTTTATTTGATATTTTTAAAAGTTAACAAGAGTTTTAGTTTCCATGAAATTGATTCATGATAATTGAAAAAAGAGTTAAAGGCAGAGCCTACAAAGGGTTAGTGAAGGTGAATATGGAACACCCCAGAGATGTGAAGGCCATTAAGGTGTGAGCCATAATTGGAACATCATTCATGGATTTATTGATGAGGAAGTAACCAATGATTTTCACTTAGAGACTTGAAGATATAAGACGAACTAGTCCTAAGGTAGAAGTACACAAGCTAAATATGGACTGGATATAATCTATCAAGCAAAAGAAGTAAATCTTTTACTTAGAAAGACAAATGGAATTTAAGGAGGAAGTATAATAATTACTAAGAGTCAGCTTCATACATGAGGTCCAGTATCCGATATGACTTGTCAATATAGTGATGGTCAAGAAATTAAGTGGAAAATAACATATGCTAATGGACTTTATAAACCTGACCAATGTTTAAAAGATAGTTACCATATACTTAAAATCGATCATCTAGTAGAAGCAGTGGCAAGCCATGAGTAACTAAGCTTTATGGATGTGTATTCTTGTTATAATTATATTCCTATATATAGGCAAAACATAGTGAGGACTTCTTTTATCATGATTTTATTGTTATCTAGCTATGTTTTAAAGCTAAAGAATATAGGGAAAACTTACCAAAGTTTAGTCAATAAGAAGTTTAAGCTCTGCTAAGGAAAAACCTAGAGGCTTATGGTAATGATATGATTGTTTAAATAAAGTTAGAGGAGACTATATTACAATCCTAAAATATTGTTTGGAGATCTTAAAATTTTTCTAAGAAGATACTCAATCCTCATATGTTTGTATTTAAGGTAATGATAGGAAAGTTCCTTGGTTTCATATTAACTCAACGTGGTATAAAAATTAACCTAAAAACGATAAGGACAATGTAGACTATAAAACCCCCATGCTTTAAGATGTTTATAGGTTGACTAGTAGATTGACTATTATATCTACATTCTTATTTAGATTGGTAATTGACTATTATGTCTACATTCTAATTTAGATTGGTAAATTATTATCTACCTTTCTTTATTTGATTAAATTAGAAAAGAGCTTTAATTAGTGTCTGGAGTGTTAATTAATTATTAAGAAGCTAAAAACTTATATTTTTTATAGATCTCATTACTTTCTATACCCCATTTAGAACAACACACACTTCTTTACTTGGTTATTTCAAATTAGAAAATGTTTAATGTTTATAAGAGAAGAGAAAAGTCAATAGGAACCAATGTATTATGATAGTAAGATCCTTTATAAATCCAAAAAAGATATACAAAGTTAGAAAATAAAACCAAATATAATGGTCTTAATAAGAAAGCTCGTACCTTATTTCTATGCTCATATCATCAAAGGAATCCTATGTTTACCTTTATGCTAGACTTTATTTAAACTTGTCTCCTTCAAGAGATTAGTCATATAGTTTGTGAAACTTAGAGAATATGATATATGTCAAGGACAACCCTAAAGTCTTAAGTGATTACTAATTTTTTAGTTAAATACGTGGGTTGAATGGTAGAAAAAATAAAGGAAGTAGAGCCAATTGCAATTTGGGTTATGCTCATTGATGGGTTTAAAAATAAGGATGGTAGTGGAGTAAGATTTGTGGTGACAAGGCCATTCAAATTAGAAATGAAATATACTCATAAACATAATTACAAGGCCTTAAATAATAAACCAAAATATGAAACACTATTATGTGATGCGAGATAGGCTTCAAACTTATAATTAAGGGCAATGCAAATGTGATCAAACTACTAATTGGTGGTGAATTAGATTATAGAAACTTTTGAACCCGAAAAGGAAAGAATATAGAGGTACGAAACAAAATATTTTCAGATATGCTAGAATATGACTCTAGAATTGCAGTTGGTCCCTCAAGCAGATAATGCAATGATAGATCAAATATTTAAGTAAAAATACAAGGAATTCAACAAAAGACATTGTTTAAAAATAAGATAGGCCAGAACCTACGTACTATAAAGCTCAATTGAATAACATTCAAAAACTAAAGGATGGATGGATGAAAGAAACTAGAGAATATATATATAACATAGAGAACTCTTTGATGATGTTAAGGAAGATAGGAGGATTAGAAACATGGTTGCGAGGTATATTATAATAAATAAGAAACTCTTTTATAGATATTTCGTTCTACTTTATCTACATTGCATGGCTTCATTTAAATTACCTTAAGACCTAATGAAATGCTATGAAGGAGATTGTGGACACATAAGGGGACTCCAAATTAACCCATAAACTACTCAATTATGGGTACTACTAAATTACATTAAGGTAGGATACCTAAGGTAATATAAATAAATGTGATAAGTGCTAGTGATACCTCTAATTTGCATAATAAGCTTGTGGTTGACTGCATACCTATCTCTAGCCAGGATCATTTGCTTAATGAGATATAAATATCTTGAGCCATTTCCTTTTAGCAATGTGCCAAATAAAATTCATTTTGGCGACAATTAAATTACTTTACTAAATAGGTAAAAGGTAAAGCTTATGCCACCATTATTATTAAAACAATAAGCAAATTTTGAAGGCTAAGATAATCAATCACTATAGGGTCCCTTTGTTTATCATTACAAATAATGACCCTTAGTTCAGTAAAAAAAAAAACTCATGTAATTGTTTAGCTAGATGAACATTAAGTAGTACTTTACATTTTTTTTCACATCCATATAGAATTATCCTCTAAGGTTAGTAATAAGAGAAGAAAAGTTTGAAGGAACCTAGGTAGATTATATCCAATGCATCCTTTGAGCATACCACACCATATCTAGGTTCTCAACATGTAAATTACCCCTTAACATAGCTTTTCAAAATGGAACACTTGATTCCACCATAGTTGAACATGGAAAGCTTGAGAGAGATTAATACCAATAAGAGACAATTAAAGAGGAGCTAAAGAAAAAGTTCAATTTGCAAAATGAGTGAAGTCATTGTGATTTCTTGAAGAATGCCATCTACCAACAATGAATTTGGGATTTTAATGCTAAGAGAATCATGCATAAGATTTAAAGGAAGGAAATTGGTTTTGAGGAGAACATATGTGTTTGGCAGGACTAAAGTAAAGGGAAAGCTTCTATCCAAGTGGTATGGTTCATTCATTATAACAATTATTGTAAGGTTAAAAACCTATAGTTTATCTTATTTAAATAAGGGAGATTCTTCGCACTTGAAATGGACATCACTAGTGCCTATATCGTTAATTGATAAGTAAGGAAACACATAACAATAAAAAAATAAAAGGAAGGAAATCTGCATTAATATGTGAAATTAAAAACTGATAAGTACAAAAAAAGTAAAGAAACAACAATGCACCTATAATTAAGTAGAGAAAGATTTACATAGTTAAAACATTGATAACCATGCAATTACTAGAAGACAAACTCTTATGGCATCCATTAAACAACTCTACAAGTTGTCAATATAAAGGAGTCACTGAAGGGCTATGTCAATAGGAGATAGTTGGCACTCAAACTTCTCGCAATTAAAGCCTTCATCCAAATCCTTTTAAATGTTGGAAAAGTAATTCCATGCAGACTTAATTGTAAACTTAAACTCAGTGGTTAAAAAATCATTGAAACTTAATTCATCAATTACTAGTTATGGATGTTTGGAATTAATAAGCTCCTTTTAATAAAAAGTGACCTCTTTTTGTAATTATAAGCCTCAAAAGACTTAATCTTTAGAAAATCGCAACATACATCTAATTTACACTCCTTTTCAATCACGTACTCAATTTGCTTATGAGACATGAAGTCCAACATTTTGTAGTCTGCGATTAAATCGCAAACATTTCTGTTGGACCCAAAAAAATTTTAATTTATTATCGATTTATTTGTTTAATTATTTAATTATGATTTGTTTGTTTATTTATTTATCTTAGAATTGAGTCATTAAATTTAGTAAGCATGAATAGAGAGTAGAATTAGATGGAAAGATTAGAATTAAGTTAGAATTAATATGGGAATGTTAGAATTGAGTTAGCTTAAGGAGTTAG
>JANIIA010000009.1:21847025-21881924 GCA_027478495.1 Erythroxylum alaternifolium
ATTCTAAGGAGCTAATTCTAGGGATTCTAACCATTATTCCTGATTTATGTTCACATGTAACAGACATTTACAACAATAACTAAGATTGCTAGAATCATTGATCTTTTTTAAAATACTAAAAGAATATTCTAGAGTACTACAAAATATCTGAGCTTAAAATTAGTTAAATATTGTGATTAAATTGTTATGATTCTAACTTTTATCTCTAATTTTATATATATCCATATGTAATTATGCCAAATGATTTTTTTCACTGATAATAACTTTTCATTTCTTTTCTTGTCATACATGCATAGTTAATTAGTATTAAATAGTATCTAAAATATTTATTCCATTATAAAAATTAATGGTCTCTTATAAATTCTTTCCTTTGTAAGTTATAAATATTAAAAATTCTATAAGTAACTGTTCATACATTATTTATTATTCGAAAATTTTTTAAAATTGATTTTGCACTAGGTATTCCAGTATGAATTATTAACTGAAGTATGCTCTTGCATCAATCTCATCAGATTAAAAAAGAACACGGCTTCAACATGTAGACTTTGACATACTCCTTGTGGATATTGCGATTAACTCATTTTAGTTCCTCTTTTGCAATCCAAGTGCATTCACTTGGGAGTTCCCAAGACAAGAATCTCTATTATGGTAGAACTTTCACAAACAATTATGATACATCTTCGCTGCTAATGTCAAACAGCCTCGAGTATAATAAACATAGGCTAAGTTATCCAAACGTCAAGCATCTGGATAAAAATGCTGTTACTTGTAACTTCTTAGACCTGTGTTAAAATATCTTTTGATGCATCAAATTGTTCTTTTTCTACCGAAACTACTCTAGAACCATTTTCAGCATACAGATTAAACTATATTCTCAACCAGAACTCTAGTGTAAAGTTCCTTGGTCCTTTCCAAATGGGTAACTTGCAACTTTGGGTTTCTTTTTTGATAGTATAGTGCAGCAAAGTAATTCTAGTTGCCCAAAGAGAGTTGCATAAGGATAATTTCCGTCAGTTGCCTCACTAGCGGCATAGAAGGTTTGTTAGCCTTAACTCGGTCATTATTTTTCAGATCTAAGTCATTGGGCATAGTTAATGCATTGGGGAACTTATCATTCACCTTCAAAGCCCCGTTAACCAGGTCAATGCTTCATTGAAGATTGTTTTGGGCTTTCTCAATGACAGAAAGCCTCAGATAAGCTTCCACAAAGTCTGGGAGCTTGTATAGTATAAGATGGTAAAGAATGATTGCAACTTGTGTCTAATGCAACTGCTCAACTATTCTGGCCAAGTTAAATAATGCTTTGACTTTATTCCAAGGTAGTTGTACATGAATACCATGTTCCACAAAGTGATGAAATATTTGCATGTCTTTATACTGAAGAATACAAGCAGACACGTCAACTGCAATGGCATTTGCTTTGCTATCAAGGAAAATAACAGATGCCATCAACAGGAGCCTCTTTAAAAGATTTTTGAGCAAGCTCAAGCTATTCCCTTTCAAATTGGATGACTCCAATATGGTTAAGCACTTTTATCGGGACTAGTTGAACTCCCTTTTTAATAAATCTCCTTGCATTTTGGATGGCATCTATTGTAGCTCTGATATCGCTTGATGTAGAGCAAGGCGTTAGGGCAACATATTCCAACAAAGTAGGGCTAGAATTATGGTGATTGTTGTTGGAACAATTATGATTTCTATCAAAAAACTCCTTTAGTAAAAATTTGAATACGGAGGCTGCTATACTTCTCTTGCAAAGCCCCTATTTATACTAATTTTATTAGAAACCCCAGAATAGGAAAAACAAGTCATACACGAATTCCTATGAATAATAGGAAAAATATTAATGTCTTATTGAAAATGAAATCTAACCTAAATAAGAAAACTTCATGAAAACTAATAAAATACGGAAACATAAATTATTAACTTGAAATATGCTCCTACATCATTTAATCTCGTTAAAATGAAGATTTCATACTACCCTACATTGACTGACCACTCATCTATGAAAAGGTCTGTCAGTTCTATTGTGAATTTTACTTTCCCAAAACATATTAGTCAAAATTAAACCGTAGATTGATGTGCAGTTTTCTACACAGCTGTATCGTATTGAGTTGTTGCTGTATATCTTCTTTTATAGTTCAGCATGAATGAAAAGTTCGTTTGGGCAGGTACGCACTGAGACTGCTTTGACAGTACGAGTGTTTGCTGAGGTTGATCCTACCTGTGTCGGAGGTTTGGTTTCATACGGTGTAACTACACTGAATGCTTTGAGAGATAATGTCTCATTTGGGAAGGTATAGCCAATATTGCTAGTGTGTAGGTTTTCTTCTTTCTTGTTTGGCTAAATCCTTGATGTTATCATCAAAATGAATCTTTCATTCTATTGCCATTTGTATCTTCGCAACTTTTGTTTTTTGGTCCCTTGATTTAAGATCCAATTCTAGTTGTTTAAAATAAATGACTTTTAAGTGGAAGACTTACACCAAGTATCTTTACAGTGCTGTCTACTATTTAATAAACATGTGGATTTATGTGATCTTCGGTTAAATTAATCAGATATCCTAAGGATTTTGAAGGTTTCCTTTTACTTTTCATATGAGAAATGTGCGAGAGCATTCTCCACACATAGTGGAAACAACAACAGTACAAACAACATATTTCCTTCAGAAATTTTAGTTGATGTTATGGACACCTCTTTGAAAAACCAAGAATACAACAAAGATGGTTAGAAAGCATACTTACCAATAAATGAAGTAAAAATGTATGATCTAAGGAAGAAAGAGAAAACAACAAACTTTTCTGCTTATAAGTGTGAAAAACCTTCCTGTATGAAATAGTCTTGATAACTAATCTGATTTCTTTATCATCCTGATGTATATAGACTGAGAGATTAGTCTTTTTTAAAACCTTCTTTTCTTTGTCTATATATCTTTATGTTGATGTTCTAACTGTCCATTTCTTCAGTTTGGAAAGTTGCAAAATTCATTTCTTTTGTCCTATAACATTCTTATTCTCAAGGAGTGAAGGTTTTCCACATTCTGTTGATGGTTTACATATTGTATTCTCACGAAAAACCTCGATTTCCTTGGCTACTTGTTAGAAATTTTTGGCTCTTTAGACATCTCATTTCAACTTTTGCTTCATAAGGATCCTTTCTTTATGGATACATTTGTTGACAAATGATGCAATGTGTAATTTTAATGGATTGTTGTTGAGTTGGACTTTTGCATCTTAACTCCTGATTTATATTTTCCATGAACCTAGTAGTTGATAGCTAATGGATTTATGGTCATGGAGTATCAAAAGGTCCTCTCCAGTAGACGTTGGCAGATGGAATACATATCTCCTTTTCTGCTGGTTCTTTAATTTATTTATTCATATTAGCTAAGCTTTTCACTCTATTTTAAGATTGTGGTTAGTTTTGCATTTGTTTGCTCTCTTCTATCTTTGCTTTGTAAAATATGGAAGAATTTGACTGGTATTATTCTCTGAAGTGTGAGGACTTTTTCTTACATTTATTTGCTTATTTGTTTATTGGCAATGTTATAGGTTTGTTCTTAATATTTCTATTATTTACCTTTCTTTTTCCACCCACAGGGAACCAATTTGAAAGTCGAGCTTGATTCTTTACATGGACAAGCAACTGTTTTGGCATCTTTGGTATCAATATCACCAAAGTTACCTCTTGGTTATCCAGCAAGGTTATTGCCCCACTTAACATCTTTTGTTCTATGAAACTCTATATTTACTTTTTTTTTTCTCTTAAATACATCTAGATCAATTGTGGCATCAATGTTCATGTAAGGCAATTGCTGTTGACAAATGGAAGTAAATTATTACATGGGATCATCTTAAGCAATTTTTTGCTCAAAATATCAAATCCTTCTCAATATGACTATGTTAGATACTACTGCGATACTCTTGTATTAAGATGTGCTTGCATCCTAGGGATATACTAATATATGTATTGCTTGCATTCCTTTGAGCTTTAATTTCATGGTTACCTTAGGTTTTTGAGAACTTTCATGCTCTTACCTTATCGTCTTGTCCCCTCAGACTGCCCAGATCAATACTTGAAGTTTTAAAGAAAATGCTAACTGAATCTAGCCGAAATCCGATGGCTGCAACAGTTGAAAAAGAAGCTGGTTGGTTACTTCTGTCTTCACTTCTATCCTCCATGCCAAAGCAGGTAGAAGATTAATTGCTAGGTTATGACAAAGTTGTGTTACTTATTCTGCGGCTGCTGTGAGTACTTATGTATTTTGGGTCTGTTGCTTGCAGGAATTAGAAGACCAGATCTTTGATATTCTTACATTGTGGGCAGACCTCTTCAGTGGGAATCCTGAAGAGGCAATTAAACAAAATGGAGATTTAATTGCTAAGATATGGTAAATCTCTGTTGAATTACAACCTTGTATGTTAGGTTTTAGCTCAATGAAATTACAGGTGAATGGAGTACTTTGTTTGGGCTGGGTGGGTTGACATGGCATTGTACTGCCTGTTGGTCCTGGTCTGGTTGAGTCAGTCAGGTATTTATAAGAATTAGTGATAAAAGCACTAAAAGCAGTTGTATTTGTGGATTTTAAGCTGGGTGTTGTTTTCAAAATTTTTTTAATAATATTATGCAAGTTACTATCCTATTTGACGTTCATTTTTTCTTTGGAAGGGTTTGGTCTGCTGCTGTAGATGCTCTTACTGCATTTGTGAAATGCTTTATTTCTAGTGGTACTGCAAACAACGGGATTTTACTTCAACCCGTCATGGTGTACCTGAGTAGGTACTTACACTCTTTAACTAACTCAGGCACTTTGTGGTTTTGTTTTCGTAAGTCTGAAGGTTGCTACTGTATTTTGGAAACAGTGCTTTGTCCTGTATCTTGTTACTAAAAGGCAAAGAACTGTCAAATATTAAACCTGCAATAGACGTGTTCTCCATCAAAACGTTAGTGGCTTATCAGTCACTGCCTGATCCCTTTACTTATAAAGGTGAACATGCGCAGATTATCCAATTATGTACACTACCATACAGGTAATGCTTTCCCTTTGTAAATGATAGTTCTTTCTTTCCCTTCTATAGATGTCTTTATCATGGACACCCTCAATATGCCTTCATAACACAAAATGTGAACCTTGCTTAAAAATAGTTTCTGAAGTTGTTTTCTATACTTCATCTGCCTGTTTAATAATTTGGCTACCTCTTATTCATGATGCCTTAAATGAAATAGGGATGCTTCTAGATACGAGGAAAGCTCATGCTTGAGGTCCTTGTTAGACAAACGAGATGCCTGGTTGGGACCTTGGATTCCTGGAAGGTTTCTTCTTGTCTATATGTCAATTTCTGGTTTTCTTGAATGGTTGATTCCGAAAAATTTTAAGGTCTTTTTATTTCGATGACAAGGGAAATCCTTATTTTTTTCATAAATAATTTGTCTAGAGATTGGTTTGAGGATGAACTTCGGGCCTTCCAAGGGGGAAAGGAGGGTCTATTGCCTTCTGTATGGGAGGACGAATCCTCAAGCTTTCCTCAGGTGATTGCTGTTTCTCTTTAGATGGTTATATCTTTATGTTTAACTTTGATAGCACGCTTCCATCATCTGCCAAGATTCAGTTTTTTGTTCTTAGTGCTTTTTCATCGTAATTGTTACTGCAGTTTTTGCTTCTTCATCTAAAGTTCATGTAGAGAAGGGAATTATAGTTTTACTGATGACTGAAGCAAACGTTCTTCCTTGTATTTGATGAGTTAATGAAAGCATTAAAAGTTGGCATAAAAGTTTCTAATTTGATCTTTGTGTTCTAATGACCTTATATACATGTGAGATTGCAATGTAAAGTTGAACTTTCTTGGTATGGGACAAAGATAATTCATCTTATTACACTCTTAAAAGGTAAGAGTATTAATGTTTATCATGGCCAATTTTTGGTAAACACCATTGTAGACACATGTAATGATTAAATGAGAATTTGTTCGGTTGTTCTTACATGAGTGGGTATAAATAATCCATGTTGCATCTTTTCTTTAATACTATGACAATCAACTGGAATGCACTTTAGTATGGTTATAAGATACTGAATTGAAAGTGATATGTGTGATTGCTTGATTATCATACCATAGCTTTAGTACTTTATTTTGTCAATCCTAAAATCTTTAAGTATTTGCTTCACCCACATTTAACTTGCCCAGTTTTAGAGAGAGCCCATCATTAGTAATTGCTTATGTATTTACCTCATCTTTACCATATTATTAGTATAAGCATCAAACTATTCTATCCTTGTGAGCTTTAATATCAATAATATACTAACCAAAGATAATTTGGTTTCCTCTATTCAATTGAAAAATAAATTACACAACATTATATAAATGTAGTAAATCTAATTTCCCTGAAAAAAAAATTGTTCCAACACCACACCACAACTCTTTTATTGTTAAAGCACTCATAAGAGGCATGACAGAAGAAACAATGGATTTCCCTATCACCATACAATTTGACATCTTGAGTGGTCTAAACAGCATTTGATGATTCCTTTATAAGATGGTTTGCCTTCCCTGTAACAAGTGAAGAAATCTCAATTAATCTAGTCCAAGTATAATAGTTATGCTTGAAAAATTTTTAATTAATCTTATCCAAGTACGATAATTGTGCTTGATCAGAAGAATTGTACACAGTTGTTGCGGAGAATGCATAAACTGAATCATGGGATAATACCTTGCCTTGAGTAAGCCCTTAGCTTCAACCATGAGTGCTAGAGAGAAAATTTTTGTGACCCAATAAATCACTAGTTGTCCACTTATGCCACTTGTAAGTTGGTTCACTTCATAACAGCTAATTACAAACAATACAAGGACTTAGATATGGATCAAAGGGATGATATTATTTACCACTCACAAAAATATCTTTCTCTAAAGGAAAATTGTTCTTTCACAAGAATCTATTAGCATTGATACTACGAAAACATAAAAGATTGATTTTAAAAGTTCTAGCATTAAGCTTAAGTTTGAAATGCCCTTGTATACTTGGAATACTACACTATGGTGCTGTACTTTCAATAGGGAACTAAGTTGTACGTTTTTGATATGTGGCAAATACCATACATCTATAGTAAATGAATACCAAAACTTATCAAATTAATCCTTAGTTCTCTGTCAAAGCAGAGTGAAGATGGATAACGAAATAAAACTTTCAATGAGATTCTTTAGCAATAACTGAACCATCATTATTTTGTAGATAATACATGTGCATATACTTGGATTTGTGTTCATGTAAACTTTTGATCTTGATGCTTCAACATAAGTTGGAAATTGCATGCCCTATTGTGTGTGAAAGCACCAAATTTAGATGCCTTGTAGGTTTTTTTAATTGTTTTCAATTGTTATTTCATTGCATCCGTTCACTAAGGATTAGTTTTGTTCTTGAAGCCGGAAACAATAAACAAGGTATTGGTGAATCAGATGCTTCTTTGCTTTGGAATCATGTTTGCTTCACAGGTAAAGGGGATTTTATTTTAAGCCTATGTTTTCTGATATTGTTTTGTAGGAAAGATAAATTCTCTTTCTTGTTTAACTTGGTCTCAGGATAGTGGAGGGATGCTCTTGCTTCTTGGAATGATTGAGCAGTGTCTAAAAAGTGGAAAAAGGCAAACGTGGCATGCTACTGGTATTACCAATATTTGTGTCGGGTTGCTTGCGGGATTGAAGGTGCTTGCTATCCTTAATTAATCTATTTAAAGCTTTATATGTGGCTCTGATATCATATTGTCTAATAATGCTTTCCTCAGGCTTTGATTTCTCTACGACCTCAACCCCTAGGGATTGAGATTTTAAATCCAATCCAGGCAATTTTTCTGGTAATAATGTTGAGGCGACATTATTTTGACTCTCTTGCAATTAGGGGAAGTAAGCAACATTAAGTTTTTTTCTTATTCATTGATTTTCTTTTCGTAGAGTATTCTAGCAGAGGGAGATATATGTGCAGCTCAACGTAGAGCGTCATCAGAAGGGCTTGGTCTTTTAGCTCGCCTTGGTAATGATATGTTTACTGCTAGAATGGTAAGTTGCTTTCTAACGTTTATTCAAGTAATACATAAGCTATCAATTTGCCAGTATATGTTGAGATGATGACGACATATGTGTATCATAGAGTTTTAAGTTCACAACTCCATTTATATTTTGTATGTTAGTCTTGATTATCTTTCTATCTCTCTTTGTTGATGTTAAACAGACTAGGTCATTGATTAGTGACCTTGCTGGGACAACAGATTCGAATTATGCTGGATCCGTTGCTTTTGCACTTGGGTGCATTCTTAGCAGGTGATCTCTTCATATTCTTGAAAACTTTGGTTTGTCTGCTTTTCTTGTTTTCCAAAAGAATACATTTTATTCTTTTTTTACTGACAAAGTGATTGTTAGTTTTTAACTAAGATTGTTAGTAAAGTACTATATGTTGCGAATAGCATCTAAACTTTCTCTTTTCGATTGTTAGTTGTAGTATTTCGTATAACATGATTCTTGGCATACTATCATTTAATTTCTTATTAAACAGAATTATTGAGTACATTTTTGCTACTTGCGAGGACATGAATATGGTAGAAGGCTCTAGAGGAAAAGAGTTCAAGTTGAAGGAGACCTTAAAGAACATGGTTTTAGAGTCTTAGACAAGACATGATAAAGATATTGGGCAATTAAGAGTAGGGATGGAAAAAGGGCATGAGCCCGACTTGACTTGACTTGAAGTTAACGGGCTTTCGAGCTTGATTTTTTTTTAAATTTCTCGCTTTGAATTAAGTTTGGGCTTGGATTTGTGGTCAGGCTCCAACTCTCTGACTCAAATCTAACTAGAAAATGGGGCACTGGTGCACCCGTTGGCATGCACTGGTATGTTTGAGAGGATGGACTAGGCACAACTGAAACAAAAGTTTCCAAAGATCTGCTCAGTGGGCATGACTAAAATGGAATAAGAAATAGCCAAGATTGGCTCTGATACCATGGAACAAAGAGAGGAAAGATGTTTTTATGGATATATCTTGCACAGAGGTAGAGATACATATATATACAAATTACTCAACTACCAATTAGGTAAGTAAATAAATAGGATCCCTATAATTAAGCCGTAAGTTCTTGTAACAGTTATACAATCTGTAACATATTTATACTGCATCTATTAGATTCCATCGTCAGAAAGTTGTCGGAAAGAGATAATATGTATTCTAAAGGAGCAAAGAAGTCATCCATGTCTATATTCTTGAGTTAAGTGCCATGTTGTAGGTTCACATAACTATTCGACTGGACCTTGCCAATCAATATTGTGGCTCTAGTAATTACAAAATCTAAACAGCTTGTTCCTTTACTGGATTTTTGTCTTGGACTTGTAAACTTAGCCAATTGAATCTTCCCATTGGTACTTCATGGATCAATTAATAATGAAATCTAAAGTCTTTTTCCTATGTGGATTTCTTTTCCTGGACATGTCAAAGGGCTTTATCATCTTTGGATACAAATTGGTCAAAATGAATGTGATGTCAATTGAAAAAAAGTTATTTTCCATTTAGAATGTTTTTTTTTTGGCTGTCATTTGCCTAACATAAAGTCATAGCTCGGTGATGTGGTTTCTTTAAGAACTATCATAAGCAAAGTCTGGACTGACATTTTAACTGCCTTTTTTTTTTCAAACTGTCTTTACATAGAGACATCGTCTTGTTTTCAGTGATGTGATTGTTTTAAGAGCTTGGGCTGGCTTGTCTCTTTGATTGTTACATAATTGCACTGCATGATGCAAACTAACTTGTCTTTTTTACTGCTACAATTGCAAAGCATGTTGCAAACTAAGTTGTCTTTTTGATAGTTCCAATTGTACTAGATGAAACTTTGTAATATTGATCTAGTCACGTGCTTAAAATATATGTGCTCCCAAAACCTGTTGTACTGCTTCTTGTTGATGCTGTATAGGTGTTAGTTTTTACCATAGAACGACATAGTTTGATGTTTTATGATCTTCTAGTAAATCTTCTTACCTGCAGTGCAGGAGGAATGGCATTGTCAAGTTTAGTGCCTGCAACTGTCAACTCGGTCTCTTTGCTGGCTAAAAGTACAATCTCCGGCGTACAGATTTGGTCTTTACATGGACTTCTCCTGATCATTGAAGCTGCTGGCTTCTCATATGTATCTCATGTGCAGGTATGTTCATTTTTAATCAAATGCATATTGACTTTCTTAGGCTTTGGCATAATTATTGACTGTTTATTTCCTTATTCTTAAAAAAAAAATCTATCAGAAAAATGAAATTTTTGGCATATGACAAGAAATTTTCTCCTTTATGTCTTCTTTTATTCGTGATTTGGCAACTTTAGTTGCATAAAATTAAGCTTGAGAATAATCAGTTAAGGTCTTGAAAGAAATTCGACTGTGATTGATGTTTAGGTTGCCTTTTTTCTCTCTGTCATGAAGTTGGATTCTAATAAACAAGTTTGCTTCACTTTTCTTCTCCTTGGATTAACGCAGAAGTGTGAAAGTAAGGCTAGTATTCGACTATGTCTTTATGGCTGATAAATAAGTTTCAGAATGTTAAAACCTAAAGTTTTAGAGAAAAGTCTGTTATAGTATTTCATTCTTAAAAAGGAAAAATGATAGTACATATTATTAGAATGGTGATTGTGAATCCCACTAGAACTTCTATTTAAATAATGAAATAATAAAATAAAGGTAAACTGGAACTAAATAGCGTTAAAGCATAAAAATCTACAGCCTTTTCTATTGGACTTACCCTAAATAGCCATATGCCATAGGTTCCATATCAACTGTTCCTAGTTGAGAAAAACTTGACCTCAAGCTATCTTGGACTTCTAGTTAAGGTTTCATTTTAATGAATGAAAAGGTTAATTTTTATCATTTAGATCAGGGTTTTTTAATAAATGAAATGGATAATTATGTTGCAATAAATGCTTTAAAAATTTTCATTTGTAACTATCGGCTGTAGTTTACTATAAGTCTTCAACGCATTCTTTTGGTTCTGAAACAACATTACTTGATCTTCAACTTTACCAGCTTGCTTTCTATGATGTTAGTCTACTACTTGCTTTTATTTGATATTAGCTTTTCTAATTTTGCATTACTTCTATCTAAACATCTGCTGCTATTGTTTTGATTGCCTTTGATCCTCTTTATCATTTTTTTAATCCCTTTTAACAATTTCTTCATAATCAAAGTATGTGTCTATTTTGAATGCAACTTGCATTTTATATTCCTGAACGTATATCTGTAAAAGAAGTCTGCCCTTCCACCTTAGAAGCTTTGGTTTTTAATCTTCCTTTTAATGAGAATAAAGAAATCTTGATGTCATCTTTCTCCAATCTATAAGTATTATCAACCATTATGCTATTTTCCAATATCAAATTGCCAAGCCTTACCAAATAACAAGTCACAGGTAGTACTATCCATAGTGTTAAAGTTAACTTTATTCTTGTATTTCTTAATAGAAAAAATTACCTTACGTTATTCTCAAAAAAATTACCTTATGTTGTTCCACATAACCCTTCTATTTGCTTTAGTCCAACGAATAGTATATGGTTTTGGGTGCTTTTTAGGTTTTAAACCTTGACCGTACATAACTCTTTTTCCTTCACAACTGCTGTCATCAATAATCATCTCAAAAAAAAAAAAAAGGCTAGTGATAGCGCACTTGTTCTCAAATCATTGATACTTTTGAATGTTATCCTCTTCTTTTGCCGGAAAAATTATTCGTCTCACCACATATTTCTGTCCGTCACTATTAGCATCCTCATTTCATTGTCATCCTTATTTACACAACACATCTCGTCATTCTTTCCTCTCTCTCCATCACATGAATTGCTTTTTTGAGGGCAATTATTGGATTTGTGATCAAGAATGGAGCATCGTTTGAAATTTGTTTTGACTTGGGGAATGTTAAGTGACCGTTTCACCACAAAAGCTTAAGCTATTGTGTGAGGCCAACTTAATTGGTTTATATGTTCACTAACACACCCACTCAAGTGAAAGCCCTTTGGGCTTGAAACTTGCACAGACTCACTTTATCTTGTGCTGAATTAATTAGATGAGAAATAGGTGAGTGGTAGGATTTGAACTCATAACCACTTGGTTATAGAGGCTTTGATATCATGTTAAGTGACCGATTCACCACAAAAGTTTAAGCTATTGTGTGAGGCCAACTTAATTGGTTTTATATATTTACTAACAGGGAACTTGCAACTTTTTACCCCTTTTTTGCTTTCTTCTCCTTCTTCCAACCACTTTCTCTCCTTGTACCAATGCATATAGGATCATCTTGAATTGGCTTATTCCTTTCATTAAAGAACTATAATTTTCCTACTATTTTTTTCAACAATAGTCTGGCTTCTCTTTTCCTGCAGCTCAGTTAAGCCTTTATAGTAACATTTTCATACTTCAGAAAAAGTTCTCTGTACCTGTACTCCTATTTTGTCTTTGATAACTAGTTGCAAACCATTTAGATGTCTAAGTACCTATTCCCCTTCTGTCTTCATTAGGTCATTTCGTTTTATCAGTTTTAATAAATTCAGTAGTATATTGTGTACAAACTTCTGAATCTAACGGCATTCTTTATTCTTCTAAAATAAAATATACTCATATTATCCTTTTGAGAAGTTTATTGATCTTATACGTAGTTTTTCGTTGGTGATTTTACTTTATAGTTCATTTGGACTACAGAATTTCTTACTATGTTAAAGATTCAATCTTCAATCTTCATGTGGCAAGTTTCACACCTTTGTCTGCTAGAGGCACCATATATTTTAATCTCTTTCTATTTTTGCAATCCAATTCAAGGATTCCATAATTTTCGTTATAGTATTTGAATGGGTGGGTTAGTATCCCTTTCACTATTTCTTTTTGTATTCAACATTTCACAAGACTCTGTGAAATCATTTGTCTTAATCTTCCATGTAGACCTTTTGTGTACGCCTATGTAGGAAGTGGTCTGCTGATAGGCTGCCCGCAAGCTAAATCTTCTTTAATATGTAACCTTTCCTTATTTGTTGGCACCTAAGCTTAAGAAATCAAGTTGAGCTGCAATTTCTAAAGATGTTGTTCTAAGTGCTAGATTCCATTCCTTTTTCAAAATCTTTCAATGTCCCCTTGAAGTTGCACCGTTGATTGAGATCTCAGTTAGAACTGGGTCACCTGTCATGAGATTGATGCAACAAAGCATGTAAACAAATGCTATCACCCAACTATGCCTTTATGATTTGATAAACAAGTTTTAGAATGCTAAAATGTAAACTACAATTTGATAGAAAAGTCTGTATAGAACTTACATATTTACAGGATAGTGGTTGACAACACTAATAGTATGCTTAATTAAATAAGGGAAATACTGAAACATAATTGAAAGGATCTAAACAGCGGACAATCTTTTAGATTGAACTTCTGACTCGACGCCTGTCCTAAAAATCCATGTGCTACATGTTTCATGTTGTCTGCGTGATACATGAATTTAAAAGTAACATGTTTAAATAGATTAATTGAAAGTGAAGTTGTTCAATTTAAATCTTGCTCCTACGTCTTTTATCTATTATCTATAACTTAAACAGACCTAAAACAAACTTATTTTGTGACCTGAGTTCTGATTTCCAATCTACTTAAAAAACCATCTGCTGTACGTCCCATGTGAGCTTTGTCATCTTGGTGATAAATAACGTTGGAGTTGTTCAATTTAAAACATGCTCCTAATTCCTTTTTGTATTATCTATGATCAATTATGCATGAATTTAATACGGGTTGCACTATGTATTTGCATGTAGCTTCCCTACAGTCATTTGGTAATTGCACCATTCTAACTGCCCTTAAATTTACATTGGTGCTGTGCTGCTTGTTTTTATCTCTTTCATACACAGGCAACACTTGGCCTTGCACTGGACATTCTATTATCTGAAGACAATGGTTTGGTTGACCTTCTGCAAGGAGTAGGCCGCCTTATAAATGCCATTGTGGCTGTTCTGGGCCCTGAACTTGCCCCAGGAAGCATTTTCTTCTCTCGCTGCAAGGTAGTTCATTCACAGACCTGAACTTCTAGACTTGTTCCTGTTCATGTTGAGATTTACTATCATTATATTTCTTTAGCAATCTGTGGCTGGTATTCGAATGACATATAGCCCAGAATATGATCTTCAATTTGAAAGCATATCCTTTTCTTTCACTTTGTTCCTTACTTACTATGTTATGGAAGTTAATATTCGATTGACCAATTCAATTTGTTTTGCAGTCCGTCATTGCCGAAATAAGCTCCTGGCAAGAAACTGCAACACTGTTGGAGTATGTCAACAGATACATGTTTCTTGTTTTTCTTTTTTCTCTTTCTTATTTTCTCATTTTAGGTAGTTTGTGATTGGATGTTTGAACTGTTTTCTAATTGCTAACTTTTTGGTTATTGTATAGAAAGCATTACCCAAAAGAAAAAACTGTTGGATAAGGCCCGACAGTGATCCATATATTATTCTGAAAATCATTATGGAATCAAATAGGAGTTAAACCTTTTTTTTCCTTTATTATGAGGCTCCAACTGAGTCATATTCATGTTACAGGAGTGTTCGATTCACTCAGCAACTTGTTCTTTTTGCTCCGCAAGCTGTTTCTGTTCATTCACATGTTAAAACCCTCTTATCAACTCTTTCCTCAAGACAGGTTTTGTTTAAGTTTTAAAGTTGTTAGTATTTGTGGCTTATATTCCCTTTCTTTTACCTAATACAACTAGTTTAACTTGAAGCAGCCAACTTTAAGACAAATTGCTGTTTCTACCCTCCGGCATCTCATTGAAAAAGACCTGGTTAGTATTGGGCACCCATTGTTCATCTCTTTTCTATATTTAACCAACCCTTTTCTCCAAGGTATCCAATGGTTGATAGGAGTTGTTTCAGGTTTCTATTATTCGCGAGCAAATTGAAGATAACTTGTTTCACATGCTGGACGAAGAAACAGATTCTGAGTAAGTCATCTATAAACCATGTTGCTTTGGTGCTTACTTTTTAATAAAATGCACTCGCTTCAAAACTTGCTTGAGCAAAAATGATAACAGTACTGATTACTGTTCTTTGTTGCAGTTTGCAAATAAATGTTGTTTCATGAATTTCTAACAATTTGCATTGGTATAGTACAAAAACAATTCCATGTCCATTCCCGACGGCCATTCAACATCATTGTTCATGAAGCAATTATGTTGTTGACTGTGATACTGGTTGTATTTAAAGGAAATACCATGCTATTTCAAGGAGTCATATATATATATATATATAGATATAGATATAGATATAGATACATACTTTTCACCTTTTCCTTAAAATTTTCCTTTCCATTTCTTGATATCCCGACTGCTTTAATTTTTTTAGGATTGGGAATATGATACGTTCGACAATTACACGATTGCTGTTTGCATCATGTCCTTCTTGTCCGTCTCACTGGATATCAATATGTCGTAAGATGGTGAGCTCTTTTCTCGAACTGGGTAGAGGTTTATATATTATTGGTTTTCCAAATAAGAACGTTTGACTTTTTAGATGAGAATCTGCATTTATGCTTCTTGAAAATGATTTGCTAACCTTTTCTTTTACTTGACAATAACTTGCATATTATGCTTGTGGTTCACAAATTAAGGTTTGAAGTATATCACGTGAACTATGTTCCTATTAGCCAGCATATTAATAAGCTTTTTATGCTTAGAGCTAATTGAATAAGTTATCCAACGTCCAGGTTCTTGCTACATCAACTAGACGAGATGTTGAAATTAGTAACGACTCAGGAAATGGTGGTCTTAGTGGGACGGGCAGTGACCCAAGATTAGACTATGGAGAAGATGATGAAAATATGGTCTATAGCTCCACAGGCACATCAGTCCAAGAGTATGCACTAGAAGCTTCCTGTGTTAATCGCAACAGAGATAAACACCTTAGATACAGAACCAGAGTTTTTGCTGCTGAGTAAGTCTTGCCCTGGTTTGGTTGATTTGCATTGTCCTATACTGTTTCTTTGCTCCAGGTCTTATTTCACTCATTCTAGAATATTATCTGTAGGGCTTCTAGGGTTATATTTCGTGGGCTTCTAGGGTTAAATTTTGTGGTTCAACTTATTCATTGATATTGAGTGTTTAATATGAACAACATGATATAGACATTGCCTCTCTGTTGTATATTTATTTTTGGGGCAGATTCTATTGTATTGAGTGTGTTTAGTTTTCATATATGGTTTTTCATTCAGTACTTGTTTGCTGCCCTGGCTTTAGGTTATATGCTCTCTCTCTCTCTCTCTCTATATATATATATTTATATATTTGTAAATTTGTAAATTTCCTTAAGTGTAAGGAAACTCAATAAAGTGTTAGATGATGATGGAAGCAATTTGAAAGGCTTGAACAATGAGGAGATAGAGAAACTAAAAAATTTCCTTGTGTTAATCAAACTCCTCATTCATTTAATAAAATGTCTCAGTTCAATGCCTTTGTTGAAGAATATTACATCTATAGTAGAATATTATGTGTACTCTATATAAGATTATCATTTTTAGCATGTATCACTACTATTATCAAATGATAAGTTTTTAATTAATAAAATCTAGTATTCTTATTGTCTGTGTCAGTAGATGTAGCCCTTCTGACTAAATCGCATAAATTTTTTGTTGTTTCTCTCTACTTAAGGCTAGTTTCCAACTGTGGCTGTCATTAGTGAACATAAACCCTAACTTAGTCATGACCTAAACAACCACCACCTCTTTTGGAATATATTTTGGGAAACTACTACTGTTGGAATCACTGCCATTGTCTCACATTCTTCTCCCTATGTCCCACTGTGCTAGAATCTACAATCCTCTGCTCTACCTCCCATCGTTGATGGAATCTACCATTAGAACTTGTGTTTAGCCTTTTCTCTGCCTTTGTTCCGTTAACCAATTTTCCCTGTTTGAGTTCCATTTCCATAACTCCATCAATATCAAACAGCTTCGCCGTAACTACTGAGACGTTCAGCCAGCCCCATCATTACTTCATGTTCTATTACCTTCTTAGCCACCAACAAAATCATCTTTTTTGCCAGTCACCTGATCAATTTCGTTCTTCCTTGCATCTTCTTTCTTTAAGACAGTACAGTCTTTTATTCTCATTAAAGCTGAAGTTCAAAGATATCAACGACAAGAAGCACAACTACCATGTTTTGTCGAGTCCAGCTGTCTGCACTGAAGCCACTGTTGTTTTTTGTAATACTAGTAATCAATCTCCCAAGGAGCTTTACCAACGTTTTGGGATCGATCATTGTTCATTGGCGTATGAGATAAGCATCTAAGAATAAGGTTTCCCTTTCAGTTAGATTGTTATAAAAGGAAAAGAAGAAAGTAATCAAGTGGATATTTCGTAAATTTTTTTTCGCTAAACTTGGTTGGATTGTCTCTGATTCCCCTGTCAGAATAGACTTGCAAAATTTTGCATGCAAGCTGGAATGGGAGTTAATCACTCACCAGCTTGAGGCGGAGTGTTGAAGATCTTAGGGATTCAGGATTTAGAATTATTATTATGTGTATCGTATAAAGTACTCTTCTAGTGGAATGTTGTCTATACTCTGTTTAAGTTTTTTATTACTAGCTTGTATTACTCTGGTATTACAAATAGATGAGATTGCCTAGCTAATAACACAATCTAGGATCCTTGTGGTATCTTATGTCTTTTATGCAGGCTTTAGGACGACTGAACCTCATAAATCTTTTATTCTTCCTTCTATGTTTTTTCTTTGTTTTATTTTCATAACTTTTATATCTAGAAATGTAGTATCAAAATCTTGGATAATTGGTTATGTTGTCCCTGATCATAACCCACTATTCTAATACTTTTTATGACTTTATTCCTTGTTGAGGTTCTCAATCCATTTTTGCTGAAACTTAGAGAGGTTGAAACTTGAGATGGCTAGAGAATTTGAATGATCCAGGAAGGTTAAATTACTTGTTGGGAACTGAAGTAAAATATTCTAAAGAGGATGTATTTTTTTCACAAAGGAAGTACATCCTTTTCCTTCTGGCGAAAACTTCCATTTCTAGGCGCCAAGGTGTACCTATGTACTACATTTTGGAGTTGGAAGCCAGCAACTACACCAATTAATAGGTATCATCTATTAAGTGAAGTTGAAAACAGAGACAATTGACAAGGTTCAATAATTGGGCTGGTTTGTACATCTCTATCACATACCAGACGAGATATTGGTTATTTAGTAGGTACAGTGAGTCAATTTATTCTTTATCTAAAAAAACAACAAATGAAAGCAGTTTAGTAAATTCCACAACGTAATTTCCAATCCCAGACCAGGGATTGGAATTCTTTTCCAAGCCAATAAAGAGCCGTTAATGAAATTACATGGATAATCCTTGTAAAATGGTTGGTCTTGATCCAGATATTGTATTTTTCTTCTTGGAGATAACCTGGTAATGTAGAAGAGCAAGAAGCAAGATGTTGCAAGGTAAAGTGTGGATGCAGAGTTCAAAGTATTGACTCTTGAAATATGTGAACTGTCTAGTTAAAAATCATGCTTGATGGTTTTAGATGTCAATTAAGTGGCCCTATGAGAGTATATTATGGTAACAAATCTGCTATTATTATCACTCACAAACCAGGTGAAGCTTGGATCGAACATGTATAGATTAATTGGCATTTCCATAAAGGAGAAGCTCAAGCAAGGAGTAATTAGTATTCCATATGATCTGATGGTCAAAATAACTGACATGTTGACTATGGCATTTTTACTCGTAGATTTAAAGAGTTAACTAGGAAACCAGGAAGGAAGGATATTCATTGGCTGTCTTGAGGTGATATTAGCAATATTGTAGAATTTATTTCTCAATTGACTTTCCATTGCAGTGGGGATTCTATTGTATATACTGGTTTTTTCCTTCATTGCTTTATGTTCTAGTTTTAGGGATACAATATAGCGTTTGAGAATCTTCATTGTTCATATTGTATGAAGTTTCATGTTTTCGACACACTGTTCTCAGTAATTTTGATTGTTTTCTTGCCAAATGAAAATGTCTTCCGATTGAAAGTGGTAGAATGCTTCTGGAGGAATGTTATAACAATGTTAAAGGCTTGAAGAAGCTTAAGTATACAGAATTTTTAAATGCTACTATTCCAATTTGAATCCTAATGTCAAAGCAGATTTCAAATGCCTAGATATTATTCAATCCAATTATCATGTACCTGTGACAGGTCTAAACGAGTTTTAAAATTTGTGCAATGATTCCAATGACTTTAATGTTTAAACTCAAACCTTTTGGCCAAAGCGTACTTCCATTTGAAGCCTTGGCTTAAGATTTAATGGCTCTCAAGACAATTTTTCTAGATTGAATATGTTAGGAGTTGATATTAATTCTGGGCCTCCGTAGAAACTTTAAGATGATTGGTTTCTTGACATGGTTTCAAAGACATTATGACTGAAAGGTCTTAAATTTGAAGTATGCTACCCTTATCTTTTATTAAATTATTATTTAACTTTAGTATGTGTATGAAAATAATAAACAACTAAATAACTTACTTTTGACTAGATTATATTCCATCAATTTGAGATAGTAGGTTAATACTAATTAATTCTAATATTCTGTCATAGGACATTTATAAACATCTTGGTGTAGAATACTGAAGTAATATTCTTGTATAGAATACATGTTTTGATAATACTGAATATAAAAGCTTTGGTTCCATACTTATGCTAAGATTTATATTGTCCAATCTTATGACTCACCCTAACAATTTCTTGAAAGATTATGTCTTGTATTTCCAGTAACATGGACATTGTTCTATTGGAAAATAGGTGTTTGAGTCTTTTACCTGCCGCTGTTGGAAGGGATGCTGCCCATTTTGACCTCTGTTTAGCAAGGAAAGAATCAGTTAATGGACACACGTTGAAAGATTGGCTAGTCCTCCAGATACAGGAACTCATTTCACTTGCTTATCAGGTAGTGTTTGGGATCCACTTCAGACATGCTATAGTAGTTTTCGTCACATGTAAAGCTTCTGAAGTTTGATTATTTTTCCATGACTCACGTGATAGATAAGCACAATTCAGTTTGAAAATATGCGGTCAATTGGTGTGGGACTTCTAAGCACTATTGTGGACAAGGTAAATTTTCTAAAGATATTTTTTAGTGATAAAAATCAATTGTATTTTGTTCGTGTTCCTGAAAGTAATGAAACTTTACTTTCTTAACATTCTCCTGCCCAAAATTTCTTTGTGATAAGAATGTATAAATGGTCTTGTTGCATCTTCAGCTCATTTAGGTTGGCTTTGACGTCTACTCTGCTTTCAAACTATTCTATGTGAACAATGTGAATGTTCCAAATCTGATTTTTGTAATGATGAAAGTCCTTGAGTTTGAACAAGCCCTGTATTGAACCTGTAATGATTGACGTTTTGGTCTTACATATTGATGTATTCTTTTCTTTGCCAATAACCTTGGCCTGAAAGGCTTTAATCGATTTCAAATTTACCAACAGTTAGCATCCTTGTAGTAAAAATTGAACTAGTTCAGCACAAAAAAACTTGGCTTGGTGGTTAAGAAATCAACTTATGAATTAAATAATCCAAAAAGTTCAACTCTTCAGTAACTCTTTTGTAATCCTATTTTGTGAAATCTGTCTTGAATTTTAAACTCTGATAATTTCACTTTGTGTGCAAAATGTCAAAGGAACCAGACTGGTTAATCATTTACTCTTATAACACAACTCCTCCATTATTTTGTCATTTTTAATATTCATATGCTAAGAGAAAAGAACATCTGCCAGTAAAGTTCAATAGAGTTGAAATCACATAAATAATGTGCAACTATATGTAGTAGGTCGTCCATAGTAAGCAACATTAAAATGTATCCATACATTGTGATGTTTCTAACTGGTTCTTGTTTCAGAATTAGTTTATGTGCAACTATATGTGGTAGGTCGTCCATATTAAGCAACATTAAAATGTATCCATACATTGTGATGTTTCTAACTGGTTCTTGTTCCAGAATTAGTTTAATACATATGGTGTATGAGCCAATCAACATTCTTTTGTTTGTTATCATTTTATGCCATCTTTCCTATGTTTTCCTTATGTTCCCATGCTGAGACAGCCAAATTGCCCGTCGTAATACTGGTACCATTTTATATGTGCTACTGTACCTGCATATATGAGACATACTAACTTTGTCAAAAGGAAGGTTCAGACTTTCTCTAAGATCATACTTTAGTAAACTGTAACATATTTCTATTCTGTCTGACATGTAGTTGTGAAACATGATATCTGCTCCAAATTGCAGTCTTTTCACAGTTTTTTCCTATCGCTCCTTGTACAGTTTGGAGCAACACCTGACCCAGAGCTTCCTGGACATCTCCTATTGGAGCAGTACCAGGTATGACAATATCTTAATTTTTGATCCTAGTGGGGATATTAAAGTAGCTAATTTATCTGCTCACTGGTTGGCTCCTGATGCGTTGGAGCAATTGAGAAATTATATTGTTGAAAGCAAGGGGCGTCTCTTAAATTTTAATTGAAGATATGTATTGTGTTAAAAAAGAAAACATGACATTATTTTCTTATGTAAGATCTAAGGATGGTTTGAACTGCAGCCTGAAGTCCAAAACAAAATACCGATAAAATTTGATTCAGTGTTTGCATTTTCTTGTGCATGCAATGAAAGAAACACATACAAAACAGTTCATATGATTAACTGCAAATTCATTTTCTTTTGGATGTAGGCCCAACTAGTCTCTGCTGTGCGAACAGCTTTAGATGCATCCTCAGGACCCATTCTTCTTGAAGCAGGACTGCAGCTGGCTACTAAGGTTCCAGTTGATATGTGTGGTTTGTTTCAATAGTCTCCAACTAATGTTCAATTCATGGTTGACATATTCATTTTCAGATAATGACAAGTGGCATACTGGGTGGCGATCAAGTTGCGGTTAAACGCATATTCTCACTGATTTCTCGGCCATTGAATGACTTCAAGGATATATACTATCCTTCATTTGCAGAATGGGTCTCATGCAAGGTAGATCTTTTTGCTGCTTCGTTGACTTTTTCTATTTTGTACTAATTTATCTTTATTGAGATAATGGTGCTCAATAGACTTGTACGATGTTTACATTTTGTATTTGCACTTGGAGGGAATGAAGTAATTATTCATTTACCATTTTGTCTTTCTTTTGACTTATTATATCTGAAGAATAAGTTGATGTTTCTAACTCATTTAATGGGAAGTAGATCAAGATAAGGCTTCTTGGTGCTCATGCTTCCCTCAAATGCTACACATATGCATTCCTGAGAAGACACCATGGTGGAATACCAGATGAGTATCTAGCTTTACTACCATTGTTCTCAAGAAGTTCAATTACTCTGGGTAAATACTGGATCAGCGTCTTAAAGGATTACAGCTATGTTTGCTTGGGCCTGAATATGAAGAAAAATGTAAGTGCTACAAAGTTGAAAACTATTTTATGTGTTCCCAATGTTTTGATGCTTGTAGTATGAAGGAAACCTTCTACTAATGTAGTATTTCTTCTTCAGTTGAATCCCTTCCTGGATGGAATTCAATCACCTTTGGTTTCAGCCAAACTGCAGCCCACTTTAGAAGAGGCATGGCCAGTAATACTGCAAGCTGTTGCCTTAGATGCTGTTCCTGTTAATGGTGAAGGGAACTCTGAAATAATTGCTGAAAATACATTGAGAAATGACTTGATATCTGGATATGACATGGTTGAACTTGAGTTGGATGACTACCAGTTTATTTGGGGATTCACTATACTTCTTCTATTTCAGCAAAAACATCCAACCGTATGCAGACAAATAATCCCACTTACTTCTGGCACAGCTAGCTGTGCCGGAGATTTTCCATCTGAAGATGCCGATGCCACAGTCTTGAAGCTACAGGAAATTGCTCTTCCAGTTATCCAGTTTCTCTCTACAGAAAGATTCTTTACTGCTAATTTTCTCTCAGTGGATATTTGCCAAGAATTGCTGCAGGTGGAAGTTGTTCTTAGTTCTTCTCTTGCAGCCTTGCAAAGATCTGTTTGTTTCACTATTGGGTCCATTGTGTTCTCACATTCTAGACTTAATCGACTGCCCAGTGATTTTTTTCTCGTTCAATATAAATGCTATTTGTGGGAACTTGAAAAGATAAAAAGAATTCTCCAACTGCCTTCGCTTTTATTAGGTTCCAACTTAAAAGATGGAAAAACTACTCCAATCCACAGGCTGTAATCTACTAAGTGATAGTGCATTCCTGCATAGCCTTTTGTTATCTTATTTCTTTCTAGTAGAGGTTCCTAAAGTTTTAGCATCTAGATTGACTTCATGCAAAACGCATATAGATACAATTTCTACAAGTGTTTTCTGTGAGTTTATCTGCACTGTATTACTGATATGTGATGACCTATTAATGTTCTACAAAATGACTTCTATTCTGTCATAAACAACGGAAGCAGATTGATTTAGAATGAGATGATTATTATTATTATTATTATTATTATTATTATTATTATTATTATTATTATTTGAGAAATAGAATGATATTGTTTACGTGATCAATGACAAGAAAAGTGATAAAGGTTGTTAAATCTTTTTTGTACTGAATGATAGACATATACTTTTCTTGATGCAAACCTTTGGAATGATAGACCTGTCTTTGTTTTAATTCTTTACTTATAAGTTCACATCCTAATTCTTGATTCTAGAACCAATAAAAGTTGCAGCAGCCTTAGTTTTATAATTGATATGTGTTTTATCAAATCATTAGAATGTCCACTGTTCATCCTATACCACAGATGGAAACCAGGTTTGATTGCTTCATATTTTCTTTTTCTGTGTATGACTTTGGCTATGACTGTATTCGCCTTCCTAGAATACATCGTGTATCTCCGATCCTGTTATCCTATTTAAGATATGCTGCTGTTTCTAGTTCTCTTTTCTTTTTTATTATAAAGTACTTACCAAGTTTCTTTCTCTGTGCTATCAGATTCAAAACATTAGATACTTGTCAATATTGACCACGCTGAATTTGTTACAGATTTTATCGTACTGCATATGCACAGATAATTCTTGGAATAGTCTTGCAGTATCAGTTTTATCACAGGTAACTAGGCTTTAAATAAAATTTTCTTAAGAACAAGGTTCTCTTGAGCTTCTAGTTGAAACTTTAGAGTTTTACTATTTCATCTTGTTTTGCTACTAGAAAAGTGAATGTTGAATGAGAATACCACAGCAAAGTAGCTACGTTCTCCATTATCTTCTTTCTGGTTATATTGCACAAATTGAGTCTTGGTGGCTCTTTGTCATTACTTTTTACTTTAGCTACATAGACATAACCTCTTGAAAAAGTTTGTTTCCTTTCTGTCAACCTTTTATTTCTAATAACAGGTTCATTGCTTCATACTTGAATTTCATTAGTTCCTTTTTTGAAATGCTCAAATTTGTGGTTGATAGAATACTTAGTTATGTCTTTATGAGTATTTGATCAATTTTGCCTTGATGATATTGGAGTCATGATTTCAGCATTTTGCTTATTTGTGAAATGTTACTCATTTTTGGAGGCCGAGCCAAGTAAATGTTATTGCTTGAACAGATAGTGCAGAACTGCCCTGAAGATTTCTTTGATGTGGAAAAGTTTGCTCATCTGGCTGTAGAACTAATTTTGGCTTACATCTTCAACACTTTCCAGAGGTGATTTCTGAATTTTTCATATGGCAACCTAACTTAGTGGAAAGCAGTTAATCCTTAAAATGAAGAAACTATTCCAAAACTTTAAGATTTTGAGTGAGGCTCCAGTGGAATTTATATAAATCTAAAGCGTCTAGTGGAAAGCAGTTAATCCTTATGAAGGAACTATTCCAAAACTTTAAGATGTTGGGTGAGGCTCAACAGTGAAATTTATATAAATCTAACGCGTCTCCTTATGCAAAACCTTGTTGGATGAGAAAAAAAGTATTAAGCCACCACGCTTTTGGTACATGGCTAGCATGATCCGAATTTAGAACTTATTGGTTTAAATATTTTGATACCATGCCTTGAAACCATTCAGATTCTCAAGGTGAGGTTTAGTAATTAGTCAAAACAGACTTTAATGTCATATGTATTAAGGATTTCATTGATTTAATATATATATAATCTAGAGATCGCATTTGCTGAACTTATTCAAAATTTTGGGAGGGTTCTTGGATAGAATTAATTTCTGTGATCTCAGGCATGGCTTCTGTGATTAGAGTTTAAATCAGGTGAGGTTATGATTATGTTTAAAGAAAAGAAATTGCGTGATGAAAAGGAGTATGACCTGGTTGGGAAAGTGCAACAATGAAGGCTGCATGATCATTGGAGATCACAGCAACGAAGGCCACTAGAAATTGCAATGAAGGCAGCTACAGAATTGTCCTCAGAAACCTTAAGGCTTTGATAACATTTGGAAAAGTCGGGAGAAAGGGTGATCTTACTATGAATAATTTACAGGTTATTTATACATATACAGCTTGTACACTAAAAAGGAAAAGAAAAACCTTCCTAAATTTACTACTTAAAACATAGGAATCCCACTAATTAGGGAATTCCCCTAATTGGAATGTACAATTAATCCTACTAATTGGAGAATGTAGTCACACTAATTAGGCACACCTACGCTGCTGACCAACAAAAGCCTTTTTCACAGCTTATACACCTAAGCAGTAGATTCCAGTAGCAGTGATGAGATAGATAAAACGAAGGAATATGAGAAATGGATGGTGTTCCAGCAGTGGTGTCAGTTGACGGTAGTTCCAGTGGTTTGGGTCAGATCTAAGAGATTTAGGTTTGTCAGAATAATTAGAACATTGATGGTTAAGATCTAAGTTACAATTTGGATTAGAAAAAAGATTGAAATTAGTATTTTATGCTCGAAATTTGGCTGTGATAGGGTTTTAGAATTGGAACTTGGCTCTAATACCATGTGAAATAAATAATCTGAAGGATAAAACTTGAGGAAAGAATGAACAACGAGTAATACATGTTGGGTTTTAAGGCCTGTATCCATAGACACAAAGACCACAAGGATATTCTAAGTGTGTATTATTGTCAGGTTTAGTCTGTACTTCATATAGAATAATATAATATTCCTAAATGGTATCTAAATTGTTCTATTATAGGGCAGACATTTTTTATATAAAATACATCACAATACTAAATAAACAATTTTAAATATCGTCAACAGACTTGATGATATATCCCTAATAATTTCTCCTTTTTTGTGGTCAGTGCTAATATAACATCATCGGCGAGCTCAAACTTGGAGATATTGATATCGCCGTTGTTTATTACAGCAAAGACACTTCTGGAGCGTTTTAAAGCCAAGGTCAGTTATGATTATCTTCTTTTTCTGATGATTGTGTTTATCCTGTTTCTGTTAGATGCTATGTTGATTTAGCTATTTGCTAACCATGTTAATTTGAAATAGAATATGAAACTTTCTAACGGTCTACTACTTTCTAAATTTGTCTCAAAGATGCAGAAACAATTGAAATCTATGGTATTGGCCTTTTTGTCAATTGGTTACAAGTGCATCAGAGAAGTGTCCTCAGAATTGTGCTTTTCAACAGTTGATGATTTTATCAAGTGTGCTAATTCCTGTCTGAAAATTCTTGTTGATGGTAAGCATCTTGTACTTAACATTTGCAGTCACTGTTGAAATCTTCTTCTGCCAAATGTTTGTTTATCTGCCAAATATTTGTTTATCTTAGTGCTTGATTTTGGTGACACTGGTTTCCCATAAGAGATATTTAAATCTTCACAGCTTTGTTCCACGGTCCTTTTGTCCAAGGGTACTCTCTTGCTTTCACTGTCAATAGTAATGAAAAATGTAAACTGAAATCCTTTGTTTTCATGTGTCTGAAATATAGATTTTTACAGCCTAGTGACTTATCTTGACTTACTAACAAACTGTAGGCTGGCTAATGCCACAGTTGACTCTTAAGACATTCTCCCATGAATTGACAAGCCATTAAGTATTCTTCTTATTGAGAGTTTGTTTAATTCAACCTGATAAAACTGTGTAATTCCATCCCAAAAGACACTTTAAAGGCCCTCCACAGATTTATCATGGTATTGGATACAGTCCTAATTTGATGTTGGGCTTCTTATTGATTTCCAGCTTTGTAGTCTTGCAAACTATACGCCCCAAATGTCTATTCTTGAATTTGAGTAAGGTACATTAAGTATGAGTTCCACATTGACTAGGAATAAGAGCATAACAAGCCTTATAAGATTTGCGCAATTTTCCTTCCCTTATATTGTCTTTTTATGCTCAGTTTTATATTGAACAAAAAATTAATACTTGAAGGGGAAATTTTTTCCTTAAATATGGTTTGTTGTTAATTGATTGTATTAACAATTTTGGGATTTGCATTCTTCTATTGTTTCTCAAATAGATGTTTGGCTTCAGTTGGACACATTCAGCTGTTTTCATGATTGTCTTCTGGTTTGAACTTTTATTACAACCAGGAAAGCAGATAAATTAAATCCACCTGAAAGAGGTGCACATATGTATGCAGTTTCAATTACATTGTTTATATAAATTTGAATTGATATGTTGTTGCAGATTCTTTCAAACATGGTGATGATGCAGTTCACCATCTTTCAGTAACCATTGGGACTTGCCTAAATACCATTTCTGATCTGATGAAGGATTGCATGAAAGGCATGTCGCTTCTGGAGAGTAAAAGATCTGACTTACGCAAACTTCTACAATTAAAGCTTTCTTTCTCTCTTGAACAAGTTGTCTTCTTTGCAAAGCTAGCTTATGAAATTGATTGCTTTCGAGAGGATAATCCCATCTGGCTTGCTGTGTTCAATTATTGCTCCACTTGTTTTCAAACAGTTTTGGATGATAGAAATCTGCAGGTAACCTTATCTTGAATTATCTACACATTTTAATTTGTTGCAAGCTTTGAAGCATGCTGAAGTTTGTGAGCACAGGTGCAAGCAATTGGATTGCAAGTGCTTAAAACCGTGGTGCAGAGAAGTTGTAATTTAGAAGATAAAAATTATGTGATATTATTTAGTGGAGAGCTCACCCTGCAAATTCTAGAAATAATCCAGAGCATGCTCAAGGTCTTTGATTCATCCCTTGTTGAGTTTGACACTTGTGAACTTGAAAGTTTGTTGATCTGAAACTTCTCTTACTTACAGCAGAAACCTGTTAGTAGACAATGCGTGGCTGTAGTTGGGGAGTGTTTGAGACTCTTAGCACTCCTCCAATCATTTCCAAAAGCTAGTGAATGCCAGAAAGGCTTTATGGAACTGCTTCTAAAAGCTATAATCATGGTTTTCTCAGCATCAAAAGATGATTCTTCCCAGGTTTCAAACCATTACTAATCCCTTGTATGAAAAAATATATTTAAAGAATAGGTCATCTGCTTTTTCTTTACCTAAATAGTATTACTGCACATTTGAATGACAGGAGGTTAACGATCTAAGAAGAACTGCTATAACACTTGTTTCTCATCTCGCTCAAGTTCCTTCATCAGCATCCATCTTCAAGGATGTCTTGTTATCAATGCCGGTTGAACATAGACAGCAACTTCAGGTGGTTCCTTTGTTATTTTTCTTTTTCTAGCTTTCCCCTTTCCTGTAGGTAGTTGTAATGAGAATTTTATCTGCTTCTGCTTTCTTATAAGTTATTGAATACTGACATTCATTTAGCAAATTGTTGTTGTCCTAAGAAGATACAGAATTTTGATTTCTTGTTCTTCACCAATCTATTGTTGTCGTATAAAGAATCATGGGTTTCATAATTTCTGCTAATGTAAAAGAGAGATTGGAGAAATCCTCCCTAAGCTAATCATGCGCTTAGCTTTTGTATATATGTATGTTACCAAAAAAAAAAAACCTATATTCATAGCAAATTCCATAGATTGCTTTCAGAATTGTTTTTGGGGGGTAAGTTTTACTAAGGGCTAGGGCATAAAATTCCGGCAAAGATGTAATAATAGGCTACAAGATTGGTTTTCTTAATGTATGTCATGCCTTCAAAAACATACTTTTTGTTGCTTATTGTTGTTTAGTCATTTTTTGGGTTCTCAACTTTATTGTTTATCAACTAAATCCTCTTATGCATCTATTTTTATCTGCATGTTATGTCTGCTGAACCATCCACAAGTTTTTTCATTTTGCGGCTGCCATTCTGAATTGAATAAATTAGCATGGTGCTTATAAAACAATTTTCATTTTTAACACCATATTCAATGCTTTCAGGGTGTGATTCGTGCCTCCGTAGCACATGACCAGAATGCAATGCACAAACCTGCATCATTTCAAATAAAATTACCAGTGCCAAAGGATTCCCATCCATTGCCTATCTCATTACTGCCTGGAGAGGGAAGTAGAGACAAATCTTCTCATCCATCAACTGCTCATATTGAACAGGACAGCATGAAAGACGACCAAGAGGATGATGATTGGGATGCTTTCCAGTCTTTCCCTGCTGCTGATAGTGCAGCTGAAACTGATTCAAAGGTTGAGATTGTTGTAGAAGAACCTAGCCTGGACGAGAAACTTGTTCTGGAAATGAAAGGTGAAAGTAGTGAACTGAATACTTCCCAGCCTAGCAGCTCCGGGAATGATGGAAATGATGCAGACCGTCAGGGGTCTGCTGAAGCAGAATCCTGCTCTGATAGCCCTAGAGACCATGACATTCAAACGTCGGATGATGCCTCTGAACAATTTATTAGCCATCAGAAGTTAGAAGAGGAAGGAGTGCCAGATCAAAATATTATAATGAGAGAAAAGGATGGAGTGTTGGATCAAGTTAGCACAAGGATCTCTTGTGATCTTCAATCAGTTGAAGATACGGCAGGATCAATTCAAGTGAACCCTGCGGAGGATTATAAACAAGGAGTGGAAAACCCAGGAGATAATGTCGATCAACAATCTGCCCATGATCTTAAAGTTGGTAGGGAGGGATTGATTGAAGATAATGTACCGGAGAACCATATGCATAAGATCAGTCAAGGTATAGAAAATGATGATTTGGTAGCGTCGGACACTTCACCTCCTGAGAAGTCCTCTGATTGTGAGACCCAAGAAAAAGAAAACAATGAAGCTGGTGGAGAAAAGCAGGCTGAGTCAATTGATGGAAAAGAGATTAAAGATGGAAATAAGGAGAACAAACACCAAGAGAGAGTTAGTGAATCCGATGACTTGACATTACCATCAAGCTAGGTTCAGAGGTTATCCGGTGATTACAAAGCGGCTGTACAGAATCTGATAAAACTGTTATAAACAACGGGATGGCCAAGAGTTGATGTTACATCCAGAAAGAGTAGTATGGGGAGCGTTTATAGTCAGCAGAACCAAAAATGTTATAAAACCAAATGAATTGGCTATGTTGATAGAAAATTTAGACCATTTTGTGACGAGTGAACAAATATTACCGGAACTCAAAACAGTCTTTTCTCTCCCGGCTTCCTTTTCTATAATTTATTTTGCCCTGAGCACTTACAAGCAGAAACACAATTAATACACAACCTTAATGTGCTCTATTTAACAGTAGAATAAAAAACGTAACTAATTTGGACATCTTCCATCAGGCTAATAACCATGACATGAAACGGGCCTCTTGAAACAGTGAGGAAACAGCGCGAGCTTACGCTTTTCTCGCTTTCCATATTGTCATAATGTGCATGTATTTACTATTTAGTATCAGAAACATTGAAGTGCCTGATCTAGTGCTAAACAACGAAATCATATGAAAACAAAATATTGATTCTTGACCTACATAAGACCTGTAATCTAACTTGTACACTTCCATTTAGCTGATGTTATGAATAATTATAGACTTTGTGGTTCACGTAAAACCGAAAGAAGTGCTTAAACCTAATTTACCAGTAGCGTTATATATTATACTGTCCTTGAAATTGGTGCATAGATTTTAGTATTGTATAAATATTTCAAATTCTCCACCCATTAAATATTGTCTTGTCATAATAAATTTGAGTGAACGCGTATTGCAGCACTTCTTGGTTGTCAGCTATTAATTTCATAGAGTTTCCAACATTGTTTGATCTTGATGGATAATTTTCAATCTCTTTTAAATATTGACACAGCAGCTTATATGTGGCCCTAAATTTTATACCTAGCTTCTGTACTAGAGCCAATGTACTAAATGATAAGCTATATTCAATTTCTTTTAGCCCGTTTGTTTCTATATTTTTGATTTTTGATTTTTTTGTTTTTAATGTTTGTTTAAGTTTTCATTTCTATTATTTGTTTTGGTTTCTTCTATATTTCAAAAATTATAAAAACTATTAAAAATAGTTTTTGTTTTAACATTGATAAAGTTGTTACGAAAGCTACGAATTTAAAAATGGAGAACAACTTGAAGATATGACTTTAAACTTTTTTGAACTGACTCCAATTGAATTGTTCGGGATTCAGAAGTTAAAGAGATTAGTTCATCCTATTATATTATTTTATTAGCTCATGTCAGCTGAAATAAATATCTTCAAAATTGGAGAATCCAATGAATCTCTAATTGTATTGTCCTTTTTTTTTTTAGTTTATCCATACTAAAACTCATACTAAAATAATATGAATGAGACTTCAACAACTCTATAACTATAAATTAAGTATTTCAATTATATAAATCAAAAATATATAAATAAACTAATTATATAAATTATTATCCTTATAAATTATAAGCATAACTAGATTGTTTTTAAGATTATTGTAAATTTACCTATTACCATTATAAGAATAAATAGATTATTATAACTATAAATGGAGTTGGAATCTTGGGATATTAATTGGTGAAATAATAGTACATCATAAGCTCTTTTAAATGATATTCGAGAAAAGAGTATTGTCCAAAAATTCATAGAATTAGAGGAACTTTTTCTCTTGGATGAAATGATAAAGGAGTACTCGAAACATATTTTTATAATCCAATTTATTATCAACTAAATGTATTATTTAATTAGTTAATATATTAATTTTTAATAAAAATTATGAATAATTTAATTAAATATTATATGTTTAATTAATTAAATTTTAATAAAAATTACAAATAATTTAATTTAATTTAATTTTTGTAACTAAATTAAATCATTATTAATAAATATATTTAAATGTAAAATATATTCAAAATATAAAAATTCAAATTTAATTTAATTTATTTATTAAAATATATTTAAAAATATTAATTTATAAATAAAAGGTTAATTTATAAATTATTTATTTTAATAAAATAAAATAATTTTATTGATAATTTGTTAATAAATATTATATAAGAGATTAAAATAAATTTATTCAATTGACATAATTTATCTTTAAGTTTTATCTAATATGTAATTATTATCATTGATAAAAAATAAACATTAACAACCAAGCATATTTTTTATTTGAAAGAAAAACAAAAATGAAAAATAAAAAATGAAAACAAAAACAAAAATGAAAACTAAAACTAAAATTAAAAATTGAAAATTGAAAATTGAAAATTGAAAGTGACAACAAAAAAGTAGAAATAAAACTAAACGGCCCGAAACTAGGTGGATCTCAAGTCAAGAACATGCTTCAAATAAAAGCTTGTTTGTCATGAAGAATAATATCAGGCCTTTACTAAGCGAAGCACATCAATAATACATCAAACTCAAATCAAGAGTTAGTTATACTATCCTTTCACACAAGCAAGGAACCCAAACCTTGAAACTGTCAATTCTCATTACAAAACATCTCAAAAAAGACTAAAAGAATTATGAGTCTTTGTATAGATAATGTAAATTGACAATGAGAAAGAAGAAGAAGATGCAAGCAATAGGAGAAGATGACAATGGTGGCAACGAAGCAGTGGTAGCAACGGAGAAGCAACAGCAACGAAGCAATGACAAAAATGAAAGCAACAACGATAAAAGAATTTTTGTCGAGGAAGGTAGAGTTTAGCAAACATGTTCTTCTTCAGTTAGGGTTCTTTTTTTTTCTTTAATTTAATCTTTAAACTTCTGGTACTTATGAATTTTACTTGTTAACTTACTAGTATTCATTGTATCACTACCTGAATCTGGTACAATAGTGCATTGTTTAGTACCATTTTATGGCATACAAAATCTATGATAATGATTAGAATAAGTTACTTTTCTATTACATTAAATTTCTCTTTACAAAACGAAATAACCTAATCTATAATGCTTCTTAAATTGTGACCGGTGAAATGTGCATAAACATATTTTAACATAGTAAGTATTTACGTCAAAAAGTTATATTGATCTCATCATGCATAACATAAGAAAAAAAAAATTTGTACTTTTCCAAAGATCAAGATTACTGTAAGTCTATAACATATTTAATTTGTAAACTTAACAAAACATAATCACCTTATTATGAAGTTTAATTTCATCGGCTACATTCTTTTTGTGAAATTGATTTCTAAAATAAGTTAATGACAATTATCGTAACTACACAAGTGTCTGACTACTAATATTTACAAAAGCAAGTTGCTAGAACTCTACAAGTGCTATGGATATGGATAAGCCAAGAGTGTTAATTTCTGTAGAACTTACGTGTGTTCATAATATGTTCAAACCTTTTAGTAATTTAATTGAATTATAATTATAATTATAATTAATTTTTAATTAGAATAATAATAGCCTTAATTAAGTACCAAGTAAGTACTAATAAGATCCAATTCTTTTTTCACCAATCCTTACTTTCTACTATATTTTTTTGGGTGTACAGCTCAATTAGTAGAGCATCAAGTTGATATCAATCCTTTTTTTAAACCAAATATCTTATATTTGGCCATAAAATTTCTTAAACTTCATAATTAATTTTAATTTGAATAAATTATCTTTTCTCTCTTCAATCATTTTATGTATATGATCCACTAGATTCTTAAATTTGTTATTAATATATAAAATATAAGCCTGAACTATATTCAAGATTAAATAAATTAAACTATTTTAATTTTATCTTTAATTTCTAATTAAACAATTTATATCTATATATCAAGATTGCTGTATAATGAAATATTGTGATCATCTAAATATTAGGAACATCAAATTGATTTTCTCTATAGGATGACTTTTTCCTCCTTTCTAGGATGACTTTGTCCTTCTATCAAGATGACTTCCAATTTATGCTTAAGTGTCCTCTTTGATTTTTGGCATTTCTCTCTAGAGTTTAGACTTGTGTTTTCCTTCTTAGGTGTCATGCAGTCTCTTCTTCCTCTATTGGTGTACTTTCTTGTCAACTCTTTACATTCAAATGTTCTTTTGGTTTTTAGAATCACAATTTCTATAAAGTTTTTTTGAAGTTTCGCATCTTGGTTCATCCTTTTGCTTTTTATAGTTTAGGGAATGGTTTTTCAAAAGTAACATACCCTATGTCATTTGCTATTGCTGTTATCATTTAGTCAACACTATATTTGTTTTTAATTCAAAAAAGCTTGGATAGTTTGACTTTTCTAACCCTCCCTTCCCACTCCTTTTCCCTCCTTCCTTTCACTAATGCTTATTCCTTTATTGATTTTGTACTTCAAATAGGACCATTTGAACAACCTCATCCTTTTTTTATTCTTATTATTAACTAGAAACAATTAATAGAGGAGAACTCGGGGCCTTCCTTACACTATTTGTAGCACCCCAATCTCACAAGACCCGAACCCGACATCGATGGATAATATCCGAGTCCGTGTCCTGCGAGGGTGGAGTGCTAGAACACTCAATCAGTCAAAAAGGAAAAACAATGCACACTTTTGCGAAAAATCAATGATCAATTCGGGCTCATTTCAATCATAAACTTTTTCAATCACAGCCATAAAATTATTAGAATTACAATGTCATTTGGGCCCATTACTAAAACAGAAGACTTGTAGTCATAATTCATTACACTTCAAAATCATTTACTAACATTTCCA